>CM051039.1:44722120-45152120 GCA_027627225.1 Congeria kusceri | reverse complement strand
AGTAAAAAAACATAAACTTTACCCGTTCAATTTATTAACCGAAACTAATTGTTTGATATAACGATTTTACAACTAGTTCACTCAAAATCATCGGGCTACAAGTCATGGAAAATAAGATTATTTTCTTTTTAAGTCGCAGGTTCGAATCCAGCTAGCGTCAAATCTTGTAATATTATAAACTATTATTTTTTTTTACTAATTATTGATAAATAATGACTATAAATGCCTAGTTCAAACATAGTAGAATGACTTTAATATTTTATAACGTTAATGAAACTCTCACCAAAATGCACATACGACTGCAAAAATATAATATATTTCAACATCCGACTGGCTCTCAACATCGGAGCGTCAAGAGGATCCAACGGCAGTGCGCTAGAACTTTCTTCTCTGCAGAAAGCAACCACAGAGACGTTGCTTGCTGGTTCAAGTTCCTCTTTCTCTTTGGCTCAGTCGTCGCGTAATGAAGTTCATAAAGTACATGTTCACGTATAGTTATTTTAAAATATTCCCCTGTTATTTTTAGGTCATTCTGACATGGGAGGATCTGTCACGCGACGACGAGACAACCGACGACGACGGCTACTGGGTTGATGATGATGATGCCAGTGATGATGGTGATGAAGAAACAGCAACCGGAAACGACACGACATGTACTGCCACAGACGACACAGACACAGTCGATGAAATGTTGTTTTTTTTGTTGGGAATAATTCGCACTGTAAACATATGTATGATATATAGATACAAAATATAATTTAAAAAAAGAAAAAGTACGAGAGAAAAACAATGCATATATTAAAAGAGCAAACAGAACAGAGAACAAATATTTGCAAAAAAATGGGTAAATAGACAACGCAAAAATAACTATAAATATATCATTATCTATGCAGGATTCGAACTCACGCCCCAAGAACAAAACGACATTTATGATAATACATCCATCCACTTTACTAACTGAGCTATTTTTCACACTACTAATGTGTATGTTATAAATACCCTATATTTATTTTCTTCACGGTAACTAAACATGTTTATGTTTATGTGTTCAAGTTATATTTGGGCCGGCCAATTTATCTCCGTCGGATTATAGTACCATTGACTTAAGACGATTAGCTGCGACATCATTTTAGTCCAAATGATCGTCAATTCTGAGAAGGTTAGTATGTCAAAATATAGGTCATATGAATGCACTTAGTACGAAAACTTGTATTATATGTTGTGTTATAGTTTGACTGGTGTCTCCTGCACATTATGACAATAAAGATATAAACAAAAACCGCCACCATAGAATAAGTAGTATGTGAATATATAGTTCATCGTAATGCACTCAGTACGAAACATTGCGGTACATTTTATGTAAAATGTTGACTGGATCGATTTCCCGTTGGTTTCCTTGTTTTTCCCAAATGTCAAAAAGTAATATGAAATAATGTGACATAGAAATTGAGTTCAGTCAAGTATGTGTACTGATTAGAAACAGGTTATGCCGCCCGAATTGTGAGCAGTAATACATTCACTTGTCTTGTCGAAAAAGTAGATCCTTGAAGCCTACCTTCTGTTCCCACTACCTAAGACTGTGGTAAAAACGGCAGTCCAAAAGCGAGTATTTTTAATTTTGAGCAGTTGAGCGATCAAAGTGTAACAAGGTCAATATATATCTAAGGAAACAACAATAATATAACATATACATGGTTAGCAAAGTTAACAAAGGAACATGAATACAAATGTAAAGACTTAAATAGCAACACAGAATAACAGTTAGCAAAGTTAACGAAATACTGGCATTTTAAATAAAGAAAATTCTAAATAATAAATAGAAATTTGTAATTTTAAAAGCTTAGTTATAATTCCTATCGCATTAACTTTTCTTGTATACCGATAATTTATCAAAGACTTTATAAGTATTTAAGACATACAGGTAATCAGTACATCTTGGTATGGTGTCTGTGCAGTGAAACATGACATAATTTGATAATTAAACACCATATTATGTTTCGGAAGAATGTTTTATGTTGAAACGAAACTTGAGACCCAACTTTACCAAATATTACGCATGGTCAACAAATAAAGGATATGAGATGCCTTATTTGGTTTAAGATTGTTACCGACTCGGGATGAATGCTTATAGTCTCGTGAACCACATTGATAGACCATGTATCTAAGTAAATAGCTTTATCCTGTAGCTCTTGAAATTCTTCTTTCAAGATACTGATGTAAACGAGAGATAATATATTGTCGACCCAGCGGTTACCTTGATCAAGAACATAACTTGGACTCTTTATGAAAAATAATGCATTAGGTTTTAAAGTTAAAAATATCTTAATGGTTTTTACAAGTCTACGAATTCTTTCGCGGTATACAGAAATCGGAAAGGATTGAAAGTGTGCGTGGTACACTATGAAGAAAATGAACTTCTCCCCAGAAATGTTACTTTTACTTAGTCGCAATAATTCGGGGAAAACTGACGTAATACCACTTATTGGAAAGTCGGGACCGGAAAAGGGGAGTGCGTGTTTTAAAAATGTCACTTTAATGCTAAAGTTTGAATACGTATTGATCCAATTATATGTATTGTGTCCGAACATATACATGCGAAGATCTATTTTCGGCCTTGTTTCCAGCACTTCGTTTACAAAATAGTCCGCATATTGTCTGGCAGTAGAATCGCCAAAGAAATACAAATATCTACCGTTTAGACAGGCCCTGTAATGTTCAATGGTATGTTGCAATTTGGATTTGCACACAGGGAAATGCCACGAGTTATTAAGCCAGAATCCACTGATTTGATTGGTGATATTTTCCCATGTTAAGCATTTTTCTAATTTGTTGCACTCTAGTTCAGTCTCAGCATGTAACTGTGTTGACTTCTTAACATCGATAACTACATTCTCCAGAACAAAATCACCTGATGTAACGTCCACCTTCACAGAGGTGTCAATACCTCTCCAATTCTTAAATGGCGCTGTATGAAAGAATTCTATATTTTCACAGCTGAGCGATGTGCTATCTGGACGTCCGCAATACCAAGGAAAATCATCATTCATACCCGAAAAATTACAAACATGTTCGTACCCGACAATACGTTCACCTGGTAAGCAAAGTGTTCTCTCCGTTGTGTTGGCTCTTGTAAATTGCCCTTCGAATCCCCAAACCTCTGTCATGCAAAACACTGACGAGCCATAGTCTTTGATGGTTTGCAGTCTAAGGCAAGTGTTGTGTATTATCGTTGCGATTTTAGCCCTGACCTTTGTTTTTCCTTCCCACGGAAAAGTCAGCTGACCGCTGTAGGTCCCATTGCCATGGTCAATCATGTGAATGGCAAGTTTACCGTCGCCATGAACTTGTTGGGCGAATACAAAAATGAGGTCACCACCTCTGGTCTTTGACATATTTTGATTATCAAATGTCTGAATTGTAACGAGAACACTGTCTACATATGTGTGTTTCGGAACGAATACATTAAACTGTGAGAATTGTCCACTTGTTATTTCAGCTTTCTTCTTAATATCGATTCCGTTGCACAACGTATTGATGTATTGCGTGTCATTTTCATAAACCGATCTAAATCCACGTTCCAACTTAGGTGTACTTAAGATGGCATTGGCATTAACATGTGTATACATGTCTGCTATTTTGTTATACAGTACTGTCACAATTACAGCGAACGATACAAGTATTGTCATTGATTTCCTAGTGACGCAAAAACGTGAAACATGTGCCATTGTGGAATGCTGATGATCTGACGTCCGATCCTCTGGCATCAATCTTCAGTGCGTTGTTTTCAGAGAACGTCAGAGAATGTTGATGGTATGTTCTGATTTCATCGGATCTAAAATACAATAAAACATCTTTTGATCGAGGTTGCAACGGGATGTCGAAAATGCTCGAGTTATCGAAGTTCACGAGTTATCGACACTTTGTTACTGATAAGTGAAACATATTTACTACAGTAGGGTTAGCGATTTTGTTCCGTTTAAATAAGGATTAATTTGAGTGGCGATTTTTTAGAGATTAATCTCTAACAATCCCGTCTAAGCGGGCTGTTACAGGTTGTTGTTTTTTTTTAAGGGGTTATTGTGGATTATTAGAGTACTGCGCATGCGTAGGTGTGAAAATATGGGGTTTAAAAGTTGCGCCCGATATAGATTCGCCGCTTACCAAGGATGCTACAGTACTTAAACTGTATATATTACCATTTTGTAGTTGTGTTCGGATTTGTCTCTCAATCATGCCGTTTTAAATTGTATTTGATATCAGATGTGCAGCTGATGATTTGACGTCTATTGTAAAGCGTATATCACAATTTAAACGTTAACGGGTGTACACACAACACAAAAGCACTAACATCAGCTTTATACCGTGTACGAGTTAAATACATCAGGCCTGTCAAAACAACTTTCAGTTGAAAATAAAAAATATTTTGTCTGGCAAGAAACCTGATGAACCAAATTCTGTGTCCGATTTTTAATATCGTTGTCTTTCTTTTGGCTACAAACATATATTAATGACATTCCGACATTCTAACAATAATTTTTCATAACCAGTGACACATTCTCCGAATTTAATCATAGTGAAAAATGAATGGTATCAGTTGTATTAGCGGGCACTCTCTGTGGAATACAGCAGATTAACTGTCGGAGCGATAAAGCTATGGGGTTGAACACAACTTTATTTAAACCTTAAAACTAACAAAGATGCTAAATATTAAAACTATTAATCATTTTATGAATGTAAAGACAGTGTTATATGATTTTAACCGTATTAGCATCAGGGTTGTGGGATAATGTTTGATAAAGTTTTGAAATACTTAAAGGACGTAACTCACATTGTATAATATTTTTAGAAATTATATTTTTCAATTAATAAAGCATCTGGAGTAGCAAACCATGATATATTACGTCACATAATAGAGACAAAAACATGTACGTCTGTCAGGGATCGAACCCAATACCGACTGCGTGCAAGTCTGACGGGCTAACCATTAGGCTATCGAGTCTGAAATATGTCAAGTGTAATTTTCAGATATGATTACTGGAGTGTAAGCTACCGCTATGATAATATCTGTGCTGCGTAATTATCGGTAAACTGCGATTTCCAGTGTGTTCTTTGTTATTATTATTATCCTAGCCAAGTTAATAATAAATAAGTAATAAAATAATACAAAATGTCCCACTCAACAATAACCTAAACCAAAGTCGACGATAACGAGAAGAATTATTCGGTTATATTTTAGAATGACTATTTAGTATGTTTCTTCTCGGCTCGCCTCGTGAACCAATTCATTTTCATGAACGCCGCATGAAGAACTACTTTATTTTCATTCGCGTCAAAGCCCGGCACTGCACGTGTTTCTATGCATGTAAATCAGTTAGCATATATTATGTTCGTCCTACCGTTATCTTAAAATAGTACCGCACTTTCTTCAAAGTTTGCAATACATTAAAAGAATGTGGGGACGCAATTTTGGAAATGTAACTGTAAAATACGATATTATATTGATTGCGAATAATCAGCTTGTTATAACTTTTTATTTTAGGATTTTTAAAACATTTGTACTCGGTTTCTTCTACAAATTAATAATTTTAGCAGTCCAAGTATTTATTTGTAAATAGCACAATACACATTGAAAAACCGTATATGTATCTGCATGGTTATTCAATTAGTATCGTGTACGAATCGTATATCATAAACACTTTAACTGCACTTTCAAAACAACGCAGGTCCCATGACTACAATATATAGTTATTTGATAGGCGTTTTGGAAACATATAAAACTGTTGTCACACGAGATGTCAGAGATTACTTTGGAACTGTTGCATGAGGTCGATAGGTGTTTTATTAACAGTATTTTGTACCTAAGTCATGCATACTTTAAAAAATCGCAGCGTGCGATTAGCTTTCAAATAAATACTTTTCTACCATTTCTTTATTGTTAACGCGAAATTTATTTTACCAACGTATATTATATTAAAGTCTTAAGTCTCGGCCACACAGCCAGGATTTTGGCTACGATTGCCTACGATTTACAAAATCTTGGAGAAACGTGGTAATGCTAGGTTCCTACTATCTGGCGATCCGTCACGAACGCCACGATTGGCCACTCGTAGCTGATCGTGGTATTTCTCTGAGATTTCAGGCTTGGATATGATGTAATGCGAGTCCATACGTTTTGATACGATGTTTTGCGCTCTGTTGCGATCTGGTCATGATTTGTCAATTACAGGTGTCACGATCAGTCACGGTCTGATCTCCAGTTTAGATACAATGACATAAGTTCCGTTGGGATTGTTTCGATCGAGTACGCGAGTGGGTCTCAATCTGACACGATCATCACGATCGGGTTCCCCGAATAAGGACGTTCTAGTACGTACAGATAAGTTACGATACGCTTATCACGAATCCATGCGCTCCGTTACGATAGGATACGATTTTGGTCTCGATGTCTTTCGCGATCAGGATCGATGGATATCACGATTTGAGCTACGACTGGACACGAATGATATAAATACAGCCCGACTGACTATTGACTTCATTGTTTCTTGAGATCGCAACACGTCTTAACAGAGCGTGGTGTTTTTTCTTGTCTATGATCGATCCCGATCACCACGATTTGGATGCACGATTAAATACGATTTGTTGCGCTTTGTCACGATGCAATAAGATCTGATACTATAATCCCGATAGACAATTGATCGCAGTTGATCGTGTTAACCGTAGAGAATTTTTGAACCGTTCAAAATTGTTCTACGATTAACACGATTGTCACGACTGACCTCAAGATCTGATAAGATCAAATAAGATCTGATACGATAACCATGATTGGTCCACGATTAAGACCACGATTTCAATCGTGGCGCGAATCGTGATATTGGGAACATAGCATTAGTAGTGAAGTATTTGATATGTTGATATAAGAAAGCGGGTTGGCTCTAAATAAAAGTAAAATTCTGACCAGAAAACTTGATATGTGTTCACTCACTTGCATGTAAGGGTACACGTTTTGCCAAACACAGCTGTACAATCCACGTTCTTTAAATGTATTTGATGTGACACATTATGTCTTAACACAAAGGGAAGTAATGCAAGCGCCAATATAACGTTATATAGAGTTTTATCCCTTGAAAAATACGAGCTTTTTCCGTAACTTCGGTGATGGATTGATGAATAGAATTATGGATGGAAGGACGGATGTATTGATAAACGTATGGAACAATGGATGGATGAATGGATGGGTGGATGGATGGGTGGTATAAGCTGTAATTTTAAGTGACATATTTCCCGTAGGTCGATACATACATATTTTCTAATGGAACTAACAAAATATTGAATAATTGCTAACACTACGGTTTAATTTACAACACACGCTGTAAGCATACGGCATTATATATAAATAACGAATGTCTGTGTAAACATGCACATTAAAACACAATTTCATTGATCAATGGATCTTATATTGCTTCCATCAAGATGAAGAACGTGTATTTTTGTTCAGTATAAAAACGTATATGCTAAGACGGTCTGATGCATTATATAAAAGAAAGTTAATTCCAATATAAAAACGAAACCAATGTGCCTTATAACAGCTGATTTTCTACTATGCAGCATGGCTGCAATTTTGAAGTAGCATGTCTTCAATATGCATTAGAAACAATGGCAACATTCTTATATCACACACGTATATGCATTTGCCTTGTGCTTTATGTACAAATTAGATACAAAAATAAACTGACCTTCATACATCGATGAAGCGCCGAAAAGAGCGTTTCAATTCTTATAATTACAATTATAATTATTGTGTGTATACTTTAAATTTTCGCCTTAAAAGAGTAAATTAATTTGGGATTTATTTTTTGCAATTCGCGCATCAATACATCAAAGTATGATTCGTAGGCTCCGCCCCTTGCACTGTAGTAGAGTTGTGTACATGTCGCAACACAGCGGTATCTTAAATAATACAGTAGCTCCAGTGATAAAGTTTACTTTTGATTTACTTTTGTTTTGGTTGATATTTCGTAAGAGCAATTTTGAGCAAGGTGTTTTGTATCCATAATATACATGTAGCAAGAGACGGAAATATTGAAACGCGTTCCAGTTTAGATTTACGACTGAAGGCAAAACGAGTCGAAAGTTGTTTTCAGTCTAACTTCAGATAGTTGCAATATTGTAAACGCCAATATACATGTGTGGATGGAACCGTACTTTAGGCGTAAAATACATTTAAATAATTAATGTTTATTTTTACATTTGAAACGCATGTTTTATGTGCATGTTTTATTTCTTTCTTAAAACGATCCGTTAGGCCCTCGATGTCAGATAATGTATACACCCATTATGGCATGCATTTTAAAACCGAGTGTTGAGCAAATATTTCAACACCACATTTTTTGCACGTCGTGTTAAAATGTTTTGTGTAAGAAATTCGGCAAAATATAACTAACAGTGTGGATATAAAAGCAAGACGAGAAAAAGGTAAACGACTTTTATTATTTTACTACTTATCAAAATATCAAATCTATGGAATTGTGTGTCATCGGCCGAAAATATCTACTGTACAGTTTCTTTACCTGTGTGACACAAATTGAAAAGGTCAATAGTTATGCATCTTATTTGCATAGAACTATGAACAAGAAGAAAAGTTTAATTGTTTAGTCAAAGCTACTAGTAAATGACAGTTCTTTTCTTTTTTTTTACTTTTGCTTCAGCTGTTGATGAAACTCCTGGCCCCGAGTGATAGAATTAGTAACGATTCACCACAATAACGATTTGACACAACGATTCGCCAGAGGGTGATAACAATTCGCCACTGTGTCTTATAACGCTTCCGGTCAATGGCGGTCAGGTGAAATTTCTTTAGTGAAAATATTTATTTAATAAGCGATACAAACTGTAACAGATAACACATAACAATTTATATTAATAACAACGGAATAATGGCGTGTTTGTGCGTTGAGGAAGTACCAAGTTCAATGGATGAATCGGACGCAGTATCTGGGGCAGAGTACGCAATCCCCGTGCAGAACCGATTCAAACAAAGGAACAATGGCGGGCAACGGCTGATTGAAAATGATGGGTTTCAAACTGTTGAACGGAAATCGAAACGTAAAAAAGTGAGTAGTAGCAGTATAGATGCCTTTCCAATTATAGACATTGACGATAAACTGGTTTGCATCTTCGAAAAAATGAATGTTATAGAAGATAAACTAACTCAGTGCAAAACGGACATAACACATGTAAACAATAATTACAAAATGATTGATGCACGAGTAAATGTACTAGAACAGAAAAGTGATTGGCAAGTAGAAATGACCCGTTCTATGTGTTACCATTCGATAGATAGAGATGCCAGAGACATGCGAAATAACATTATAATATATGGACTCTCTGAACGTCTACCGTACAATGACAGGACCCTTGTTTTGAAATTCCTTGAAAATGAACTAGATCTTGACACCGAAGATATAATGATTGACCGAGCACAAAGATTAGCAAACGAAAGGCAAAAAGAGACCAATGATAGTGCGCTTTCGAGATTACATAGACACCGAAACCATACTTTCGAAAGCATACAAGTTGAAACGCACCCCCTTCGGACTTGACCGACAATGCCCGAAAGAAATTGCACGGGCTCGGAAAGAGCTGTATCAATCAAAAGCGGCTGAGAATGCAAGAATGTCAAACCAAAAAGTGAAAATAAAGTACCCTGCTGAATTATTCATCAATGACAGATCTGTACAAAACAAATTCACAGAATGATTCAGTGTGTTAGGGATCGATAGGCTAAAAAAGTGCCCAGGGGCCGTATCCACAAAGCACCTAAGGAAGATTTTTACCTAAGGTTAAATATATTTTTGTAGGTTTCTGCGTTTTTCCCTGAGATTTTTTTTATATTTCCTTAATTATTATCCACAAACGATTTAACCTTTAACCTAATTTTTTTTCTTAAGAACGGTATTTTCCCTTAAACTTTTAAGGAATCTCCGAAGGTCCCTTAACTTTTAAGGAAAAGTCTAAACATGGCGTCTATTTGAAGGCGACATCGTATATAGAAGCATTATATTTGAAATCCTCGTCAAAATCGGTAAGTGTATTTTGTTTTTTGTATAACTGTGTGGTAAAGCCAACAATGTAATTGTTTTTACCCATATGTTGCAGTTGAAAGCGTTTAGTAATAGAGACAGGAAGTTGTATTGTTTACTTCCGTTTGTGTTGATATGGTAACATATCTCAGAAATGATCATGTATTACATAACCAATAAAGTACATTTTCGTAAAGTACATGCCAGCTGTCACATTTACGTAAGAGATGTATCAACCTGCATACATTTGGTTATTGTTAAATCGTGATATTTTACAAGATCGACTACTTAATCCAAGTAATTTCACAAAACAAGTCTAATGGCAATGCAGCAAACATAGGGTTTCAGTGAAATCTAGCCAAACGTTAAAAACATATTTATTCAAACTTAGTGAACGTTTCTTTTTGGTTCGGGATATATTCATGAAACGGACACAGAAAGACAACATTGAAATATTTGAATACATAATAGTTATATGGATATGTTCTTCACAATGCTTGATTGTCTTGAATGCTTGTTGGGCCAAATTTGTACCATATTGAGCTGTGTTGTCAGACAATATGAGTATGTTTTTTGCCTTGCAAGTTACTGAACATCCGTAGTGACTTGAATAGGATGCCTGCACCGTGTACATCAAATTAAGGTAATTGTTTCTATGTTCTTTTTAATTGCATACACTCCAATATAAATGGAATTGTTTTGGTTGATTATTTTGTAGGAAAATGGCCGGCAGGGAATATCGAGAAAGGCTTGATTACATGGAACTGCCCAATAATGAGATGCAAACACGATACAGGGTGAATCAAGCCACACTGGATTATCTAATTCATGAGTTGGACGCCATGTTGAGTCCAAGGACTGGGAGGAGTAAAAGCTTATCGACTGGGTACAAATTGTTAATCACTTTAAGATACCTCGCAACTGGTGTTATTCAACTTAACACTGGTGATCTCCATAATGTTGCTCAATCCAGTGTCTCCAGAGCGATAATCCAGACTCTTGATGCGTTAAGTTCTCCAGATGTCAGCATATTAAGTTTCCAACCACCCCCGAGGCGATGAACAACAATAAACAGGGATTTTATCACATTGCAAGGTAATTAATATTTTTAAATTTCAAACAACCCGAAACCTGCAAGTCAAACTGATGTAATAAGGTTTACATTTTTCTTTAACATTTATTTAAAAATATTATTTTTGGTGTCAGTGTGACACCTACTGAAAGCATATTCGGGGGCATATGTCACCTTATTTTGACAGCACTTGTAATTTGTATATTTATTGCTAACTTATGTCAACATATTTAATGTGTAACATGTTAGTAGCAGTTGCCATTCATGGAAATATATTTTTCACCACTAATAATGACTACTGTAATAATTGTATGAACATGTCCAGAATCATAATGTTAAAATGTCAACCGATGCAGGGCTCACAAGTCAACCAGAAGCAAAGTCGAACGAGGCATTGGGCAGTTAAAACGAAGGTGGGGAATACTGCATGGAGAAGTTAGACTTTTTCCAGAAAAAACATGCAAGTAAGTTGATATTTTGTATGGCATGAAGAATATGATTATTTGAACATTACTCAACACAACATATCCGTTATTGTCTTATCCACATGACAAGTTAAAATCTGATTGGGACAGTTCAATATATGCTATTACAATTATACTGTCAATAATGATTTCAAAAAATGCATAAAGACATATAAAAAAATATTTGTGGAAATTTTGCTTACAAATAAACTGAGCTGATTTTTATGTCTGTGTCAGTCCAGTAATACAACCACAATCATTTACATATACAAGGTTTTTTTTTTTTCTGTATGTCTTATTGGTTAAGATAGAATGATGTTAAAATGTTAATACAGTGAGTAGCTGAAAATCGTTCCAATTCCATTATTGAAGATTGTTAAAATGTTACATTATAACATACATTTATTTTAAATATTTTACAATTATTAAACACTGATTTGAAAATAAAATATTATTAACACCTACACATACAGACAATAATTTTGATGATTGTATTTGATAAAATATATTATTTAGGGTAATCATGGCATGTGCGGTCTTGCACAACATTTGTAGCTTCATGGTGTCCCTGAACCTGATGTTCTACATGAAGATTCTGTAGATTACAATGGCCACCAAATTCCTGCAGTACCAGAGGATGGACTACGCTTCAGGACTTGATTTGCAATCAGTATTAAAAAAAAATGTAAGACTGTAACGTCACATGAATTTGAAAATTTTAAATACTTGTTTGTTTTTCCAATTGAAGCCTCATAATCCACAGTTTGTATATAAAATAATATTCTCTTTTGTACAAATTAAGCAAACGAGTTAAGTCCCTACAATAACTATTTATGTAATACTTGTAGGCTATGGAGTTAAATGTCAAAACAGGTATATGTTAATGTCACCTAGTGTATGGAAATATAACAAAAGGAAGGATCATTTTTTAAATGTTATTTAACACATTCAGGCCATACAAATTGGAGACTATGTTTAGCGTCTCCATGATTTTTTTTAAAACCTACCAACCAGGTAGGAAACAACAAACAATGAATCTATAAAAACAATAACAATTTTTTTCATAACTTACTCGTGGAAGTTATACAAGCTGAAGCTAATGTTTACTTGCAAACATATAATATCTCATCTTCATATTGGGAACCTACTTTATCATAGTATTTAAACAGTACATTTACTAGTTGCACACTTTTTTTTACAAATATTGGTAAAAGTACATTAAAGTCCTTTTGTTCAAGTTAAGTATGAAGTCATATCGTATAATATAGTTATTGACAAACCCTGACATTTACACCACATAATACATTAGATAATAACTTCTGCATGATTATATAAACATGTTTTAACATACTTTAAAATGAATATATACAAATTTGAAATTATGTTCTAAATATGGCAATTCATAATAGTAAGAAGACAAAACATACCAATTCAAAGTGTTTTAAATTTATAAAGCTGTAGGTAAGTTACTGACAAATGCATGATTCCAAATCAGAATTGTGTAATATCAACAAGTTATTTCAAGTGATACACATACCCAAAATGCAAGATGCCCACCAACAATATTAATTCAAAACTCAAATGTAACTTGAAACAAGCATCATGACTTATATTATTTACAATGTCATTCATTGAATGAGATCATATTAAAATTAAAGAAATCACACAAAGTGTGTTATTTTAAGCATACTTTATACGCTTTTCAACTTGAATTTTTTACATTGTCAAATTCTTTTTTCCCGATCAGACATTCGAAAATCTACCAGCATGATGACCCTAAACATTGAATCAAAATTGTATGGCCGTATTATATAAACTGATATGTGGACAACTTTTTTTATATACTGCTTATAAAGCACATACAAAAAATTGGCAAAAATGGTTGTTACATATTATGGTAGTAATGTATGTCATGTTTCTGTAACATGTCATTATTTATTTCAATTTATATGTTTAAAATGTTGTAGAAAACTAATGCAACAATCTAACAATAACAATTTTGATATTATTTTTCATAGTTTAGTTTAGCTGGCGCTCATAGAATTTGATCTGTAACTCCAGTTTTCTTTTCTTCAAACTCCTCATCTCACTGTCATTACACCAGCAACTGTGTGTTAGTGTAGAACTGAAAAAATATGTACCACATTTGTTTGACTATACTGAAATGGTCCAAACCTAATACTTCGAAGAAAATTTTCGTTACTGTATACGTTTGAGTTGTGAAAATAATTAAATAGATGCATTGTCTCACCTTACTTTAAGATATTTCATATATTACATGCAGCGCAGTAATGCCATACATTTCAACAAACTTATTGTGCTGTGTTTTTGTATCTGATTTCAAAATGTTTTTATTTTCAGAATACCTTTGTTCTGTACAAGTTCTTGTTGTTGGACATGACAAGTCTCTGAAAAAATATTAAATAATTATGTCAACTACATTGACTATGAACTGTCTTATTAACAGATTTTTGTATTTATAAAAAAATATTGTTAAATACATGGAATGCAAGAATCAATCATATTCGAAAAAAATAAAAACAAATAATGTTTTATAGTTTTTAACATTTAAATATGTGACAATGATTTCGGAAAAATGTAAATTTGCTTACCATTATCTGTGCATATGTAGCAATTTGTGTGTAAAGTTGCTGTAACAAATACAGATGCATGTAAACATTCAATGTGTCTTTCTTTTTATAATATTTTTGTATTATACCTTCTAGAGGGTGCAAGTGGCATGATTTCCAAAATGTTGATGACAGCTTCATTGTAAATAAAAAAAATTATTGTTACATTTAATTTTAAATCAAAGTAATGCATTTACAAAAAAATAACAAAAAATACAAACTGACCTTATTACAGAATTAATAATTAAGACAATAACAATGACTCATTTTTTTTTAATTTAGACTAAGAATGGTAATCACCTGTCTTCATCATCACAGCGGTCAAGTTGCTCATTACTGAAGGTATAATAACATCATGGATTTATATGCGATATATCTTTAAAACTCAACGATATTGTTGAAATCAATTATTGATTTGTTGGGAAATAATTATTTATTTTGTATTTTTTATTACCTGTTTTATTATTATGTTATTTATCATACCATACATTACAATACAATTGGAATAAATTGTTAATGCAAGATTTTGATCAATACTTTAAGAAAAGGATGTTTTTAATATTACTCGATAAGTGAAGTCAGCGTGGAGTCGTAGGCTGCTCCAGCTGCCCCCACCACCGACACACTTTCTTTTCCGATGCAAGCCATTACAGCTTCAGTTAGAACCGACAGTTTTTGGCCGGTTGGTCCTCGTCCTAGGGATTGTATATATCAATAACCACACCTATATAATAATTCCATACATTAAACAGATATCAAATTTAAAAATAAATATTTCAGAATCATAAGATTTTTGTGTATTGATGGAATAACATGTAATTATGTATTGATGGAATAACATGTAATTAAACAACTTCTTATCAGAAATAAATATTTTTGTATCATTGTCCATTGTTTCATAATTCTTTATTTTTACTGATAAGAGTATGGCGCCCATCAAAATGAATGAGCAAAATTTGATTTATTTCATTTAAAATGGGTATGTCATTCAAAATATTGCAATTATCTGGCTTTTTTTTTTCAAAAACAATAGCGCCAAGTTATTTGCTGTATGCATATTACAGTGAAGTAAAATCCCATGTTAAAAACTTCATGTACCTGTCAAAGACTGGCCTCTTTGATAGTCCATGTATATGTTCCTATGTTTGGTCTGCAGATTCTCCCATTTCTTTTGGAGGACTGCTGCCTCCCTTCGATAATGTGCACTTGCATTGTATTTGTCGGCAACAGTCCCCCAAAGAGATATCTTGGTTGCTGAGTTAATGCCTGTTATTTTTTTTTTTTCAATGAATTACAATAACGGTTATACCACATAGTTATAAACGTTAATTTAGTATGTACCTTATACGGTAACAACAAACAGAGTACACATACTCTATGGAAACACATGTTGTAACTTTTATATCTACGGTATAACGGTATACAGAGGATTTAACAGTTCAATTTGATTTTTAAAAAATTGGCATCAGACACAATAATTTCCATGCTCAACCCTCAATATGAATGTCAAACAATTGTGCTGATAAATAACAATCATTTACATAACATTATGCAAAATCAACTAATTTCAACACCAATGCTTGCCCAGTTATTATTATTATTTTCGGATTAGTTCATGATAGATTGGGCATTTCAAACTTATGCTTATGTCCGATTGGCACAAACATTGACTCAAAACATTTAGGAAGACGATGCTCATGTTCATCAACAAATAATGTATATCCTCGATGTATCTTGATTCGCGATGTTAAGGTTTTGCAATAAAATGAACAACAAAATACAAATGTAGCAATTTGTTACTCACCTGAATTAAATAGTTTAATAATCCTCCAGTTAATTCATGAAATTTATTTTTTGCAACATGTTCACTGTAATCCACAGCATCACTGTTTCCCAAATAAGTTATCAGCGTCCGCCATTTTGACAGCTGAATGTAAGGTCGCGACCTATGACGTCATTCAAATAGTTCATGGCTAAGGCCAAGGCAAATCACTAATGAGGTTTTAATGTCAGTCAGCTTTTAAAACAAACACAAATTTAAAAGTAGAGAACATGTTTTAACTTATTTACAAGTCATTTTGCCTCAAAATTATTCTTCATTGGAATCACAATGGGGGCATAGAAATGTATCACCCCTTCTGACACATCTAACAGCAGTGCAGTAAACTATGTGTGTCCAGTGCTTGCATGGGATCCCATTGTTCACACCATCACACTGTACCCACTTTACAAATGTCAGAGATATGCAGCCAGACAGTTTCTTCGGTTGGAATCTGTTGCACACACAGCAAGTGTCATCAGAAACTCCTTCGCTGTCACTGGAGCTGTCATCAGACATGCGAACACAAGATGGACCAGCTCCTGGACTCGGTGCCACTGATGAAACAGTTTGTTTACTTCTACTTACTGCGGTCTTGCCTTTGTTTGATTTCATAGATTTCCTTGTGGTAAGTTTCTTATTTTCTTCATGAGTTTTTATCGCCTCAATCACCTCATTACTGGTAAGTTCTTTTCCAGACACTAATCTGCTTACTGTTTTCCTGGGTTTCTTTGCATTTTCATTGTTTACAGACCTGATCTTGTTTTCTACTGTTTCAAAAATACTAATACTTTTTTCAGTTTCATATCTTACACCTCCTTCAATGGTTGCATCTGAATCATCACTGTCCACATGAGTTGTCTGATACACTTCAGCGGGCAGCATACTTTCTCTGGGAACTGCATTTTTGTCCAATGGGAACACTCCTGTTTTACGGAATCCCACGTGAAGGTTTTCAGCTGACAAAGCTTTGTGATATACATGGCTGACTATATCACAAACATTATACTGCGTAATGGCAGCTGATGTTTCACGGCTAATTCTGTGACACCGCGAATGGTACATCCGTTGTAAAGGACCATAACATGAAACGTCCAATGGCTGGAGCAAGTGACTTGTGTGGGCTGGTAAAACAAACAAAATGATACCATTGTCCTTTGCCAACTCTGCAAGAATAAAGGATACATGTGACTTGTGGCCATCTAGAAGCAACATAACTTTTGAGTCACACCTACCAGGCACGAACTTGATGAAGTGTTTGGTCAAATATTGAGTGAACACTTGCAGATTTGACCATCCGCTTTCAGACATTGTTCCGCCTGCCCCTGGAGATGCTCCTTTAAACAATTCATGGTTCATCCGCTTTCCAGGGAAAATGAAGAATGGCGGAATAGCTACACCACTAGCACTACCAGCACCAATGATAGTGACTGTCTTACCCTTACCGGATGTCACAGCCTGGGCAGGGTATTTAGAACTAGCTACAATGTACGGCGGTTTGTGATCTATAGACACACCTTTCTCATCAATATTGTATATTAAATGAGGCTTGTCTTGAAGGTCATGCTTTTGCAGACACTTTTGAAGGTTGTCATAGAAGTTTGACACCACGCTTGCACTGGCCATTTCGGATCGAACGTGTTCTAGTGCTCTTGGTTTAACAACCCTCATTTATGGCCATCTCTTGAGGAAACCTTTCATCCACATCATGGAAAGTGGTGTATCAGCTGTTCTTTTACCTAGTTGAACAGCGAACTGTGAACCAACATCTATACACTCTTGTTGAGTGTACCCATACCCTAAATCAGCCATAGTCTTAAAATGATTTACTATTTGGACCTCTTCAAATTCATCAAACAAAGGCACTTTCCCCATAACAACAGTTTCTGGGTCAGCTTTTCCCAAAACTCTGTCCCTGAGTGTGTTTTCAGGCACCATGTACACCCTTGATGCTCTAAGAACAGACATTCCATCATCTTTTACTGCCTTGAATGCATTTATGAGGGAAGATGGCGAGTAGAGTCTGTATTTCCTACGAATAGGCTGTGGATGTGCCTAAAACAAACAAGTTTTGAAAAAAAAATCACAAAATTGATTGTGTTTGAAAAACATAGTGTTTAATATGTTTGGCCTTACTACGAAAATTGTACGTCACGTGACTTTCATTGATGAAAGTAAACAATTGCAGCCGACAGTTAAACTGTTTAAAAATACTTTCTGTATGCAGAAAAACAACTAATTTCCATGGTAATTTAAATGAATATAATAAAATATATGTTTTTTTGTGTGTTTTTGTAAAGGATAATACAAAATACCTGTTTAAATCTCATGTTTTGAAGTTTGACAGCAAATACGGTCAAGTACGCATCGTAGTAAATGTGACGTCACTAAAATCACCGTGACCTCGCGCGAGAGTTCCGGTCAAAACAAAAATGGCCGCGAATCAAGATACATCGCGATTTTAGATTAGGTTAGGATAATGAAACAACATTAGTTATGATACGTACGACTAGAAAATCGGTGTTTGTCAACGTTGTGAAAAGTTATCTTGCATGATTTCACACAACAACAAACACTCTTGCTGTGTGAAATTTGGCGATCGTTTACTGGTAGTTGTTTCCATCTTGACAGTTTTGACCGATGTAGTCTGCTGCAAACATCCGGTTTCACTTTGGTGTTATTTTTAAGATACACAAAAAACCCAAACGCCGACTCATCAGGCGCGGGTGTACTCAAATGAAACTGTAGTGAACAGCAGCGTGAGTGATGATGAACAGGAAGACTTAAATGAGGAAGTTTTCCTGAAAACGCAAGACAGAAGTCAACAATCAAATTAGGGTAACGCCCACGAAAATGTAAACAAACCTAGAAATAGGACAAATAGCGTGGACCGTATCGAACACATCGAACAGGAATGCTTACCTGTGAACGAAGCATATTCCAGTGCAAATAACTTAGTGTCCAATACGAATAAAACACACATTTTATTCAAGAAGAATGAGGGTACAAAGTCTGATACAACTCACAGTGTGAAACAAATAAAAACAACACGTGTTAAAATGTCACAGTCCGCACAACCGAATAGAAACACAAGTAACGCGAAATCAACGAAGTGGCGCACAGGTGAAATCCAGGCCGGTAACAAAACTGTAAATGTTTAGATCCGTGTGATTTCCGATAAAAAAATAGGACAGTTGTGGAGAGAAATCGGGAATTAAAATGTGTTTATTAAATTTGCAGGGCCTTATTGGGAAAAGCTATAACAAATTATTGTCAGATGAAATGAACACACTTTTTGTTGAGAATGAAATATTGCTATTGACTGAAACATGGTCGAATTCTTTGTATAACTATGATGTTGATTGTTTTCATTATTAGCGATATATGCTAAGTATAAGTACTCATCTTAAAGGGACTAAACGGGCTAGCTGTGGGATAATGATTTATGTAGCTGATCATTTAAAAAAAAACTCGTCGAATTTGTGAAAAACAATGACGATTGTATTATATGGTTAAAATTAAAGGGAGATTTGTTCAATGATGACTTCGATATACTATTATGTTTAGCAGATAATGTACCACACGGAAGTAGTAGAGAAATGTTTAATAATCACAATATATTTGATTTAATCGTAACTGATATGCTGTATTTTGAAAACATTTTGAATAAGCAATGCAAATTTATTATTTGTGGGGATTTTAACTATAGAATCGGTTTAAAACATGATTATGTAATTAATGATGACCTGTTACGTTTTGATCTGTTACCTGATGATTATATTCCTGATGTCATATTACCGAGAGTAAGCCAGGACAGAATTGTAAACGAAAATGGAAATTGTTTATTGGAATTTTGTAAAATGACGGGTTTAAAAGTAGCAAATGGGAGATTAGGATTAGATAGACAGATATGTAAGTATACACGTGTCACAAGTAGGGGATGTAGTGTTATCGATTTAGTTATGTGTACGCCGTCTCTTTTTGAGTGTATAAACGGGTTAGAAGTGTTAGAACCTAATATTTTATCTGATCATTGTGTTGTACAATTTTGTATGCGTAGCAAATGAAACACAACGGTTTTAAATAGTGATGATTTCCAGTCACAAAATATTACCAATTATTTAAATGGGACTCTAACAAAAAAGATGCATATTTACAATCACTTGCAGAAAATGACACTTAAGAAATTTTACAAAATATTTGTACTGATATATGTAGTGCCGATTGCGAATTAGATATAGACGATGGGTAAAACAAGTTTTTGTGATGTGATTGAGAGTGTATGTTCGCCTTTATTTAAAAAGAATTGTAGAATAAACCATGATATTAAAGGTAATAAACGTGATTCTAATAATTGGTTCAACGAAGAGTGTAAACAAACAAAGTCTGATTTCTATAAATATTTAAGTAACTATAGGCACGATAAGTCCGAGGAAAATAGAAATTCGTTGATAGCTGCTAGAAGTAAATATAAATCATTGATAAGAAAAAAGAAATTCGATTATGATAGAGAACACACACAAAAATTAGTGCAACATAGATACTTAAATGCTAAAGCATATTGGAATGTGTTAAATAATTCAGTGAGGCAGCACACATCTAAGGTCTTAAAGGCAAACGATTTTCTATTGTATTTTAAATCAGTCAATGATCCAGATTCACACTTTTTTCAACCTGACGAGGATGTCCTACACTTTAACGAACGGTATTTGGATGGTGAATTACATGTAATGTTTGAGCAACTAAATATAGACATTTTTTTTTCCAGAAATTACTAAAGCGTGCAGCTCATTAAAAAGCGGTAAATCTGCAGGCCCGGCTTTTATCATAAACGAAGTTCTTAAATATGGTATTAGTAATGAAAACTTCCTAAAAGCATTACATGCACTTTTTAATAAAGTGTTTACCATCGGATATTTTCCAGATTCTTGGGGGGAAGGTTATATTGTTCCACTACACAAAAAGGGTAATTTAGATGATACAGGAAATTATAGAGGAATAACACTTTTAAGTACTTTTGGGAAATTATTCAGTAAAATAATTAACAGTAGATTAAATTCCTGGGGTGAAAGTATAACGTATATATTGAAGCGCAGGCGGGATTTAGAAAAAATATGAGTACCGTTGATAACATCTATGTATTACATGGCCTTATCACTCATGTCCTTAACCAGAATAAGAAATTATATACGGCATTTATCGATTTTACAAAGGCTTTTGATTTTTTTTGTGAGAGAAAATATTTGGCACAAGTTTATTAAATTAGGGGTAAGAGGAAAGATTTTGAATATAATTAATTCGATGTATAATAATGTTAAATCGAAAATAAAATTAAACAACGAAGTAAGTAATGAATATTTTACATGAATGTTGGGAGTTAGACAGGGCGAATCCTTGTCGCCATTTTTATTTTCTATGTATTTAAATGACATTGAAGAGCATTTTATGTTGAATAACTATGAAGGCGTCGAAATGGGAATGCTTAAATTGTTTTTGTTATTATATGCTGACGATATTGTTATTTTTGCAGAGTCGGAGACTGGACTTCAGAATGGTTTAAATTTACTGCAAGATTATTGCAATACATGGAAACTGTCAGTCAATGTAAATAAAACAAAAATAATGATATTTAAAAAAGGTGGGCAAAATAAACGAAATGTAACGTTTTTATATCAGGGAAAGGAAGTTGAAATTGTAAACAAATGTACATACCTCGAGATAGTTTTAACAGCAGGCGGATCTTTTTCAGCTACATATGAAGCACTAGCAGGTCAGGCCCTTAAGGCAATTTATAAACTAAAAGTAAATCTAATCCAGTTTCCGGACATTTCAGTTAGTCACTGTTTAGATTTATTTGACAAACTTATTGCACCTATTCTAAATTATGGAAGTGATGTATGGGGCTTAAATAACAGTAAATGCATAGAAAGAATACACTTGCGTTTTTGCAAAACTTTGTTAGGAGTAAGACAACAGACACAAAATAATT
Organism: Congeria kusceri; assembly: GCA_027627225.1. Lineage (NCBI taxonomy): Eukaryota > Metazoa > Mollusca > Bivalvia > Myida > Dreissenidae > Congeria > Congeria kusceri. The sequence continues at coordinate 45,130,067 of CM051039.1, read as the reverse complement.
TTATATACGGGGAGCTCGGACAAAAACCGCTTATTTACTATCGATATGTTAAAGTTGTAAACTATTGGATAAACATTCTACAGTGCAATGATGTTAAATATGTCAAAGTTGTATATAAGATGTTATTAAATGATTTTGAAATGTACCCATAAAAAGTGTCTTGGGTAAAAATGTTAAAAAATGTTATTAGACAGTCTGGGTTTTAGCGAAGTATGGTACTTTCAGGGTGTTGGTGATGTTAATGTCTTTATGTCAAATGTTAAACAAAGAATTTCAGATATTTATAAACAAAATTGGTCTGCGGAACATTTAAATACAACTAGAGGTACATATTCTAGTTTATTCGGAAATTTCGAATTACAGTCATATTTCAAATATGTAAACTTACCAAAGTTCAGAATTGCCTTAACACGTTTGAGAGTTTCAGCCCATAGACTAGAAGTTGAGTCCGGCAGATGGCATAAGCCGAACAAAATACCATACAATGAAAGAAAATGTAAACACTGTAATGTACTAGAGGACGAATTCCATTTTTTATTAGAATGCCCGGTATTTATAGATTTTCGTAAACAATATATAGATAAATATTTCTGTCAAAATGCAAATATGATCAAATATATTGAACTAATGAGATCGACAAACGAATCGACTGTTAGAAGGCTTGCAACTTATATTTTTAAGGCCTTTCAATTAAGAACACAATTATATTACGATTGAAGTGTCTCTCCAAAACAATTATAAACATCATGTAAAGATTTACGTATTAATTGTATTGCCAAAACGAATTTTTATACTATGTGTAAGTATTTGCAGAAAAGTTATGTATGACATTATTTAATATGCATAGAAAATATTGCCCTGTGAATTTATACACGTTTTATTGACATTATAAATATATGTTTATGTATGTGAACCTGTATGCTATTGACTGATCGATGCATGGTATTTATTTGATAGATGTGTATCATCAATGTATATCCATGGGCATAATGTCTAAAGTATTAGAAATAAACTATCAAACTATCAAACTATAATGATTCGCCACACACTGGATGTACAAGATATACTTCGCCCTGTCTTGCAATGTGAATGGATAAATGTTCGAGAAAACAGATGAATTGTGTGCAAATCATCCGTGGCTTATGCTTAATTGACCAATGTGAGCCTACTTCGAGGAGTGTTTTGAGCTCCCCAGCTAGCGAGTCATTTGCGTACTTGAAAATTTGATTGTTACAATGATAAATGGGACATTCAGCTCTCAGAGGTGACAATTGGATGGAGCTCGTACAATTTTCGAGGTGTTCTTGTGGTATTCTTTTGCAAGCTCCATGCTCACTTGGTTTTCGGGTGGCTTCCTTGTAAAAAATGTGAGACGTTTGTTCAACTGGATGTCTGTTATTTGACTGAAACCTCTTGTTTCTTTGCCTTAATATGTGAAATTGTGTATTTTTATGTTTGCGTTTGTTAAATTTCATTTGTTTTCCTCTTTTGATAAATATAAATTTAAATATAAATATTAAAGAGGGTATGTACGATCTCATCAAATTTTCAAAGAAAAATATGAAAGTAAAATAAAACCTATAAAACACTAATAAATAACAAACTAGAATAAAAGTTCTGAATAATTGATATTCGAAAATCCTCGAAATACTTCAAAATACTTATCGTCTTCCAGTCGAAAACTTAGACTATCATGTGCATCAGACATGTCAAATTTTGGGAAATCCCCAATATTTGTTGCGTTTTGACTTAAGTTCTGTGCAGATTGTTCATACGACACATGGACACGGTTTTTGTTTCTCTCACAAAAACGATTATAGGTGTCAGTATCGGCACAGCACTGGAATAAATTTGTCGACATCATGAAGTTCATTTTAAAAAGCAACATATGAAGTATGGTACAAATATCTGTTTATTTCTTTTTATTTTAACTTCCCTTGATTATATTCGTCCTCTCATTTGTGTTGTTCAAATTATGAGAAAATGAAATGTTGATATTGAAATAGTACATACCCTCTTTAAATATGTTTATCAAAAAAGTAGTTTTTCGGCGTATCGCTGTCTAAAATCACTTTTGACCTCGATTTCTTGCGATAATTATGCAGCCGGAAAATTGAATGCCAATTGAATTAGGCCAATTTTCTAATTTTAGGGAATGCAAACTTACAACAATGGTTTAACGTATACCAACAACTGTTGCATACTTTAGGGGATTAACATGTTACATAAGCGGTTAAAATAAAGTTATAAACATATTATTGATATACACTCTAGAACTGAGCATTAGTATGAACATATTTTCTCATTGTATGTCATGCATATAATATTATGTTCATTCCCAGAATTAATACACTATTTTGTTTAGCCTAGCTCTGTTTGAATCTAGCGAGTTCAACACACTCACGATCATTCTAAAAATAGCCCGCGTTTAGCTGCCGGTGTATCGCTGTTATAATATACATGCATCAATTAGCGTCCAGAGAATCATCAGAGCGAATATTTCAATAAAGGGGGAATTTATGTTTATTGCGTTCTGTTAATAATTAATTAGAATTGCACATTTCTATCAACTTCTCATGTAGATGTTAATCAACCAGTTATCCAGCCAGAATTGAAAAAGGGCAGGGTGCTAATTCCTAAAAAGGGCACTTTTGCGCGCGTTCGTATTTTTTGCAAGTACCAGTTTGGCAATTAGTACTGGTCATAGATGCACACAGGCCGATATGGGGCCCATATGGGCTTGCCAGTTAGAAACCCACATGGTCTATCTTGATGGGGCCCAAATGGGCTTGCTATTTGTGACCCATATAGACGTGCTTGTTGGTGGCCAATATGGACTTTCTTGCTGGGACCCACATGGGCTTGCTGTTGGGGACCAATCTAGGCCTACTTGTTGGGGGCCTATATTGCTTTTCTTGCTGAGACCAATATGGGCTTGCTTTTTGGGGACCGACATGAGCTTTCTTAATGGGATTCATATGGATTTGCTTGTGTGAACCTAAATAATGTTAATATTTAGATCTACTTTTCAAATTTAAGTCAGATAATTTTAGTAATTTTACACTGCTACTTACATAAATATATCATCATGAATATATGGATATTGACATTGAAATTGTAATTGAACAGTTTCCCAGCTAGCAAGCCCATTTGGGCCCATTTGGGCCCAAAATGGCTATACCTAGGCAAATATACCATATGAGCCCCATGTAATATTTTTCTGCCAATATCGAGCCCATATCGGACCAAGCAACAAGCCCACATGGGTTCCCAGCAAGTATGCCCATATGGGTCCTAGTAAGTCATACCAGTTGGGCTGGGAAAGGGCTTTATCTGGTCCAATGTAGCACATGGGCTGCATGTGAGACCCATTTGTGTGGTCTTGCCCATATCAGAACCAGTTGGGTCCTAGGCAAGCAAGCCCATGTGGGTCCCAGAAAGAAAGTCCGAAATGGGCGCACTACAAGAATGCCCATATGGGTCTAGCAAGAAAGCCCATATAGGTCCCCAGGCAAGCAAGCCCATATGGGTCCCAGCAAGAAAGCCTATATGGGTCCCGAACAATATGTCCATATGGATCAACAACAGAAAGCCCCTATAGGTCCCAGCAAGAGAGCCATCATGGGGTTCCAAAGAATCAAGCCCATATGGGCCCCAGCAAGAAGGCTCATATGGGTCCACAACAAACAAGCCCCTATGGGTTACAAAGAGCAAGCTCACATGGGTCCCCAGCAATCAAGCCCGTATGGATCCCATTCAAACAGCCCATGGGTCCCATCAAAAAAGCCCATTTGGGTCCCCAGCAATTAAGCACATATAGGTTCTGGCAAGCCAACCCATGTGGGCCCGATATGGGATATGCCTGGGCTTATTAACTACATAGGCCCCATGTAGGTCCCACATACATGTCATGCCCATATCAGTCTCAGATGGGTCCCAGGCCAACAAGCTCAAATGGGTCCCAGCAAGAAAGCCTTGCTGGAGCACTGTCAACTTATAAAAAAAATATATTTCAATAAATAAAATGTGGTGAAATAAGTCTCTGAATACGTCGAAATGTTATTCATGTTACTTTTTCTTCATTTGCGTAGCATTAATACATGATTTGCAATACCAATTATACACAGAAACCCTTGATGCATCATATTCCTACCGAATATAATTTTAAATCGCCATAGTCTTATGAAATTTTAAGTTTGTGCTATTAAACTGGAAGTCATCATTATTTCAAATGCGCTGAATGTTCTCTGAAGATCGCTTTTCATTAGGATACACGGTATAAGGCTAAACAAAAATTAATGAATTGTTTCCAAAAAATCAGGATGGAGGGCGAGTTTTTTTTTTAATGAAGTATTTTTTTCTCCTACTCGTTTCTATTGGCACTATGTAATGGCTTAGTAAAACAAGTTATTAAGTACAGATTAAAGACAATTTTAAGTTTTAATAACAACATAAGCATTCCTTTTTTGTAAAATTCTAAATATAGATTTATTAATCACAAACCGTCATTTATGCAAGCTGATGTAAAACGGCAATCAATTCGAATGTTCATAATTAACATAAGTGCCTTCAAATTGATACACCATCAGCATTAAAATACTTCTATTTATAGAATTTACCTTAAATCACCAATAATTTTTGGAAAGGAAAATCAACACTTGTCAATGCAGCTGGCATTTTCGATTGTTTCCATAGGACTTATATTGACACAGATTTTCTTCAAAAAATATGCAATTAAATATTAAATATTACCCAAGCAAAAGCATCTACGAAACAAAAGTTTAAATCCACAAATAGACGATATTTATAAAGGTTCCCAATCGAATATGACATTTTTTCAAAATTTACACAGTATTTCAGACAGGAAGAAAGTTACTGGAAATACCGAAATATCTACCGGGTTAATCTTCTTCCGCTATGTTAAAATGCGGATTCGTTTAATTTTAAGCCGCTGTCCATGGGATCTTATTCAATACATCATAAATTTAGTAATAGTTCTTATGAACGTGTATGGTGTTTATTCGTCCGAAATATGTTTCTTATTTACGAAAGGCATTGTTCAAAAGCGCTTGGTACGAACGAAATACTATAATGTACATACTGGTTTACTCCTGAGTCATCACCAGTTATCGCATACCGAAAATAGACGACAGCAAGTTACCAAAATGTTAATAATTCACGGATTTCAAGTGCGTAGTTTTTGTATTTTATTCGGTAACATGCCCATTAGAAACACTTTCTACAAAGTTTTATTTTTATTAACATATTTCTGGACTGCTCCTTTAAAACCCGGGCGCGATCGTCAAAAAATAGTAAATAAATATTTTTTGGCATTATATCAAATTCGTGGCGGGCCATAAAAATACGTTGCGGCGCTGCCTGAGAAACAAATCATTAACGTTTTTAGCCTATAAATGATTAATTGACTTCGAAATGTGTATGTATTATGCATAGATAACTTCCAAGATGAAGGTAGGGTATATTACTTAATACGCGTCTGATAAAAAAATAATTTTCATTTATTTCCGCAATTATTTTCGTACACTGTTAATTTGTTAAATTTCGCAGGCAAATTTATATAATAATGATGTTTACGTACATTCTTTAGGTTATTCATGTATCACTGGTGAAAACATTGGGTGGTATAATCGGTTTATTTACGGTACAAATATTAATAATTATTAATCACAAATCAATTTTGGGATCCGATATGTTTTCTTATGGTTTCCGAAAAATCTGGGGTCAGAGAAGTTTTCTTATATAGGTGGGGACCGAAAAATCTGGGGTCCGAGAAGCCACGTAACCGATCATCCTGGCCCTCTTGTATCATATGTTTAGGGTAAAAATGATATCTCGGTGTATTAATGTCAACGCCGATTGTCTTTTTTAAAGACATTTCTTGTTTATGTTTGTGATGAATTTTCTCTCTATGTTATTGCTTTTCTTTCATGCATAATGCTCATCAAATAGGCAAAAAGAAAGATACAACATACATTTTACTAGCTAAAGAAACTTCAGCGAACAGTTTATATAGTACTGACTAGACCTGTTCGCTGAAGCCAACCTCGTATCGAAAGTCAAATAGAGTCGTAACATAATTATGTCACGCTATAAATCCATGAATTGGCAATTTCTGGAGGAAATCATTACATATACAAGCAAGTCAATATAAACTTTTGACTTGTGTCGTGTTTTGAGAATCGAAATTGTTAAATGCATCGAATAGTACCTGAAAATAACTCTGATCAGCACACAGTGTACAATTACGCTGCCATTGTTGTTTTATCACGTGATTACGAGATTTTAATTTGGATATTTTCGGAACGACCTTGACTTTTTCGCGTGCTCAAATTGTAAACATGGTTTTCGTTTTCCGTAATGCATTATATCTGTTCAATAACTCATGTCTGATCAGCAAACATATTGTATTAATATTGATGTAAGTGATGTTTCATCTATTATTCTTTTGCTAGATATTAAAATTATAGTGTGTTCACAAACCAATCACCAGTGAAGTAAAAATCCATTAAATGTCAGTTTCGTTTCAGGCTGTGTTTGACAACAGTCACAGCACATGTTCTGTTACTAAACATAGATTTAAAAAAAGTCACATGACCGTGACATCCTGTGAGATTCTCATTTAACAAATGTCTTCTATGTGACTGATTTCGTCCACATTTTAGTAACGAAACGGTAATTTAGAAGTGTTTAGACCTTATTTTGTCATAAGTATGCTAACTAGATGTAAACATTATCCATCTATCTAATAATGCTGCCAATTTGGTTCAGTAGTGCATGTAAAAGCTGTTTTGGGCAGTTTGTTTTGGTGACTGTTGATAAACTGTCAAATTCTTGAGAATTGCTGGTAGACTTTACTATGGGGGTTGCTCCATAACTTTTATGTCGCGCAAAGTCAAAAAATATATAAAGTTTTAAGTTATGGGAGCCAAAACTAACATTTTACATGTTTATACTTTATTATTAATTAATTAATTTATTTATTATATATTCTTATTTGACAATGCCATGTATAAATGTGAATAAATCTGTTACTGTATTTCTATTTGTGTGTTTTTGTGTGTGACAGCACTTCATGTAAACAACAATACAAAGTAGTTCATGAATATTAATAGAGGCAACCGGCTTCATTGAAAAATAAAAGCCTGTCACATGATGCATTTCAACCAATCAGAACACTGTAAAATGATGAAACCAATGGAAATTGTAATTATTTGATAATAACAATTCAAATATGCAAGTAGGGGGGGGGGGTGAAGTATTCTGCAACATACAGAGTTGGTAAACATTTCAGTAAAAGCATTACCAAATCAAACGTAGACAAATCAGTTTCAACATATGTATAATATGTATGTCAACCCAATTATGTTAAATGGACAAAATAACAAATTTGTAAACAATGTGTGATATACAAGAACTTATCGTCAATTCAGACTGTTTATTTGGTAAACCGACTTTCTTAACATGTATATATTAAGCATCGTTCGATTAGTCATTTGTGTGCTGTGTAATGAGGTAGTAAACAGGTTTTGTCAGTTTATAAATAGACTGACCAATCAGAGCTAAAGCACAAAAATCTCGCGCAGATTTTTCGGCGTAGCTGTCTAAGATCACTTTTGACCTAGATTTCTTGCGATAATTATGCAGCGAGAAAATTGAATGCCAATAGAATTAGGCAAATTTTCTAATTTTAGGGAATGCAAACTTCAAACAATGGTTGAACGTATACCAATAACTGTTGCATACTTTTGGGGATTAATAATTTGCATAATTGTTTACTTAAGCGGTTATAATGAAGTTATAAACATATTCTCGACATATACTCTAGAGCTGAGGCTAATGAACGTTTTTTCTCATTGTATGCCATAAACAGAATGCTATATTCATTCACGTAACGAAATAACTATTTTGTTTAGCCTACATTTATATAAGCGGTAGCTCTATAAATAGCAATTGTGCAATGTGGGAATTCATAAATGAAAAAACGTTCATTAGCCTCAGCTCTAGAGTATATGTCGAGAAGACAAGACAAGACAATTAAAAGGCATTAGTAACTTGAAAACTAATAGATGCGGTGGACCAGATGATTACTGAAATGAATGTTTTATATACGGTAAAGCCGAATTACTTCCTTTTTTAGAATCATTGTTTAAGATTTTTGAAGTAGGCTATTTCCCAAATGAATGGTCAGATGGATATGTTGTTCCCCTACATAAGAAAGGAAATGTGAATGATGTAAACAATTACAGGGGTATAACGTTATTAAGTACACTTGGCAAATTATTTACACGAATTTTAAATTCACGTCTCTCGAATTGGTCCGAAAAATATAATGTATACATTGAGGCGCGTCAGGATTTAGACCCAAAATGGGTACAATTGACAATATATTTGTATTGCATGGCCTTATATCTCATATATTGAATACAGGTAAACATCTATACTGTGCATTTATTGATTTTTCGAAGGCTTTTGATTATGTAATACGTGATAACCTTTGCTTAAGCTTATAAAATTAGGAATTAGAGGTAAGATACTAAATATTATGCGTTCTATGTATGTCTCAACAAAATCACGTGTTAAATATTGTAATATGTTAAGCGATAGTTTTCCATGTATGCTCGGAGTCCGACAGGGCGATTGTTTAAGCCCGTTTTTGTTTGCCATGTTCTTAAACGACATTGAGGACATATACGTTCACAGTGGCCTATCGGGTATTGACGTTAACATGTTCAAAATGTTTTTAATTCTCTATGCTGATGATATTGTAATTTTTGCTAATAGCAGTGAAGAACTACAAATCAGTCTTAATCTACTTGAACAATATTGTAACCAATGGAAACTCCTCGTTAATACGACGAAAACAAAGGTTTTTTCGTAATGGTGGTAGAAACCATCAGAATCTAAAATTCATATATAAAACTAATCCGATAGAAATTGTTAACAAATTCACATATTTAGGCATAGTTTTTACTACTGGTGGCTCATTCACTGAAGCACAAAACACTCTTTCTGGACAAGCCCTTAAAGCCATATATAAAATGAATAAATACTTATACAGATTTACAGAAGTAACCATCAACCACAGACTAGACTGATTTGAAAAACTTATTGTACCTATCTTGAATTATGGTTGCGAAATGTTGGGCTTTAATAAAGGTCTACCTGTTGAACGTAATCATTTGCAATTTTGCAAAAGTATTCTTTGCGTTAAAAAGAGTACACAAAATGACTTGATTTATTTATGGTGAACTGGGTAGGTTTTCTATGCAGACTATGAGGCATTATAACATTTTTAAATATTGGATAAAACTATTACAGTGTAATGAAAACAAATTTGTCAAAAAAGTTTACACAATGTTAAAAAACGATTTTGAAAATAACCCAAATAAGAAAACTTGGTGCTCACAAGTTAAAATGCTCCTCTGTTCCTTAGGCTTTAACGATGTATGGATGATGCAAGGCGTTGGAAATGTTAAAGTGTTTTTATCAATCGTTAACCAACGTCTAAAAAACTGGTCAAGTCGATTGAGTGAGTATAGTCGAGCCCTATTGTATAATAACATCAAGTCTTTTGAATACCATGACTACCTGAGTCTAGTTAGCTGCAAACAATTTCGAATGTGTATTACAAAATTACGTGTTTCACCTCATAGATTACATATAGAAACAGGCCGATGGAATAGACCAGAAGCCACACCAGTTGAAAACAGAACATGCTTTTTATGTAATACGTTAGAAGATGACTTTCACTTTATTATGGAATGTGTTTTATATAATGATTTACGTGCTAAATATATACCCAGATATTTTCGCACCAGGCCAAATATGCAAATATTCATACAACTACTTCAAACAAAAAACACAAAATTGCTTAGAAATTTAGGGGCTTATATATTTTATTCCTTTGAGTTAAGAAATCAGTCCTTATATGACTAATATTACTAACCAGATGTTGTTATTCTTTTTGTAACTGTAAGTATGTACTGAGATTTAAACTTAACTTAAACTGAGATGTCCTAATCATGTGACTTATATTTATTTGAAACTGTTAGGCTCGCAAGCGTATGCATATTTCTATGACATATGTCTCTTTATATTTATATCTCCACCTTCTATGTTACACTACTCTATTCTTATCCTGTTTAGTAAAATATTATTGCGCCATCTCCATCTCCAACGTGTTTTACAGTTTTTCATAATTGTATGCTCCATAAGTAACACACATTGTATACATGTACTTGTTTAGTTATTTCGGTTCTATACTCTGTCCTGCCATATTGCTTTATGTAAATATGTTGTCCTCGTGGGTCTTTGGACCTAATGGAACTTATGAAAATAAACTAAACTAAACTATCAACTTCTCCAGTAGATGTTATTTAATATGTAAAAAGATGCTTCATTTCTATAGATAAAACGTTATGAAAGAAGATTCGGAATACGTCGAATTGTCATTCGCGTAGCATGAATACACAATTTGCAATACTCATTATACACAGGAACCCTTGATATATCATCAACTAGTATAATTTAAAATCGTCCTAGTCTAATGAATTTTTATGTTTGCGTTATCAAAAATAAAGTCTTAACATTTCACAAATCGCTGAATGTTCCCTGACGATTGCTTTTTATTGGGATACACAGTATAAATGCTTATTTGACTTGAAATCGTTTTTATATTAGATAACTAACGTGAATGGTATATTACCGGTACTATAAATAACTCTATAGACTCGTCTGATACATAATCTTTTTAATTCATTCCCGAACTTATTTTCTACATTGTTAATTTGTCAAATTTGGCTTGACAAATTCAGATAACAATTATGTTAACCTAAATTATTTTGGTTATTCATATATCACTGGTGGAAACATGGAGCTGTATGATTGGTTTATTCACGGCATAGATATTAATGATTTAACTTTTGGGTCCGAGAAGTTTTCTTATAGTGCCCGAAAATCTGGGGTTCAATAAGTCTCCTAATATTGGTGGGGACCAAAAAATCTGGGGTCATTTTGGACGTCTGTTTAGGTCTGTTTAGGTAACTTTTAAATGACATCTCAATATTAATGTCAACGCCGATTGTCTTTTTTAAAGACATTTCTTGTTACATCTGAAATCATTCGAGCTGTCGCCAAGCTAAAACGAATATTGCTTTATTGCATTAGCGGCAAATGGCTTGAAACGTGGCAGGACAAGTTCATTAGAAATTCGTGGACAGAAAAGTGACCGCCTGAAAATATCATATATGCGGTAAGCTGTTATGCGTATGTACATTCTGAATGTGATTGCATTTACATATAATGTTATGGTTTTGCATAAAGGGAACAGGAAAAGTCAGAATTCATCGTGCAGTCGTATGGATTTTATACTGACAACGATTGTGCATTGCTTTGTGACATTATTTCATGAATAAATATACTTTGGATAATGAGAGTGGTCTATATATCTTGTTTTGAGACATATACATGTATTTAAGTATACAATTGAGAAAACTATGAACATGTTTTTAAAATGTTTACTCAGTACAAAATAAAATTAAATGTTATAGATTGGAAATATCCATTCATTTGTTTTTAATTTCGTTTCATGGGGAGACCATTTCATTTCATATGGCCCACCACGGGGCCAGCAAAGAACTACCCACGAAAAGATTTTTGGGGCGAAAAGATGATCTGCATTTGGCAACATTGGCTGCAAATTGACTTCTTGTATGGAACTGGCCTAATTTTGACGCCGGTTCAGCTAGAGAGCTTTTTGGATCCCGACAGACACTTATGATAAGTATTGCTGTCGTTTATTAACATACTTAAAAAAAAAAAAACACACACATGCTGGATATAAAATAACTAGAAACAAAATTGGACGCACCTTCCTATTATTTCACGAGATGTATGAATTTTCGTAAGACTGTTATCTCGCGAGATTTCTCAGGACTTTTTCTTTTATTAAAGATTTAATAACGTTGAGCGTGCTTTGTCTTTAAAGTGCGTACACTTAGGACCTGCGTCGTAATACGTTATATAAATATTAATGTGTATCAAACCCAGATACAATACAGTTGCAATAAATGATGTTTTTAAATAGTCTATGTTGGTGTTTGGAATAAGTTGTTGGGCGAATCTTCTGAGAAACAGGCAATTATGATTTACTTTCGGATTTGTATATTTGTAAAGCTAAAAGAAAGCTATTAATAAGATATCGTCACATGCACTAAATAGAAACTGGTAATGTTCAGAGTTCAATTAGATGTTTTGGCGGATGTGTTGGTGTGCTGCTGTTGTCGGTAGATTAATGTCAGAAGATATCGGAATGAAATACAGTTTGTTCTGTATATATAGGGATATTAGCTGTTTACGGTTAAACAGTCAAAATATAACTTCTAAATTATATAATGACTTTGTTTCATGGTTTCAGGGACGGTAATATTGTAGAACATGTTTCACTATTGAGTCATGGGTACGGAGCATAGTTTAAGTAATGCACGCGCGTGCAGGGCCGGACCCGGGGACAAGTTGAAATGTTTATATATCATGCGTTTTTAGCCGTTGTATTCCCGGGGCCTCGAGGTGGGAACTAGATTTTCAAAATAGTGTTATGAAGTGGTCTAGGGCTCGGGGGTTTGGGTATTATGTATAATGTGTGTATATAATAAGGAGAAAATACAAGGATTATTGGATCCCACGGCCTCGGGGTGGGGACCGCAGTTTAGTAAGGCATGCAAGTTCAGGGCTATGATATGTACTGTATACGGATGTCCAGGGCCTCGAGGTGGGAACTCATTCATCAGTTAAGAAGTAAATTATGATCTATGATATGTATTGTATATGGATGTCCAGGGCCCCGAGGTGGGAACCAGTGTTTCAAAATTATGTCATGAAGTGGTCCAGGGCCCCGAGGTGGGGGATATGTTGTATAATGTGTGTATGGAGAATAAAAACGAAATGTTGAATCCAAGTGCCTCGGGGTGGGGACCACAGTTTAGTAATGCATGCAGGTTCAGGGCCTCGAGGTGGGGACAGTTAAAGAAGTAAATTATGATCTATGATATTGTATTGAATATGGATGTCGAGGGCCTCGAGGTGGGAACCAGAGTTTTAAAACTTTGTTATGAAGTGGTCCAGGGCCTCGAGGTGTGGGATATGTTGTATAATGTGTGTATGGAGAAAAGAAACGAGTTGTTGAATCCCAGGGCCTTGGGGTGGGGACCACATTTTAGTAATGCATGCATGCATGTATTAGTACCAACCATTTTAGTCGTCTTAAATGGCGCGAAAGTAAAATAATTGAATTCCTGTCAAATTTTAAACGTACGCTGTATACAAATGGTGATATTATAAGAAATTATATTAATGCTAATATTGACGAGGCAATAAAACACATAACATCATTGTATATGAATGCAGGCGAGCATATGAAAGTTAGATCATTCGCATCTAATACATCACAGCCCGACTGGTGGGACTCAGAATGTGATGAAAAAAAAAGTATTAAATACGTTGCGCTACGCAAATTTAGACAATCTAACATAGAAAACCATTTACGTGAGTATAAAGAAAAAAGAAACGATTTTAAAAACACTTGTAAAACAAAGATAGTAAATTACCAAATTCGGGAAAGAAAAGCTTTATATGAAACTAGAAATAATGCTAAGAATTTTTGGAAAATGATTAAACGTGCTAACGTAAAGCCTTGCTTAGATTCAGTTATTTCTCCCGATGAGTGGCAATCACACTTCTCTAAATTACTGTTTGATGAAAACGCGGCGGGAATTGATATCAATTACAATAATGACTTCATTGACGAAACTGCTGGAGAACTAAATGAACCTTTTACTTTGCAAGAAATAAAACAATCATTGTTAAAACTTCTTAATAATAAAAGTTGTGGTATTGATGGAATACCATCGGAATTTTATAAATATACTGCTACAGATATTGCGCCATATTTCTGTGTACTATTTAACAAAATTTTAGAAAGTGGATATTTCCCACAGTCATGGTGTACAAGTGTTATCTGCCCCATATTTAAATCGGGATCACTTAACGACGCAGGTAACTAAATAGCATATCAATTACAAACACAATGTACAAAATATTTTCTGAAATTATTAATAAACGACTATATACATGGGCCGAGAACTAAAATAAATTTGATGAATCGCAAGCAGGTTTTCGACATGGGTATTCGGCAATTGATAATATATTCTGTCTACAAGCTATGATACAAAAATACCTATCCAAAAAGAAAGGCAGGTTTTATTGTTTGTATGTTGACTTCCGTAAAGCATTTGATAAAATTGACCACTTTAAATTATTTAAGTGTTTGGAAAGAAAAGGCCTACATGGCAACTTCTTAAGTACTCTAAAAGCAATGTATAGTAACTTAAAATCTTGTGTTAAATTATCTAACAAAAATATTATGTCCGATTGTGATAACAAAAACGGTGAGCACGTGGTAACTAGTTGGTTTCCATGTAACATCGGGACCCGTCAGGGAGATAAGACAAGTTCGACAATTTTTGCTCTTTTTATCAATGAGTTATCTACCCTTTTACGTGAAAAATGTGGTACCGGCATCTTTATTACAAATGAAATCCCCGATATTATTTGTTTAATGTTTGCTGACGATATTGCTAATTGCGCAGAAACTGTACAAAAGCTGCAACAGCAGCTAAATTATATTGATATTTTTTGTCAGGACACTGGTATGGAAGTTAATTTTGATAAAACTGAGATAATAGTTTTTCGCAATGGTGGACCACTTAAGAATATTGAAAATTGGTATTTTCGTGGAAAACAAGTAAAAATAACATCCTGTTATAAATACATGGGACTTTTGTTTACTCCCTCCCTATCATGGACCTTAGCACTTAATAAGTTAGCTGTTCAGGCACAAAAGGGTATCTTTTCAATTTACAAATTTCAAAAGCCATTTGGTCATTTTCCACTAAATGAAATGTTTAAATTATTTGACTCGATGATTACGCCAATACTTTGTTATGGGTCACAAATATGGGGGTTTGAATATGAACAGACTGTCGAATCTATTCACCTTATGTTTTGTAAACGGTACCTTAAACTAAAGAAGACCACAAACAATTGTATAGTTCTGGGTGAATGCGGTAGATTACCACTATGTGTAACCTATTATACAAATTGTATACGATATTGGTGTAGTTTTCTTCAAATGCCCTCTCATCGTTATCCTAGAAATTGCTATTTATTACTTAAATCTCTTGATGAATCTGGTCGGACATGTTGGGCAACGAAAATTCGACATTTATTATTTATATATGGGTTTGGATATGTTTGGATTAGCCAGGATGTTGGAGATAAAAACATATTTCTATCAAATTTTAAACAACGTGTAATTGATTGCTGTACACAAAAATGGCACGATGATGTATCAAACTCAAGTCGATGTCATTATTATAAACATTATAAAAGCTTACTTAATACAGAAAAATATCTAACAATTGATACACCAAGAAAATATAAAATTGCTATGTCAAAATTTCGATCTTCAAACCACAAGTTATCAATCGAATTGGGCAGACATAATAATATACTAAAAGAAAATAGAATATGCAACCTCTGTTCAACCGATGAAAATCATGTTTTGGATTGCGAATATCATGCCGTTTTTCATTGCAATAAATATAATGAAATAAGATTAAGATATTTATCTTCATGGTATAGAGCTGGTAATTCGATACATTATTTTTTTAATATAATGGGTTCTAATGGCGAAGCAAAAATAAAACAAGTATCATGTTATATATATCATCTCCTACAAATTGTTAACTCTCAAAATACTTAATATTTTGTTACTATTTTTCCTATTCAACTGAAACTGTTTATTACATTTTGATTGTATTGCATTATACATGAACGTGACACAACTCTCCTACTTATCGTATTATGTTATTATATTGACATGTATTTTGGGCCGGAGGCCTTTGTTTACGAATGGAAATAAACTTGTAAACTTGTAAACTTGTTCAGGGCCTCGAGGCGGGGGCTGATAGACATGTAAATATTTGGTTTGAGTGTGCGAAAACAAAAATGTGGGTTGTGACGACGTTACACACAGGAGAGGTATATATGTTGTGAACCAGACTTTGAAAATAATATCTATAAAGTTTTGCGGCTCAAGAAAAAATGTCAGATCACATTAATTTAGGACCTCTTTGCAATACTTATAACATTGAGTTGATAAATATTGATTGACTTGGACAAAAGAGACTACGGCTATAGTTTGATTATGTCTTCGGGTTAATGATCGTTTCAATGTTATGCATTGGAGTTGTTCACCGAAGTACCGCTATATTATATATTTCTACAGAAACTGCACTTGAATTTAATCATGAACGAGAGTTACATAGATCTTAACAAAATTATGTCATTCGAACAGAATGTAACATGTGTATTGTTCTTAATATTGGCAACGCATAGATAGGTCGTGCGTAATTAAAAATGCTTGCCCAAGCCATACCTTTCAAAATACGTGTTTGTCTTCATTCATCTAAATGAATATCAGTTAGAAATTAAATAACTTGTGTTTTTCTGAATGTAATGAAAGAAAACATAAATATATTTAGTATCGTTCGATTAGTCATTTGTGTGCTGTGTAATGAGGTAGTAAACAGGCTTGGTCATTTCGACTGACCAATCAGATCTAAAGCACAAAAATCTCGTGCAGATTTTTACATCTGAAATCATTCGAGCTGTTGGCAAGCTAAAACGAACATCGCTGTTTTCCCACCCACCCACCGTTGAATAGTTATTTATGCATTTAACAGTGTTTTCTATATTTACAGATTATTTGTCATCCATTAGTTGTTGAGGACGGTGACTGGTAGTGGACGCCTGTATAACTCCGATAGTGCGATATTTTGTAGTTAAGAGTATTATCATTATAATCATGTATATTTCAGTTATATTAAAGCTATCGATGTCTATATACCGTGACGACAGTCTGTACATCTTCTGTTCATTTTTAATTTACAGCGTGCGTAATTTGAAAATTACTTGTATAAAATGTTTCCCGGTTTTAGTTCAATATATTGTTGTCGACTTAATGCCGATTGTTTTCGCTTTTGTATTAGCTGCATATTTGTTGATTTTTGATTGAAAGTTGTATTAGGGGATTCGGGAGGTAATGAATGCATCTTTATACTGATCTAGAGCCATGGGTCCTCGTACGTCCTCCTGGCATCAATATAAAAATGAAAGAGAAAGAAATAGAATGACCAGTGAGGTTACGTATCCCGCTCGCAGTTTTTCCCGAATCCGTTCATTATCACTGATTCATGTACGAAGTGCCCGTGAAGAAATATGCGCACTTCTCTTAATTGGTGGTAATGACCAAGCAGACAATATTGCAGCAACAAAAATTTCAAGCAAAGTTATATGTCAGTGTATGCACTTATATGTGATTTTAATGTATTGGAAAAAGCTGCGCTGTTTGTTTAAATAAATTTGCTCTGGATGGATCTGCCACAAATTGTTTGCATGTGTATGTGTCCATGTATTTGCACGTGTTCTACGGACGATATAGAAAAATGCTTGCCCAAGCCATGCCTTTCAAAATACGTGTGTGTCTTCATTCATCTAAATGAATATGAGTTAGAAATCAAATAATTTATGTTTGTCCGAATGTAATGAAAGGAAACATTTATTTTATATTTGATATACGTTGTCCTTATATGTACTAGATGAATATGAGTTAGAAATTAAATAATTTATGTTTGTCTGAATGTAATGAAAGGAAAAATATTTTTTTTATTTGATATACGTTGTCCTTATTTGTACTTAAGAATATGCAAAGTCAAATATTTTGCCTAATAGTTTACGTATGTAGCGAAGTGTTTGTTTTGACATGCAATATTAACTTATTTTTCGTTTCCTGCATTTTAATCTAATGACATAAATGATTCCACCATTGCAGATTTGACATTTCCTTGGAGGAGATCAAAAGGCTTATGATTATCATTCAAATCTTCAAAGACATTTCATTGCTCACAAGGGAAATAAACTTAAAGCAAACACATGTAATGGTAAAATGCAAGTACTTGTATATTTAGTGGATAACGTGTACAAAGGCTATAGTGTTCATAAATTAAAAGCTAATGGAACAACAGTGAAAAATATATATATTGATACATATATTTGTTTTTGCAAGAAGTCAAAACAATCGTTTGAATTTGTTAATGAATAACTGGTAAAGTCATGATCTAGTATTTTTGTCGTATCATTGAATCAACACGTAAAGCAGAAATGTATTTGTTTAGTTATGGAAATGCGATGACCTTCAGAACAAATATTGTTCTATCATTGCTTTATGTTTACGCGATTTTTATTATACCAACGTCTATTATATCAAATTTTGGGCAACAATAAAAAATATTTCAAACCTTGATTAAATCATGTTTAATTTGCATGAAACAGTCGAAAATATAGATAAATCATGTATATCGAGATTTGGGGTAAAATGGTATTTGTAAACTCTAAACACATCCTTTTTTAAATATTAGTTTATAATTTGTGCCCAAACGTAACGATATTCCTATTTGTATGTCAAAACAATATCCACATTTGAGAACTTAAATAGTCTTTGGAGCGGAAATAACAATTCCATTAGTTCACAATTAACAATGTAGAAAAACTCACCATTTTACTTGTTGATATAAGTTGCACAAAAATACTGCATCAATTTTACCAAATATCACAATAAGTAAATATTGGTTTTGTCGCACGAATAATTTTCCAAACAAAATATTAAATTTCAGAAATAAAATGTGTTCATGTTGTTCCCAGATTAGGTACACATTTATTGTCAGATACCGTATTTCAAAATCAATCTAATTATGTTTATAAAACTGTATCATAGTATCATACGTGTTGTCGCAAGATACGGGTATTTTTACTAAACATAACCACAAATAATGCACCTATCAATATTTTCCCCCAGGGAGGGGGAGAGGCGGGCTGACCCAGGGATATTACACAAATTTTATTTTTTAGGGTCTAATTCCACACCCTAGAGTCAAGCATATTTGTCATAATCCCCTCGGTGTGAGATGCTATGACCAGTCGCACGTTAATGACGTCAGTTTGCAAATACGCCTATCGGACTATCTTTAAAACTGCATAAAAACGCTAAATATTTAAAGAATTTGCTGTAATGTATACCAAATTAATCCACATAAAATTTGCTTTTTATGATTAGTCTCATAACATACATTATTTAGTAAATTTATTGCAAGAAAAGCATAAGTCATCGTCAAACGTCAAATTCTGCAAGGTCCCGCGTAACAGTTAATTTCTGTTTGAACCGAAATGTCGTCTGTATTTTCGCGGCGCTAAAAGAAACACGTATATTTTTTCCATGTTAGACCGATACCTTGTTTCCGTTTTCAACTGCGAAAAAAAGGTGATTAGTAAAATTCATACAAGGTAAAATTTTCAAAAAAAGAAAGTTCGTTGAATTGTCCCGGCCAACATAAGGGGCATTAGGGTGTTCACAAATGCTTTGATAATAAAGTGAAGATGCAAACGAAAGGTACGGAATTTTGGTCAAAATTTTGAATGTGTATTCTTTAAAAACAATGGTGAGTTTGCAATTATTCTGGTTATAATAAGATACCTTTTACACCGTGCGTGTATTTCCTTTAACGATGTCCGCAACGTCATTTTATTGTAAATTGCAAGAACACGGCGGATATCAAAGTCCTCTCACTGTAGTCACCCGTAAAAAAAACACAGAATGCGATTTCGACAAAAACACACGCTGTCTATACATAAAATGCTGAATATTCAATTGCCAAGTCATTCAGTGTCATTATACATCAACATGCACAGAAGACATGTCGTTTTCAGGAAATAACTTTTTAAACCAGTGTCCGTTTTTCGAAATGTCTCTTTGATATATACGGCTTACTTTCGAGTGGACCACCGGGGGATTCCCACTATTTACTAGTTTCTAGCCTTAAACGCTTAACCGTAAAATGTTCGTCAATTGTCGGAACTTTACACTGTATGGGACTCTTCTGTATTTTAGATGTTTCGTCTATAAATAGTTTTTGGGTAAACTCCGGCGTGTGCGGGAAACAATCAGAACTATTTCCCGGCAACAGTTCCTGTCTACCGAACCAGTCGTATCCGTAATGAAAAAGTGAAAATAGCATTCATAAAGGCGATCAGGTAATAATGAATATTATCGGCGATTCCACCAAGGGCATATTCAAGCGCTACAAACTGTCAATGGACGAGTGTTACCGTTTTGTTTTTGGCTATACTAACGCTATAACACCCAAAATAGATTGCGTTGCTTTTGACCACAGTATTCATAACTTGATACGAATCTATTCTCTATAGTTTTGGAATGTTGCACTCCATCTATGACCGGTGTAGTGAAAATATAAGTCGATGCAATATTAGGATATATTCATTCGGGACTACTCGCAAGGAATGTACACAACATTTGATTGGATATTGAGTAAGGTCAAAAGTGGGGTTGAACAGCTACGCCTTAGAAAATGTCATAACATATCGTAACCGCAAAAGCTCAACTACATGAACTTACAAAAGCACACAATCTAGCAAGAAAAAACAAAACGCTGAAAGACTATTGGCGAAGAAAATAAATGAAAAGAAGTCAAGGGAAATAGAGTGCTTTTTTCGAGAGAGGACATATTTGTTCGAATGAAATTGAATTTCTGCAATTCCCTTTTTTTACACAAGACAAATCATTGTTATACTCCCCACTAGTATCGTCTAATCCTATATGTGCCGAAATAGCCGATGAAGCGTATAAATTTGCGGGGTATCGATTGTTAGTGCTTCGTAGCCTGCAAAGTAAAAAGGTCACGCGATTCTATCTCTCGAAATCGCTCTTCTTAAGACTTAAGACCGTTGACTAGTTGTCCACCAACAGTCTAAAACGTAGACGGGTGCCTCAGTTGAAGCTCGAACCGAGGACATCTGGATCAAAAGTCGGTGAGCTAGGGAGACTTATTAGAATTAAATTGTATTTTACGCTATGTAAGTGACAAACGTGTTTTGAAAAATATGGACGAAAACAGCGTTACAAAGTGTATGCTTATTCCTCAATATATATTTATCTCTTTGTCATCTCCTTTGGACAGTAGAGTAAACGTTTGAAAAGTTAAATTTGTGAATAGGCCCTTAAAATGTACAAGGAAAACAAGAGCGCCATCATGTCCCAAAGCGCTCACCTGAGAACTGGTACAGATGAAGACCATACTCTTGTGACAGGTTTGAAAATTAAGGTATCTGAACAATACGCAGATGGGGACAGGATCAATTTTGATTTAAAACATCGGTTAGTGCAATTGGCTAACTAAAATACAAGTTGGGTAGTGGATGTTCTTACTTCTTCTTATTCTTACTTGACCCATTTTCATTAAGTCATTGACAATTCTGGAAAATGCAGAAACAGTAGATTTTGATGTCTTTTTCGCAAACAGTCTTGGAGAACTAGTTGCAATGTGATAATTGCGATGGCTGTGCTATTAGGTAAAGTTTTGCTTTTCCTTTGATAATTTTCTGTCTAATGATGATAATTGATGTTAATGCAGGCTCTGAAGACATCAATGTTGCATGCACAAATAACTGCATGCACGTCTTTCAACTGTTGAAAATCAAATTTTATCAATCAATAGTTATGGTCATGCGTAAGTTTGGTCAACATTGAATCACAAATCGTGTGTGCAAGCCAATCATTGATAACTTGTTGACGTTTTTTTCCAAAAACAAGGGGCAATAACTCTGGTGTTTCTGGCCCGATCATGCTTTTATTCGACTTCACCTGTAGTTTTACGTTCATAGACAAACTGTACACGACTGGAGGTTTTGGATAAAAAATGAAGTCTCTATCCTGAATATTCGACTTCACCTTGAATCCTATGGTCATATACAAACTATGCAATATTGGTGAAGATTGCCTGAAAAATGAAGTCTCTATCCTGAATAATGTCCATTTTTGCATATGTTTTCATAAATAAAGGGCAATAACTCTAGTGTTTCGGTCCGATCTTGCTTATATTCGACTTCAACTATAATCTCATGGTAATAGACGAACTTTGCAAGATTGGTAAAGATTGGATGAAAAATGAAGTCTCTATACTGAATAATGTCCATTTTTGAATATATTTTTAATAAACAAATGGCAATAACTCTGGTGTTTGAAAACTATCTGGGACACTGTAGGCGTCTGCTGAGATCCGATGGTTATACACAAACTGTGAAAGTGTGGTTAAGATTGGATCGAAAATTAAGTCTAAACGTTGCAAAAAGGCCATGTTGAACTTTTTTGCATCAAAACTGGGCAATAACTCTGGTGTTACTGGTGTGATCTGACCCAATAACAATCCCATCCGAGATTTTTGGTCATACACAAACTGTGCATGTTAGGTCAAGATTGAATTAAACATGTAGTCTTTATCGCGATAACGGTCCAAATTGTTGACGGCATACGGATAACGGACGACGGACGACGCCGGAGAGTCCCCTATACCAATAGCTCACCGAGCTTAAAACTAAAATGTATAAATGATTACTTCACTGGTCTTCGTAATCGCATTGCTATTATTAAGACAAGTGAACTGAGAAACATTATAGTTCGTTAGGACTGACTTACACAACTGACTCAATAAATTAACGTTCAATAACTACTTCACAATATAAACAAGATGTTTGAAAGGTTATTTCCCTTTCCATATTAACAAATGTTGTGATATAGTTGAGTTGCAACTGAAAAGACAGGGCAATTTATATGGTTGTGAACACACTAAATAATCCATTATTGGAACTCTTCGTTGTAGGGCAATGTACCTGCAATATCAATTCATGGGAATCAATATCACACGCAAAGCTACAAGTTATCTCACGTTTCAAGTGTATTTTCAGCATTCCATTTAGTACATGCGAATATGTATTTAAATATTAAACATGTACCTGGTTTCCAAACACGCTCGAATCGTTTGAATTTGTATGGTCACTTACACCATTAATGTCGTTTGCAATGACTGAATTGTACCTATTTAAGCTAGTTAACTATTTTGCAATGCAAGCAAGATCTTTCAAACGTTTTACATCCTTTGTAACGGCATTATATGCTACATGAATATATAATATATTTTATGGCAAAGTTGACTTTCAACTGGAAACACAGAGCGGTTAATATTGTTTTTCTAACTCAATGATCTCTTTAGATGCAAATGTAGCATAATCCATTAAAGCCACTCCACCCTTGTAAGGTAGTCCAATATACGAACAAGATCAATTCATCGGGAAAAACGCCACGAGAAAATCTGCACGTTATCTTCTTTGTCACGTATATTTTGGGCGTTCAATTTGGTACATTTTAAATCCCGTCTCCTTGCGTCGTCTCTTCTCCTCGTCGAACTGAAGCCTCAGCGCGTCGAACGTCAGGCATAAGGCCGAGAAGACGGCGAAGAAGCCGCCGACGACGACAAGACCGAAAGCCCAGGAAAGGAAGTTCTGGTCGGGCCGAGGGAACCACTGACGGTCCACATCCGCCTTGATTCCGAACAGCGTCACCGAGGCGCTCGTCAGCAGGACTTGAAATGGATAATATACGGTGGCTTTAAAGTGTTTATACGGAATCCTCATCCTGCCAGTAAATTTATGTTCAAATTCTTGTGTTCACGTTTTGCATAAAAATAAAAATAAATGTCGCGTTGTCGTATCGTCGCCGTCTTGTAACTGGCACAATCAGGATTCCGTATGTGTGCCATTGACAGTGTCTATCGGCTCCCGAACTAGTGTTCATGCAGTTACTTTCATTGCCTTAAAGTGACATTACCATAGTGTTCATCCAGTTACTTTCATTGCCTTAAAGGGACATTACCATAGTGTTCATCCAGTTACTTTCATTGCCTTAAAGGGACATTACCATAGTGCTCATCCAGTTACTTTCATTGCCTTAAAGTGGCATTACCATATATTAATACAATTACGAAATTGGTGTAAAGATGTAACACTTTGCTGGATATTTAAACTACATTTCAGTAAATAAAGTCAAAATCATAAATGTATACACCTAAAGAGTAACGTTGACACGTAAAGCAAATAATATTATTAAGTATACTGGAGTATGCAAAATAAAATTTTGAGATTAGGTCCTCCATTTTTTAAGGTTTCTTTATACTGTGTATACAATACACGCGATAAAAATGATATGATGGAATTATTGGTTGTTTTTAATATGAAACATTGTGTTTTATGTTTACTCTTAGGTGTTTCGCTTAACGACATATAAGGTAAAGTAATTATGTATACTGCCAACACACAAATACAAGACTCAATGGTTTCCTTACATGAGATCCACATTCCTCCAGCCTTCATAGCCTGGTTCAGCATATCGTGTTTACTTCCGAACACATGGAACTGACCTCCAAGCAGCATCAAGGAAACCAGACAGTCCACAATAAGTGATGACGTCATCATAATCTGCACTGCCAGGAACCAGGCTGCAAAACAATTATAACAATATATTTTTGTCTGGATCCCGAATATTATTGTATGCAATGTAATAATATGTATTGTAATGTAATAATATGCAATCTAATATGTTATAATACATATGACAAACGTTTTTAGAAACGTTTATTCAGACTACTGGCGAAAGATTACCATTCACAATTATGTCTGTGCACATATTCTTAACAAGGGACTTAAAGAGGTCCTGTGTTCACAAAACAAGTTAAGCCTGCTTTTCAGGTTCAAGTCGAGCCAGATATTACAGCATAAAGCTCAAAAATGACGTTGACTAAAATCTGAATTAGTTTTAATTGTTGGTCCAATAGATATGTTCAGGCATTATCATGAACTCCTCTCAGTGTACATTTGTAGTCTGATATTCAGAATTAAATTAAATCCTAAAAAGATATCAAGTTATTTTATCTAGATATTTTTTTTAAATCAGATATTTTTGACATTCGATACATAATTAGATAGATAGATATATAGATAGATATATATATATATAGATAGGGAGATAGAGAGATAGATAGAGGTAGGTAGGTAGGTAGGTAGGTAGGTAGGTAGGTAGGTAGGTAGGTAGGTAGGTAGGTAGGTAGGTAGGTAGGTAGGTAGGTAGGTAGGTAGGTAGGTAGGTAGGTAGGTAGGTAGGTAGGTAGGTAGGTAGGTAGATAGATAGATAGATAGATAGATGACAAAGTCGGTTATAGAAACTATGGTATAACTAACGTGTGATTCTTAAAACAATCAAAAGCAATAAGACCCACTTATTAAAATACTGCTGTATATAACATAACAAACGTCAACAACGTGTTGTTGTATTAAGAGAACAATACAAAATATATATTGTCGTCGATATACAAATCCATTTATGCTACAGCAACCTACATGTTAGATACCGGTAAATCATTGTGTATCCCTCCGTGGTCCATTCGAATGTAGTGCCTATTACTAAAGAGTTCCTCTTCTCTTCTGGCATAAAAGCCATTTAGGAATCTCAGACATGCCTTGTGTGGTTATTTCTAATATCCTATGCATGTCTGCAACATTTTGGTGCATTTCATTTGAGGCTAACTTGAAAGGGGAACGTTTGGGGTGTGTTTACTGTGGTGTGGATCTTTTGTCGAAATATGAGTGCCGAAACCCTGTTATCTACCGGTGCCTGCATTCAAGTGAAATGCATTTTCTTAGAAGTAACATGACATATCTTTTTTATTGCAAATGTTGGAAAAGGACAGATCGATCTTTAAATTGATACCAGGCTTGCACAATCTGAAATAAAGGAAATGTTACAAAAATGCTTGGAAAGTTTGCCGTTTTATAATGCGACCCTATCGTAATTGGAATAACTGGTATCTAACCTTTAAGAAAACCAGGGACCGGCCCTTTAGGGTCCACTTATACATAAAATCCCCATGTAACCGTGTTATTTTATTGCGTCTATTACTTTTCACGGGAATAAATGTGTATAATATCATTTTAAAGCGAAACCAGTTTTTTTCGGGTAAAAAAAAAAACAGTACGCGCCTTTTGCAGCTCACAGCACCTCGAATAATGTTTACACGCAAATATTACACGTTTTGTACCTTATTACTGCCCATTGCATTAAAATAAGTCTAAATAAACTGGTATTTTGACTGGTTTATGTGATTTAGGTGAGAATTTTAGTTCACGCTCCCCATACAATCCACGTACTGAAACGCAAGCCAGATGGCTTATCATGTGTCATACTCAAATGCGTTTCTGGGGCATTTCTACTTTGCGGATCGACCTAAAAATTAGTGCAGGTGTTGTACAAGTAGGTTTATAATGATGTAGAAGAGTTTTCTCTATGATAGCAAAATTCTGAGTTTTCTTTAAGGTTAGATACCAGTAAATCCTTGTGTATCCCTCCGTGGTCCATTAGAAAGTAGTGGCTATTATATATTTAAATTGATACCAAGCTTGTACAATCTGAAATAAAGGAAATGTTAGAAAAATGCTTGGAAAGTTTGCGTTTTATAATGGGACCCTATGGGAATTGGAATTACTGGTATCTAACCTACAGGTTTTGAATAAGAAAATTAGAACTAGAACTAAGCGGCGCTAGCAATCGGTTTGACTCGTCGAGATGCTGTATGTGCCAGCGCTATAATTTCTCGCTGCGTAGTGAAAAATATTTAGTTTTTAATTTATCTGTTAATAAACATTATCATGCACATTTAAAAAAAATGAATTATCATCACCACTTTTCCCTATAAGCAGTATTTCAAGACGAGAAAATTGCCCAGTATGATGTGTGATTGGTCCAAATTGCAAAGCGTGAAAACATCGCTTCCAATACTTACACGGTGCTAACCACGCCATGATAGGCTTGTACTCATACGAGTATATCCATTTACATCCATCGTATGTCTTGCCGAGCTGGTCCCGATCGTAACCGAACTCGTCAAAACACGCTGTCCACAAACCTAGCCTACATAGAGGGAAAGATATGTAAACAAATCAGTGTCATAGCCTAGATATATGACAACCTATCAATAGTCGAGTGTTCATGCCAGTTATTTGACAGTGACCTAGCCTAGATACATGGACAGCTATCAATAATTATTTGTTTGTGTCGGTTATATGTAAACAAATAGGTGACTTCGCCTAGAAACATGGAAAACTACCAATACTTTTAAAATTGTTTATTGTTATTTTAATTTTATAAACAAGCCAGTGTTTGTGCCAGTTTAATGTAAACAGTAGATACATGGAAATCTTACAAAAGTCAATTGTACTAGAACACGTCAGTGATTTAGCATAGATAAATGGATAGCTATCAATTTTATTATCAATTGTTTGTCAATTATTATCAATAATCACTTGATTTATCAGGTATATGGAAACAAGTCAGTGACTTAGCCTAGATAATTGTGAAACAGTTTAAGTGCGTAACTTGTAAGTAAGTAAGCAAATTCATTCTACCTTCAACAATCATCAGCAAAATACAAACTGAATCTAAACTAAGTAGCAAGCATAATTAAAAGTTTTAATTTGCTAATTGTTACTTCCACCCAAGAGTTTATGTTCTTGCCGGCTTTGGTTTGCCGTTTGTCTGTTTGTTAGTTATTAGTTACTTCAACCAAAAAGTTATGAACGGCTTTGCATTAAATGTTCTGGGATGTTGGAAATGGGACATGGAACACATGAATATATTTTGGTGGTGATCCTATTCACCGTCAGGATCCAAGAATTGTTTAAGAAATGTGCTGCGTTGGCGGAGGTATGTGCTTTCCGAGTGCTTTCAAGATAAGAATAATGAAACTCCAGAGACATCACCAAGAGAGAGAACCTTATTAAGAACATTGTTCATGTTTTGAGCCAAGTGACCAATTGCCTATTTAATACAGGACAATGCACACAGCACAACATATAAACATGATTAAAACAGGGATCACCGCCTTGGAACGGCCATTGCAAATTTTTTGGGTTTAAACCGGTTTAAAGGGATGCCGAACCTCACACTTAGCCGAGCATTAATCGAAATACACGCACTTGTTAATACGATTTAACCTCATAGCATTGCAATTCAAATTAAATAGTTTCACTTGGAATTCACATTTCAAACAACGCATATGTTTGTATTATTGTGTCTTACATAGCATGTATACATTCGTTCTTTAATATATCGTACTACGGTTTCGATAAGCATTCGTATGACACGATATTTACGCATTTCTACTTACGAGTTCGAGCACTAATTCAAATACATAAATGATATGAATTGCATTTGAATTTGAATGTTCTTTAATAATCCAGAACAAAGAGATTGTATGACTTTTTAAAAAACGTCAATACAATTCTCAACAACCTCTAAAGAAAACGTCCAGCGTTACCTCACAAATCTTGACCTTGCTGTCTCGTAAGACTCCAGCCAATAGGGACTCGCGAATCCGATCACGTGCAGTACCGTTGCTAGGACGCCGAAGATGACTCCAAAAAAGTTCAAGGCCGTTTTGAATTTTCCTTTCATTTTGTAGTCCAAACACTACAATGCTTTTACTACAATGATTTGCAATGCTTCTACGATTATATTGAATCACAACTTGACTCGCGCATAGATTTTACGTAAATACACTCATACAATTTTCACGGCACTGTCAAAACATATTTTACCTTTATCAGTACACGTTCATATGAATACACCAGTCAGATTCACAAAATATCCAGAATTGATAACACTTTATTGTCTTTTCAACTCTGAATTATACTGTATATTTGTGTGTCTTGTTTGCCAAACTCGTCTGGCCTTTCAAACTGTTCCATCTTTCACACATTTGTAATTTTCAAAACCAAATACGCACGTGCTGTTTAATACAATTCTCTCAAGCTTTATTTGAACATGCAAAGTCTCGAAGGAAATAAATGAATGGCTTTAACGGAAATGCACTATACATATTTATCAACACAACTTTGCGATTGTCACTCTAAATAGCTTCGCGTCTAGATGAAGCAGATGGTGTCAGAGATGTCAAAACCGTTTTACAACCTAGTTTTATTTTATCTGTTGTAGTTTTCATGATGATTTTGATAACGCTTTCATTTCCGTTTCGGTCGCCATATGACCTGAAAACAATAGAGAGCTTTATCTTATCATTCACGAGTAACACTAATATAATATTATCAGGGGCTGTATTCGATAAATATCTTAACTAAACATTAGTCATTAACCTTAACATACATTTTTTCTTAATTTTTCTTTTTTTTTTTAATTCTTTAATTCTTTCATTCTTTAATTAACTGTGTGTATTTAATTAACAGTGTGTATTTAATTAACAGTGTGTATTTAATTTATTTTTTAATTCTTTAATTCTTTTATTCTTTAATTCTTTCATTCTTTTAATTCTTGTAATTCTCTTTTTTAATTCACTATTGGTCACGTAACTGTAAAGGAATTCTCACATGTGTGTGTAGTTCAAAATGGGTTATATTACAAACAGTAGAACTTTTGTGAAAAGAGTTTAATGCAAACTTAAGATGCGGACAAAGTACTGGTCATAAAACTACGAATATAACAATGATACGCGTGCCTTTTACTCTAATATTTTCCTTATTTAACAAAGTCCGGTAAAACGACTCTCACCCAATGCCAAGTATGATTTATTATTCTGAAATGAATGAAAAAATTCCCAAATCTGAAGTATAAATAAACTGTATAAGTTAATTTTACTTGTACATCATGTATGGTTATGGATAAACACCATTATAATACCAAGTTGAACCACTATAACACACATTTAAGTAATTCATTAATTAAATCACTTTCTTAAATGTGTCCAAATAAGCAAAATTCCACGACTAGAAATTCCAAATTTGAGAGTAACGGACCCACCCCTAAAACAATCGCTGCTTTACTCTACACCTACATGTATACGTGTACAAACACCAGAGAACAAATATGCCAGCATTTTTTTATTACCTCAAATGATGGTTTTTATGGTCTTGAAAATGTTTCTTTTTTTTCACATACTAATATACTAGTGTGTTAAAGGTTAAAGATTCAATGATTATGGTGTTAAAGGGACATGTGCACAGATTGGCGAATTGAAAATTTAAGAAGAAGTTGACACATATTAAAACAATAATAATTGCAAGGCTTGCCGAGCCGTTATTTTATTTGTGCCGATCCCGATATACCAAGACCGGACAGTAACCTATTTTGTTATTTATCTTACCAATTTTTTTTCGAATTGCACCAAATGAGAAGATTTTTATACATTTAAAAAACTAAGAGCGGCGCTGATTTTTCTGAGCCGGCTTTTACACGTCCAAGTACATTTCTAAAAATTGACTGGATAATACATTATTATTCACATTTTGGAATGATAAATGAGCTGATTTCACTTTAAATACATATATTACACGCATGTTCATTCATATAATATTGAAAATGCAAACTGAAATGGATTGCACCGATCAATTTCATCCGAGAACACACATCGCCGAATTGTTTGGAGACGCCATTTTGGAGTTGTGTACTGAAATTTACATGTTAAAGATCGTGTCAATATTGACAACAGTGTCTTCAGTTTTTGGTTAAAATGTTTTTGGTTCAACATAAAGTGATGCTTTGTAGTGACTTTTATAGCATTTATTTTGAATGTATTGAACAATTGTGTATGTATGATTTATTGTTCCATTGATGACGTCATATCGCTACCAAAGTGCGTGTTTATGTGAATATTTAAAAATAAAGTTTTTGTGATTTATGACGATTAAAAATAATAAACTATAGACGTTCTTGGTATCAAACTGTTCGTGTTGTTGAAACTGATTCAGTTGTACTAAAACGTTTTGACTTAGGAGTTGATTTCGAGTAATATGACGTACCTGCAAACATTGACTAATATAAACGCTACTGACCTGATATAATAAATATATCAGGCAATTTTGTATCAAGCCGATATCAGCATATTGGCATGATAAATTGGAAATAACGTTTAACTAATTAGATATCATCAGCTAAAATTGATAAAAAGTCTAAAAACATTTGTAACGCAAAACAATTTAAATAATTCGGAGTATTTTTTGTTGAATTGTTGAAAATACGTGACTCACTTACACAAAGTAAAAATGACAAGAACGTGTGTACAAATTAGATTTGCCGAGTGGTTAGAGCGTCAGACTTTTGATCATAATTTAGTAGGTTCGAGACCCGGTGGAGGCAGCTTTTATTCTTGTTTATGATTATTTAATTATTATAGTACATGTACTTGAGCTCTATAGTTAGATGCTTTAATTTGTAGAGTTAATACATTTAATTGCATATTACATACAACCGGTGAACAAGTCCTGTTAACGTTTACAAGATCAATAATATATGAATGCACATTTTACTTTACAACGGTAACGTATAAAACACTGCTGTCATGTTTTAAGTAAATGTTTGCTGTATATAGATATCATTATGCGGATGCACAGTTTACAAGCAGACATATTAATAATTCTGAAATGACGCTATGATGTGATAAAATTAAGAACGGCGTGTTAGAATGACGTTAAATATTCAATGATTCACATTATAAAACTGTATACATATAAATTCGCTATTTTATTACTGTTTCTGATCTTAAATTTTAACGAGGATGCGCCTACTATTTACATATTTTGTCAGGTTAATTTTCATATTTTAAAATATACTATTATAGTTTATGAAACGTTCTAACATAATACTCGCTAATATTTCTGTAGACAAAGAACAAAATTATCGTTGTTAAACTACCCAATAAACAACGCAAAACTTAGTCGCGATTCTGAGCGGTGCAGAGTAAAATGTAGTTCTCATTGAAATTGCAAAAATATTTGTAAAATCATGTTAAAATTGAAATAATTTCCGCATTATCGTTGTTTATCGGCAAATACACAACTCTTTTTTGTTCTGATGCGTGGTTATTTAACTACATGGACTTACGCCGACGCAACCTTCCTAGCATCAGAACTTCAAATCGTTGTTTACTGGCCGATGAACAACTATATAAAAAAATAATGGAAAAATCGAAAAATATGTTTTAAATGAAAACAGAATAGCAGATAATAGAACAAAATCAATTGCTTAAAAAGGCATATCGTACCTGTTAAAATACACGCTCTTAGGTTCATGAATTCCAAATACGGATAGCACGACAGCAGCGACACTAGCGACCTGGTTGTTTTAAGGTCGTGCACTAATTTTGATTCTGTTATTTAACCGATGACTACTTTATATCCGATTTCACAAATAAAGAGAAATCGACCACTCTATTTCCCTTATGGCAAATTAACATATGATCAATAGACGTAAAATAACTAGCAAACAAAACACTGAACAGCCTATACATAATTTAAACGTAAATCTATATCAATAACTTAACTCGCCATTACTATATTTACCTTTTACCACCCTCGGCGCAGAGATTTGACTGGTTCCGAGCATAGCTCTAATCAAATCCCTGCCGTCATAACAAACCACGTGATGATGATCGATTTAAATTTTCTAGATATTCTTTATTGTTTCTTTTTCTGATGTCATTATTGACTGCAAACGATATATAAAAAGTCCAGCTATGTAGAAAAATGAACTGAGTTGCATTAAATAAGTAAAAGTAACAAACACGTAATCCTTCCAGATATGGAAGAATTTTACTTGTGATGGCAGTGGTTACCGGTAACCGATAGGGGAGGTAACCGCTCCGAGGATTTGACCATTTACTGCCATAACATTGCAGCCGCGATAACCCTTTGTCCCAGATATTAACCTACCGTATCATCTCTAAATCTTAAACCTGTACAAAATCGTACCATATCGCTGGTTGGCCGAGCCGCATAACGCAACATGTCACGTAACATCCTCTGGCCACGCCCATAAATCAGGTATAGGGTCAAAGCCTGACAATACGTATTTTAAGTTTTCAGGTGAAGTGAATTGTCTGAGGAAGGGACACAATTTTTTGCAATACGCTTCATACAAGTATAACTATTCAACCGGGCTTCTTGAAATTAGGTACCACTGCTTACTTTAGCAACAAAGACAAGAACGATAGCAGTAACAACATCAACAACAACAACAACAACAACAATTATTACTACTGCAACTACTACTGTTCTTACTATTACTACTACTGCTACTTCTACTACTACTACGACTGCTACTTCTACCATTACTTCTACTACTACAACTACTACTACTACTATTACTACTACTACTAGTACTGCTAATACTACTACTATTACTACTACTACTACTAATGCAACTGCTACTACTACTACTACCACTATTACTACTATTACTACTACTACTACTACTACTGCTACTACTACTGCTACTACTGCTACTATTACTACTATTACTACTACTAATACTACTTGTACTACTACCACTACTACTACTACTACTACTACTACTACTATTACTACTTCTACTACTACTACTACTACTATTACAACTACTCATACTACTTCTACTACTACTGATACTACTACTGCTACAGCTACTACTACTACTACTACCGCTACCACTATCACTACTGCTACTACTACTACTACTACTACTACTACTACTACTACTACTATTACTACACTTACTTCTACTTCTACTACTACTACTACTACTACTACTACTAGTACTACTACTACTACTGTTAATACTACTACTACTACTACTACTTCTACTACTACAACTACTGCTACTACTACTACTACTACTACTACTACTACTACTACTGCTAGTACTGCTACTACTGCTACTACTACTGCTACTACTACGGCTACTACTGCTACTACCACTATCACTACTACCACTATCACTACTACTACTACTACTACTACTGCTACTACTACTACTACTGCTACTACTACTGCTACTTCTACTACTACTACTACTACTACTACTACTACTACTAGTGCTACTGCTGCTACTACTACTGCTACTACTACTGCTACTACTACTGCTACTACTACTGCTACTACTACTGCTACTACCACTATCACTACTACCACTATCACTACTACTACTACTACTACTACTACTACTTTTACTACTACTGTCACTACTACTACTAATACTACTACTACTACTACTGCTACTACTACTACTACTACTGCTACTACCACTATCACTACTACCACTATCACTACTACTACTACTATTACTACTACTACTGCGCCTTCTTCTTTTTATTCTTCTCTTTCTTCTTCTTTTTCTTCTTCTTTTTTTCACCTTCTTCTTCTTCTTCTTCTTTTGATTCTGGTTCTTCTTCTTCTTATCATATAAGTAGTTTAAGTAATATTATTTACAAAATATTTGATAACTGTCACTGTCATCTCAATTCTTGCTAGATTTCACTTCATTTCTGACGTTTATAACTCAATAACCAACTCTTAGCTTAATGGGATGACAAGAACAAAACAGAACAGAAATTTTATTACACATAAACTTTACAGTTTCTAGTGTTTAACAATAATACATTGTACATTATACATTATAGTAAGTGATAATTTATTTTAATATTTCTAAAACTGGATGAACTTGTCTAAATACAAATGAAACTTGCATTTTCACTCATGAGAATAGTACATCTATTTAAAATGGAACTGTTTTCGTGTGTCCGTTTGAAGTAAACAACAATTATATAACTATAGCCACATGAATATCGAAGTAGTGGTATAGAATGTTTACGGATATACATCAATATGCACATATATGCAAACATCTGTTATTAATTGTTCATCATAATATTTTGGCGAATACTTAATGCCTCTGATATGTACTTGCTTAACCTAAACATGTCACTTTTATTCTGTGTATTTAGCAATTGCGTGAGTTTGAACATACTAGGCCTGATTCTATAATAATTTTTAATATATTTTTCTCTTATTTGAACGAATGTAGTACATTTCAACAAGAAGTGGAATTCATCTTCCACTTCATTATTTTGGCATAATTGACAAAGTCGCATGTTTCTATCTACCTGATCGTATCTACCAGTTTGTATTCTCATATTATGTGCACAAAGACGTAGTTTTATAATCGCTGTTCTCAAATTTCTTGATACGATTGTTTCTAAATATGATTCAAATGAAAATGTTGTTTTTATTGCTTTATACACAATCAAAACTCTATTATCAGTTACGTCACGTTGCCACTCTTGTAAGTATTCATCAATAACTCGTTGATTAAACAAAGATAAAAAATTACGTTCATTGATTAGTGAGTTATTGGCCCATACATAATTAAATCCATATCTAGAGAGTAGGTCCTTAACCTTTCCAAACCAATTTATCTTGTTATCATTTAAATCAGTCAGACCATCTTCCATGATTGATCGCAGTATTATATTGTCACTTTTAGTAAGTTTAAACCAATATTTGATAATGCGTACATATCTGCTAACATTTAACGAGTATCTACCAAGTTCGCCGTATACGGCAACATTTGAAGTTGATTTTCTGACACCAAGAATAGCCTTGCAGAATTTTAGGTGTAATTTTTCTAACTCGCTAGACTTAGAGAAACCCCATATTTCGCATGAGTATGTAATAATTGGCGAAACAAAAGCATCAAATAGCTGTAAGGCTACCTTTGGTTTACAATCATATGTTTTCAAATTTGATAGCAATGTGTTTAGTGCCTTTAGACCTTTACCACGTAAAGTATTAGTATTAAGATTAAAATTTCCAGTATAATTCAGTGTTACACCTAGGTAGATAAAATCGTTAACCATGTCTAGGTATTCATTTCCATACATCCACTTCTCATTACGTTTTGTACCTCCTTGTTTACGGAAAACAACAATTTTGGTTTTTGCTATATTGACTTGTAAGCCCCATGTATTACAATAGTCATAAAGACAATTTAGAGACATTTGTAAATCTTCAGGCGTTTCACCAATTACAACCATGTCATCTGCAAAAGCAATAAAATCAAACATATATCTTGTAGATTAATTCCAGCACTATGTCTATTTTGCAGAAACATTTCTAAATCATCTACGAAAAGTGAAAATAGTATCGGTGACATTATCTCCCCCTGTCTTAAACCTACTGCTATATTAAAGTAATCTGAATAGGTATTACAATGCTTTACACATGATTTGACAGATTGATACATGCTGCGTATAATACGTAACATTTTATCATCCAAATTGGACTTGTATAACTTCAACCATAGTGCGTTTAAATATATAGAATCGAAGCAACGTTTCATATCAATGAAACAGCAATACAAACGTTTATTCGTATTTACATATTTTTGAATAACTGAATTAAGGATAAAAACTGTATCTATAGTTGATCTTCCTTTTCTAAAACCAAACTGAGCGTCAGAAATAACATCATTACTTTCGCACCATATTGATATTCTTTGGTTTAGTACACATGTAAATAACTTTGCAAAATTGCTTAACAATGTGATACCTCTATAATTACTAACGTCTGATTTGTCACCCTTCTTATGTAGGGGAATTATAATTCCTTTGGTCCAACATACAGGGAAATTCCCAGTGTTTAAGATTATATTGAAAATCGTTGTGATATAACCAGCCAAAATATCGCAAGCTTCTATAAAGTATTCATTTAACAATTTATCTTGTCCTGGCGATTTACATTTCTTTAGAAGAGCAATAGCTTTAATAACTTCATTACATGTTATTTTGTTATCTAGATCCCCGAATACATTGGTGAAATTATCAAATTTGTGATTCAAATTAAAATCTTCTGCATCAGCATTTGTTGTATAATTAATATCAGAAAACATTTGCTCAAAATGATTCTTAAAATCATCAAGTGGCACATGGCTATTATTACATGTTGTATTTTGGGATCTAAAGTACCTCCAAAAGTATTTTGGTTTATTTCGTTTAAGATCTTCAAACTGTTTACAGCGTTTAACATTGAATGCCTTACGCTTCTTTTTTGAAATTAATTTATAATTTCTTTTCAATCGACACATTTCTATTCGATCAGTATCACGATGTGAATTATTATAGATATACAAGGCGTCTTTATACAATCTTTTCGCTTCCCTACATTCTTGGTCAAACCATTTATAGCTGTCTGAAATAATATGTTTTTCGAATTGTGGATATTTTTTAACACGTTTGATGAATAAGGGGTCAGCAACATCTCTTACAATATTTGTGAAATTATTTACTATCTTATTAACATTTGTTTCATTTTGCTCAGTATAATTTAGAAATAAATTGTTAAAATCCGAGGCCCTACTAACTAAACCATCACGAAAATGTTGCTTTTCATCCTCACTCCATTTTACGTACTCACTTATATATGGATCTGCTATAGTAACCCGCCTGTTACATATCATATTGAAAGATAGTGGGGCATGATCACTAAAATTATTAAAATCTTCAACAGTAAAATTGTCTACGGCATTAAAAGAATGTTCGCTGAGTAACAAGTAAAATCAATTACGCTTGCGCCATTTGTATTACAGCATGTATATTTACCAATACTAAAGTCTGAACCCAATCTCCCGTTGGCGATTCTCAATGCCGTAGCCTTACATAAATCTAGTAAATTATTTCCTTGAGAGTTAATTCCCTTGTCCATTTAATATCTTGGTAACGCGTTATCAGATGAATAATATTCAGGGCCGATATCACGTATATATGAATCACAAATAATAGTATCACTTTTACAAGCTGTTCTAGCATTAAAATCACCAGCTAACAGAACGGTGCCCACAGCACAATAATGATTTATATCGTTACCAAGTGATTCAAACAGGTCCGTATCTATCAAATTAGCAATCGGCGAAGAACTACCACACATATATACTGCTGCAAGGTATATGTCTTCATTATTGTTAAAATAATGTTTATCTATTTTAAGCCATATGATAGTATCATGTGTATTTTTATCAATAGATATTCCACTGCTAATGCTTTTGCGCGTGTATATTACTATACCTCCACTATAGCGCTTTGCTTGCCTATGTCTATATTTCCTATAAAAGTTATGACAATCATAGCCAGAAAGTTCAATTTTGCTTGATTTACAAGTCCATGATTCCAACAGAATAATCAAATCATATTGTAAGATAAAAGAGAGAAAATCTGGGTCTTCTCGTTTTGCTGCACTTAACCCATTGCAGTTCCAGACTAAGCACTTAAGTCCATCCGGTCCCTCCTACGCGTCCTTCACTGGCCTGCCGTCAATGTATAAGGTGTCGTATGACACCCACGCCCTTTTTCCCGCCTGCTTTTCTTCTTTGACCTTTTTAAAGAGACGCCTCCTTTTTGCTGCGACTTCCGGTGGGAATTGTTCTGTCACATAGAACGGAGTGCCCCTGAGGTTCCTGCTACTTCCACGAACCTGTTCCCGGTCGTTAAAAAACGAAAACTTGCACACGATGCTACGGTGTCTCCCTTCGCCGCCGTTTCCGGTAGTTCCGCGTCCGTTCGTTTGTTTTTTTGGCCCATCATGTGTACTCGTTCGAATCTCATGGCCGACACCGTTTCCCTTGTTAGTTTTAGTTTTTCCACCATGACGTCTCTAACTGTTTGTTCATATTTTGTCGGCGATTCATCAGGTTCTTCCGGAATGTTACCAAATATCAAATTATTTCTCATGCTCTGGGATTGTACATGGTTCATATCGTCTTTCAATTTATCATTGTCCCTTTCTAAGTCTGATATCCGTTTCCTAGCCCCTTCTAGATCGATGTTTACAGATTCGATGTTATGTTCAGCCCTGTCAATTTTATCGCGGTTATCCTTGGCCATATTGTCTATGTGAATCCACAACTTTTTGAGTTCTTTGTCAAAATTGTCCACTTTCTTTTCTAACCCGTCGAGTGCCTTTAGTCTTGAATCCATGTCGTTTAACTTTAAGTCCATTTTGCCTAGCATGGCGATTATATCAGCGTTTGTCGGTCCCATATTTTGTTGGCATGTACAGCCTTCCATAGTTTTTGGCGGCTTGGGTTGGTTGGGATCGTCAGTATCGTAAGTATCGTAAGTATCGCTCACACTATTTAGCACATCGAATACGTTACTGGTGGTCACGTTAATCCCCTCGTTGTATAGAACTGAATTCACTTCACTTAATACCAGGCTAATTGGTTCAAGCCCCCTGGCGAATTTTGTGTATTTACACGTTTATTATCACTAAAATCCTCATAACTTTCACTCCTTTTCTTCTTATTTCGCCTATTTTTTCCTGTCATTTTAGTTCCATTTTCGCACTGCTAGATAGCTCTTGGCGTACTCTACACATCAATGTAAAATATATTGTTTTATTCCTAAATTTAACAAAGTTAATCCAGATTTTATCAGAGCTTTAAAAAACACGTCTGCTCGGATCAGCTTACTATTTCAAGCAATGCAGATTGTAGTGTCGTCCTTATATTTAAAGTTTGCGCTTCATTTTAAGTTTTATGTAACAGTTTCGCGACATCGTGTGTTTTAAATAATACCAAAGGTTGCACATGTACAAATTACTCAAATAAAACGAACCGAAACGATCTATTTTAGGTCAATACTGAAGTAAATTAGGTTAATTAATTTACATAAATAAAATATAATGAAGCAGTCAACATTAAAAGAGCATATGATAATATAATATAACATTTTTTATAATTTAGTTACAATGATGATAATAATGATGGTGATGATGATGATAATGATGATGATTATTATTATTATTATTATTGTTATTATTATTATTATTATTGTTGTTATTGGTGTTGTTGTTGTTCTTTGTTGTTGTTGTTGTTGTTTTTGTTGCTGTTGTTGTTGTTGTTTTTTGTTGTTGTTATTGTTTATGTTGTTTTTGTTTTTGTTGTTGGTGGTGGTGGTGTTGTTCTACTACACTCGTATAGTTTCTGGTAGTTAAAAAAAACTGTTAACATCGGTAAAGCTACTTTATAGGATACATAGGATACATGTAGGTTTGCAATTCAATGAAGATGATAATGGGGGGATCATGATGATCAGGACAATGAGTACGTTGTGATGTTTATCACAATAATAATGTTGCTGATCATGATAAAGATGACGAGAAGAGGAGAAAGAAGAATATGCTAATAACCAGGATTATGATAATGATGATGATGATAATGATGATGATGGTGATGGTGATGGCGATGATGCCGGTGATGATGCTGGTGATAATGATTACAAACTAGAAGATAAAGACGACGAAGATGATTATCAGGATGATGATGAAAATGATGATACTAATGAGTAAAAGAAGTGAACGAGGAAGATCATGATGATATGGATGATGAAGATGGTGACGATGATAGTGGTGACAATACTATGTCTAATATAGAAGAACAAGAGAAACAAGAAGAAAAAGATGTTGATGATGATGAATATAATGATGATGATAATAATGATAATGATGATAATGATGATGATAATGATGATGATGATGCTGGTGATGATGATGATGATGATGATGACGATGATGATGATGATGATGATGATGATAATGATGATGATGATGCTGATGATGATGCTGATGACGATGACGATGATGATGATTATAATGATGATGATGATGACGATGATGATGATGATGATGATGACATTGTACATTTAAATGAAAGCTGAATGGTAGTAATTTTATAGCTTTTCATTCAGTATTTAAGAAATAATTTTCGATCTGTCGTTGTTTATCGACCAATAAACAACGATTTGGAGTTCTGATGCATAGGAATTAAACCACGAGGGCATTAGTAATTGGAACTACTCTTAACTATGCACCGCTCAGAATCGGGACTTCTCTTTGCTTCGTTTATTGTGTATCTTAACAACGATAGTCTTGTTCTTTGTCTATAGAAACAATAGCGAGTATCATGTTAGAATTATCATTGAGCCAATAGATGGGACCACATTAGTGACATAAGTAGGGCCTCCAAATAAACAAAACCTTGAAATTGTCATCTGAGCCAATAGATGGGACCACATTAGTGGCATCAGTAGGGCCTCCAAATAAACAAAACCTTGAAATTGTCATCTGAGCCAATAGATGGGACCACATTAGTGGCATAAGTAGGGCCTCCAAATAAACAAAACCTTGAAATTGTCATCTGAGCCAATAGATGGGACCACATTAGTGGCATAAGTAGGGCCTCCAAATAAACAAAACCTTGAAATTGTCATCGGTTTCCTAATTTATCGTCATAAAATTAGGCGGCTTTTTGAATTAGTAAAACTACGAAAAATAAGTTTTGAAGCAAACTGTGATTGAATGTATTCATACTTAAGTAAAATTTATTGACATTAATAAAATTGAGAAATTGAGTTACGCAATAAAATGTTAACATTTATTAAGTATGACCAATGAGTCGCAATGCTGAGAAAATAAACCATATTGAATGCAAAAAGTGGATCAAATGGTATTGATCGATTATATCATATTATCAAATAACCATTCCTTTTGTTTTAACTTTCTGATTTCTAAACGCACTAGCAGGATATCAGGTTTCTGTCACATTTAGTGTCATATTGCTGAATGGTATTAAACTTCAGGTATTGTTTATAAACTTAACAGCATTTTCAGTGACAAAATAAGGATTTAACGTTTACGAATGAACAGAATGGTTAGTTGATTTAGTTCCATATTTCTTTTTCTCCTTCTTCTTCTTCTCGTCTTCTTCGTTATCTTCTTCTTCGTCGTCGTCGTCTTCTTTTTATTATTATTTTTCTCTTCTTATCTTTTCCTTCTTCTTCTTATTATTTTTCTTTCTTCTTCTTCTTATTTTTCGTCGTGTACGATTTATGTTGTTGTTGTTGTAAACTTTAGAAATATAATAATATTATATTTATAGGTTCTCTAAACTGATAAATAATTTGTAAATTATAAATATATTGCAATATCAATAATTTGTGTTTTAATATTCGTTGAAGGTTTAAAAACTACGTAATTGTTTCTAGAGCAACGATTTAGTACCGTGGCATAGATGTGACATGTTATTTATGTCGTTCGCACGACATATCAAGTCGTAAGAACGAGATCTTATCTCGTGGGAACGACTTAATATGTCGTGGGAACGACATAAATAAAAACATGCACATATCACATCTGTGCCACCATAATTTAGCCATGGCTCGATTCGATTCGATTTCGATTTTAAACATAATTTAGTTTAATATTTCGATTCAATTTATATTTCCCTTTTACAGGCTCGTTTTTACGTATATTGCGTTGAGTCATAATTTACAAAATAATAAAGATTTGTGTTTGTTAAATGACATTGTATTGATTAATGTCAAGTATGTGCCTTATATATCAATATAACTAAGAACAATGGCAAAATTTGGTGATAATGATTCACACCTAGTTCATTATAACAGCAACCATGATGCTTTGAATAATTTACATGATAAATCTATACAAAGCCCATAATTTTAATTAACAAGTTTACGATAAATCATCTATACATATATAAAAGAGAATCGAATCGAAATTGGTTGGTTTAGTATCGACAATCGAATCGGGTTATTTACAATCGATTTATCGATGCATCGAAAGAATCGTAGCAGCTTTACCATTTCCTGGTTGTCCCACAAAACGATGAAGTAATTGATATTAACTTAATTATTAATTTTCGATTTATCGTTGTTTATCTGCCAATTAACAACGATTTGGAGTTCTGAATTAAACTTCGAGGGCGTTAGCCTGAGTGGATAATTAGCCACGCATCAGAACGACAAAGAGTT
Organism: Congeria kusceri; assembly: GCA_027627225.1. Lineage (NCBI taxonomy): Eukaryota > Metazoa > Mollusca > Bivalvia > Myida > Dreissenidae > Congeria > Congeria kusceri. The sequence continues at coordinate 45,087,333 of CM051039.1, read as the reverse complement.
GTTTATTGGCCGATAAACAACGATAATGAGAAACCTATTTCGATTCTAATATGATGTGACATATATTTTTGCAATTTTGATTAGAGCTGTTCCTTATTATGCTCTACTTAGTATCGGGACTTCTTTTTGCGTTGTATATTTAATAGTTTAAAAGCGATAATAATAAGAGTAATAATAATAACAATAATAATAATAATAATAATAATAATAATAAATAAATAAATAAATAAATAAATAAATAAATAAATAAATAAATAATTATTATTATAATAATAATAATAACAATAATATGCATATTTTAGCCCATGACATGTATAATTAGTTGCTGATCTTACATTTTAAGTTTGGCTGAACATGTTTCTTAATGATGTGGTCTGTGCTGTAGCGAAATTCGAATCCCTTCATAAAATATACTCGCATTGGACAGGAAAATGTTGTCTCTTAAAGGTTTGTATTCAATGCTTATTACTTTAGGCTCTTAAAGGCGTGTATTCAATGTTTATTTCTGTTGTTGTTGTTTTTTCATTTTTCAGTCGGAGCTCTCCCCTGAACAACTTGGGGAACTGCAGGGCGGTAGGAGTTTTTACTATACTTCACGTGACTAGCACATGTCAAATTTTTCATCTACGTATGACCAAACAATTCGATATGTCCCATGCAACAGTATCATGTCACCATTGCGTGCAGCTAAAAATAGACAACGGGGTTTTCCTTAAATCAAGGGAGGCCATTGCGTACGAAAATCTACTTCTAATCAGCGAGCGCTTAAAATGTGTTAACTACTAAGGCTTCCAGACGTATCTGCAAACGGTATTCTGATATGACCAAAAATGGCTGATGGCAAATGTAACCTTGCTTTTATTGTTAGGATTTATAAAATTAAATATAACACTCCATAGAGGGTGAAACAACGTATTGTCAACCCTTCAAATGGTGGTGACAGTGGATGTATCAACCTTCATGGGTTGTGACATTTATATTATATGACATTTGCTATACATTAAATGTCATGTTAACGATAATACAATATTGATGTGTAAACCAAAATGCTGTTGTTAAAGTGGGAAATCCATATACATTCAAGGGATCATATTCATATAATAAACCCGTATCTGAGTACTATTCGGATATCCGTCGTCTTTTTAACGCAATTTATAAAGTTAACTTATTACACATAATGTTTCCATAGAGTCTATTCAAAAGCAATAATACGCTAAAATATTTCACAAACGATCATTTATAACTAATATGTAATGTTTTGATTAGTTAATTTCAGTTTGTTATCAATTAATATTTAAGTTTAAACCTTTTTATCTTAGCCCAGATGCTTATTGAGACACGTTCGAGACCTTTTTCTGGGTCGAACAAGTACTTGATGTCTTTTGAGAAAGATAATTCCAACGCTCCCTTAGTAGGGGCCGCACGGCGGACACCACTGCCCAAATAAAATTTATATGTTAAAGTCATTGTTATGCGAATGGATTATCATATTCTAAAAAATCTGATTAACTCCGCTGCCCGTACAGCGTTCGAGCTGACGCAGGACTCGGGGGTGGTAGACCAGTATGGCGCCAAGAAGATGTTGCAGATCTTCAACATGAACCCTACCACAGAGGACGTGGCCAAGCGCTACGCGGAGTTCCACAAGGACGGTAAGTGTAATGAGATCTTCAACATGAACCCCATCACTGAAGACGGTAAAGGTGATCAGATCTTCAACACACACCCCACCACAAGAACGGTAAGTGAAATCAAATCTTAAACATGAACCCCATCACTGAAGACTGTAACTGTAATAAGATCTTCAAACTGAACCCTACCACTGAGGACGGTCAGTGTGATTAGATCTTCAATATGAACACTACCACAAGGACGGTAAGTATGGTCAGATCTTCAACATGAACCCCACCACAGAGGACGGTGTGGATGATCAGATCTTCAAACTGAACCCTAACACTGAGGACGGTAAGTGTGATCCGATCTTCAATATGAACCCCATCATAGAGGACGGTAAGTGTGATTAGATCTTCTACATGAAGCCACCACAAGGAGTGGCCAAGCGGTATGCAGAGTCCCACAGGACGGCAGGCGATACGCGATTCCAGGCATGAAGCCCTTGCGATAACTTTAGTATTTTTCTGCAAACTGTGCACTGCCCTAAGTCCGTATTGTTTCATTGACAATTCAGTTTACATTGAAAGTTTTCGTTACGGACGTACCTAAGCTTTAACTTTAGCTTTATTTATCAGATTGTGCACCATTTTAATTACAAAGGTTAACAGTAACATCACTAATTACAATCATTGCAGAAGCAATGTTGCATAAAATGTTTTTTTAGCCTAATTTATTGTGGCATGCTGCTGAGATTGCTTCAAATGTTCACGAACCGTCCTTGTAGCAATAATGTGTCATACAATTGTGTTGTAATTTTTTTAATTGATGTGGAATTCTCCTGAGATTGTATTAAATGTTCACGAAAAGTATCTGGTTATCTTAGGTATGCCGCCACACTTTTTTACATTCTTCGACATTTCTATTCCTTCATCCGCAATTTCCAGCCTCCGCCGGCCTGACATTTGAAGAGTTCGAGCACATCTTCCGTGACTACCTTATGGACTTCCCGAAAGTGCCAGATGCCCTGAAGAAAACACTGGCCGATCTGTTTGATGGACCGATTACTAAAGTAGGCGACGTACACCTCCTCCTTAATAAGTTATACTGGCATTATGCGCGTTGGCTACGGTAGCATTGGGTTGGCACATTTTATAACCGCCTGCCTACCATTTAGAACGCATGCAAATAACTTATATGGTGAATACTAATAACATGCATAATTTGCGTACGCAAAAATAACGATAAAGGACAGAAATTGTACGCCATCTCTATGCGACCGTCCTAACACAATAAGAATGTGCAAACAATGCTTTACAGTGTTGTACGCGCGCGATAGTTGGTCACTCCTCAAAATCGCATGATCAATATTTACAGTAATTTCGTAATTCTGTTATTTGATAACATAATTAGAACGTAATATCACAGGCGGAGCTTCGCAAGATCCTGACGGAAATGGGCTCGGAACCGTTCGAACCGGAAGAGGCGGACGAAGTTCTTAACGAGATACGATTTGACGACCAGGGCATGATCACACAAGAAGGTTATATTGATCTTGTTGTTGTTTCTGTTGCTGTTTGTATTGTCTTGTTGATTATCATCGTCGTCATCTTCTTCTTTGTCTTAAAATTATTTTTGAACTTTTTCTCTTCATTATCATCATTATCGTCATTATCATCAATATCATCAATATCATCGTCTTTTTTTCCTTCTTCTTCTTCTTCTTCCTTTCTTTTTCCTCTTCACTGTGACTTTCTTCTTGTACTTGTTTCGTACTTTTCTTTTTATCATCATCATCATCGTTATCATCAATATCATCAATATCATCAGCACCATTATCATCACCATCATCACCATCACCATCATGATAATCATCATGTTCATGATCATCTTCTACTTCTTTCTCTTCCTCTTCTTCATCTTCATCATCTTCCTATTCTACTTCATAATCATCATCTGTGTTCTTCTTCTGTTCATTATTGCTGTTGCATGGATCCCACCTTACCGAAGGTTTCAATTTATTTTCAGCGCTTAGGCAGTTCCTGCTCAACAAGGTTGACCTGCGGCTGCCTCCGCCTACTTCCGGTGACCAGGATGGGGTACATCCGGTCGACGATACGCGACCTTCGCCGGTCGCCGGACGGCTCGACGAAAATGACGACGAGGATGATATTTAGTTATTAATTTAATTCGTGTATTTTATGGCAAATTTTTTTTTTTTAAATGCAGTATCTAACAATGGAATTTATTAACTGAAATTATATGAGCAATATAGATATACTTGTTAATCAATATCTAAAAGTTTATATGCATACATTACGCATTTAAGTTTTATTTCCATAAAACATTTGTTAATTTCTTCAAGCCGTAGACTATTAACAAAAATAACGTCGAATTTTATTTAAGAATTGAATAATATATTTCTTCATTTCGTCGGTGTATGAACTGTCGGGAAAATTACGCTTAATTTGCATTAACGCTCGCGGCGTTTAATTAATGCGTACATTAGGCGTCATTTTCACGACAGTTCACACACCGATGAAATGAAGAAAACTACTATTCAATTCTCATAATTACAACCACAAGTGGATATAAATTTTACTTTATCTGTCTAAGGGCCGCAACTCCGGCGTAGGAGTCCCTGTTTTAGTTTCGGTTTCATTTTTTTGAACGGCGTTTCTAATATCTCGTCAGCCAGTTCAAATCGCTGTGGATCATTTTGGAGTTGACTTCCTGGTAAAAAGTTACTAAAAAATATTCAAATTTCCCAATATGCGTTAACAATTTCATCGTCTGCAACACCGGCAATCGATAAATCAGTCATTTTGTTGACAAACGATGGTGTATACATCGTAAAAGTTCGCGCAAAACAATTACGTCATTTCGCAAATAGCGAATGAAAGTAAACATTGTAAAGGTTCGCGCAAAACAAAGACGTCATTTCGCAAATAAAGAATAGAAAAGTAGTACGGGCATGAATAAGACAGAGGTAATTTGCATACGCAGCCGTTATTATGACAGGTCACGTGGGCGCAGTATCCAATCAGAATGCAGCGTTTACGTTAAAATGCAAAAAGTTGTTTTTATTCTGGCATAAATGTTTTGGTTTCTGTATCATGTTAAAGAGACTAAGTCAACCAAAAATTTGCTTCCTATGGCACTATGAACATATTTTATAAGTGAACTATACAAAGAAATTTGCAATAAATATATAATACATAAACGAATACAAAATAAGATATTTGATAAAAACAAATTTAAAAAGTCTGGAAAAAAATAAACACCAAAGCGGGTATCGAACTCACGCCTTAGGAGCCATAGGAAGAAATGACAGTAGACAGCGCCTTAACCAACTGCGCAAACCTGCTTGGTAAGGAATTGTGTGTAAACTATGGTTATACAAAATACTCACAATTTTCACGTCAAAATGTAAACATGAAAAGGGCCAAAGAAACACGACCCATAATATGATTTAATTTTTATCTCAGAATGAGTACACTCTTTTACCAATATATATACCCTGTTTTAACAGTTATTATATGCCAGTATTAATATCTTAATTTCAGATTTTGTTTTCATAAATTGCCCCCTTTATGTCTTTTTCGATGACATAGGCCCTTTAACGTCTTACAATCATTTGTATATATGATAAATCGATAATAAGTAACATACTATATCGTGACACAATACGTTTGCTGTTAATTTTTTATTAATACAATAACAAAAATAAAAGTAAACAATATATTATGTAAACATTATATTATGTAATTGTTTCACTGTGCTCAATAAATTATTATAAAATGTCAAATTTTCTTCATGTCGCTTCGCACCAAATCTTGACAAATTCTGGAAAAAAAAAAACAGCAGCAGAACATTATAATTCACTGCGAAGACCTAGAGTTTAATCGAAGAAGTAAAGCCTACAATAAATTAGTTAAGGATGAAAATTATAATTATTTAAAAATTCATGACAAAGTTATCGTGTTTTTTTTCAATGCTAGGATATTGCTTCGTCTAGATAGCGTTTTTTTCTTTCTCTTTCAAATAGGTTGTGTAGTTCAATTCAGGAAATAGTCTAAGATCGAAATCATTCCATTACGAAAGTGAGAAAACAACGAACAAGGAATCGGAAAATCAACAAGACAAATAACTTGCAGTAAAATCTAAAAAATCCCTCGCGTGGTTTATAACGAACATTAATTATTTCTGTTCCCGGCGTTTCCTTCAATCACCAAGTCAACCAATAACCATGTCCAAGAACATGCCACGACCGTTTTTGCACGTTTTCAACAGAAAAACAGTGCACGACTGCATGGAGTAATTTAAAGGCATATATGCTTGTGTTAAAAGCAGAAAACAAATGTAATCACAAATACCACATCTCATGTTTTGATGAATTGAGAGAAGTCGGGTGTCAACAATTAACGTCTATTTTCACTTTTAAGCTTCTAGCCTATTTTCATAAATGATATGTCTTTAAACATGCTCGGTTTGCTTTTACACATCTACAGTGTCTCTAAAAAAAATTATACGAAACATTAACGATCAAGAATCTGTCTGTAAATACGAGACATGGCACCATGACAACGAACAATCTTAAATACCGTGGGAGAATAGCCTGTCAACAATTCGTTTTCAAGAATATTGATGAGCCACCTGCTGACCAATGAAATTACAATGAAATATTAAGTAACTTCGAATACTCCTCGAATGATGTTTGGAAAGCAATTATCAGTCGAACGGTCAATAAGTCATCGAGTACACGCCGCTCAAAAACCGACTACGTGCAGGATAACTGTAAATATGATAAAAGCGAACACCGCCAACATGCGACTGTTTTAATACCGCGACGTTTCGATTGGATGATTTTTCCGTGCCGACTTGGACACGGAACCAATGAGGTGTCTCATTAATTATTATTCATGAGTACGAAGTTTTGCTAGCCTAATCGCCCACGGTCGCTCAAAAAGCATAGCATGTTTGAGCGAACGTGGGTTCCGACAATGATACTACGTTTGGGATTGAGAGCTTTCATAGATATTGTATCAGTCTCACTTAGTAAGCAGTCATTTTGAACTTTGACCTCACCTTCATAGTTGATAGTGCCGTCTCCGTCTATGTCCGCCTGCCTCATCATATCGTCCAGCTCCTTCGAGGTTCTTCGTGGCAGTTCTGGTAATAGTAACCATAGAGACTGGCAATGTCATTAAAATCAAATCGTAAAATACATAACACATTAGGATATAATGACCTATTGAAATTGTATTGAAACGGTATGTTCAGACAACTTCTCAGTCAGTCAATCGTGTGTGTTGTTTTCATGAGTTTTCATGAGTTTGAATGCATGTAACCATAGAAACTGAATCAGCAGCTCTTCCAACAGTGTAATTTTGCATTTGTTCAGATGAGAAATTAAAATGCTGTGACGTTGACTTTGGGTTGTCGCTACTTTAAACCGGTCTAATCATCCCATTGCCAAGTTGTCGCTGCCCCAATGCGCCCATCTTAGTTTGAACAGGATTTTCTGAACTGCCGATGAATCTGGAGGCTCACAATCGGTTTCTATTGAGGTCAGATTTTGCAAAAGTATTTCATTTTAGCTTAGCTAGACACAACTAGGAATCTTTTGTGTTAAACATATCAATATGTTTACAGAGAGTACAATATATGCAATACAATACAAAGACATTGGTATGAAAACATACAATGAACAACGTAAGTTTCTGAAGTTAATGTGAAGAAAAAACTAAAACTTATATTACGTTCGTATTAGATGTACATGCACAAAAAATAACAATACTGATAATGGTCTTGTTTTCAACTAACAGAAATAGAAAGATATCAGAAAACAAACGTTCTGCATTAGTTATAAAGTATTCCACAGATGGCTCTTTATACTGTGTATTTTTAAATAAAAGCAACGAGTGACATACATTTTCTATAATTCTCTAGTTGCAGATTTCATGTAGAGTTCTGAGCCTTTAATATTTGGTAATATCAAGCAAGTCTATAATTTGTTTACAATATGATGCGTTCCTGATTCAAGACAATGGCCTTTAATGTCATCGTGAATGTCAAATATTTTATATATAAAGTACATTCAATTGAATATAAAAAATTATATTAATTGTACAAACTGAATATTTCTTACTTACTGATTTTAGCCTTCTCTTTCTGCATGAAGGAATAAAACACTCGGAACTCGACTCTTCCGCTAACTGAAATATTCTGCATTACAGCAGTACTCGTAAATAAATATAAACGAAGTGAAAATCCAGTTGAATCAGTAGGAGAGAACTCTTATTAGCAACACGAGGTCCTGTATTTATGATAAGTGTTTTTTATTGGATTATTTTTTCTCTATTTAAATAAACTCTGAACCGCCCGATACGTTATCTGCATTTAATGAACTCAACCAGGTATTCCAAAATACTTTACATCACCGAAGTAGACATTACATATATACATTTGGTATTGTACTGTAAATGACTGACCATCCACGTCCAGTGTCCTCATGGCATCAGCGACCTCCCGCTCTTGTTATACAAGAACATCTAAGCGAAAGTATATTATTTCTATAAACACGCTGAAGGATGTTCATTTTACCACAAATTCAAATACTCAGCAATGCTTTACACAATGTAAAACTATTGTAGCAAACGTTTCTTTACAGTACAAGCACTTCAGAATGCTTTACACGATGTAAAACTATTGTAGCAAACGTTTCTTTACAGTTCAAGCACTTCAGAATGCTTTACACAATGTAAAACTATTGGAGCAAACGTTTCTTTACAGTACAAGCACTTCAGAATGCTTTACACGATGTAAAACTATTGTAGCAAACGTTTCTTTACAGTTCAAGCACTTCAGAATGCTTTACACAATGTAAAACTATTGTAGCAAACGTTTCTTTACAGTACAAGCACTTCAGAATGCTTTACACAATGTAAAACTATTGTAGCAAACGTTTCTTTACAGTACAAGCACTTCAGAATGCTTTACACAATGTAAAACTATTGGAGCAAACGTTTCTTTACAGTACAAGCACTTCAGAATGCTTTACACAATGTAAAACTATTGGAGCAAACGTTTCTTTACAGTACAAGCACTTCAGAGGATGCAAAATGCACATGCATAATGACAACGCAATAAAAACTAAATACTACAAAGGGAATTGCACACATGTGACTGTAAATGCATATATAGGTTACAATTTATGATAATGTATGATCATGCTATGGTCTAAAAACGTTAACAATGCCGAGGAAGCCAACTTTAAATGAATTGCTGAAGCATGCACACAAACATTAAACGTTGCAGAAATGGTATGAAACACTTGAAAGTTGCCTGCTTAATAACTCTTTTCTGAGGCAGCTCCAGAAAACGGACTTACTTAAGCAGTAACAGCAGCATGGTAATGATAAATATTGTGAAAAATTATCACATAATGGTACTGAATAAAGATGTCAAGTGAATGTACTAAAATATCATTCTGAATCACGTGTGTCATGTCACGTTCGATTAAACGAAAAGCTTTAAATACTAGCCAAAAACGGGATGTTTGATTTAAACGTACATATAATTGTACTAATTTGACTGCGTTTAACTAGCGGAATTTATTAGAATGAAAAAAAAAAACCTTGAACAACTGGATTCACTTTTATCAGCTTTTCAACGGAAATTAGCGTCTACTGGCATCTGTGCACATTAGACGTGCCCAACTAAGACAGCTGTGTAAATGAATTCGCCACAACCCTAATGTTTTTGTTCAAACCGCGTTTAACTATTGAGTATGATTACTTAACAACGATCGTTTGTCATTTGCCCAACTTTGTCACCGTGCAAATTTCATCAATACCTTTTTGTGCACTAACAATTATGCCAATAAGAAACAATATAAAATTATATATGTCGTTCTGATCCTATTCAAATGTGTACACATTATGGCTTATTTATATGACTTTGTTTTTGTTAATAAGTATGCGTGATTGTCATAAATATGTTTGTACTCATACTTTAAAGCAATAGAAAGCATTGAAAGGTAAAGTGTACAAGTGTACAAATGTACATCAAAACTACGTAAAGTTAAAACAGGTAAAAACTTGGTGTGGTCATTCCCGTCTTTTGTGGTGAGATTTCCTGCTTGCTGCCTGAAACGACACACGATGAATACAGATTATTAATTAAACTGTTTGTTTACAAATGGAAATTCTTATAGTATTTCTGTGCATAATTTCAAAGTTAACGATGTCAAAGCATTTATTCTGTATTGTGTACAGTTCTGGTGAAAGTTGTGAAAATATTATATTCTAACATGACAGGCGCAGTTTTCAATAGATAAAACAGAAAACAAAATCGCGGCTAAATTGCCAGTAAACCATTAAGTAGTTGAAAAATATAGTTTGCTTTGTAATTGCAGTATACATAGTCAGGTCTTGTTCCAATCGAAATAATGTTTGCTGTTCGCTGTTTATCTGTAAATAAACAACGATTTTCGCTATAATACGTGTATATTAAACAACTCGGGATACCGCTTTCGTGGTTTAATTCCTATGCATCAGTATTCAAAATCGTTGTTTATTTACAGATAAACAACTCAAAATTGTAAATAATTTTAAATTACATTCTAATACATGTATTTTACATATAAAAGCATAAATGCTATTTGGGGAAATTAAAATTAAACGTCTCTATGTAATTCTGAAACATTTTGTTTCTTCAATCTGTTTGGCAATGAAAAAAAAATTGTTTCGCTATACAAAATTATGAACATACACACTGATATTTATACTCCAGGCTGATCGCGCAATTTCACAACTTTCTCAACCAATCTCCGAATATTTCCTATGACAATCACTCTTAATCCGCGCTGGTTTGTGTCCGATATGACAACCGCGCAGTGTCATGTTTGATGTATTGGGTGCCAACATGCAGAGGACACGACGTGCACGCCACTAAGGCACGTGCCAGATACATTGCGACGCATTTACACATGCGGACAAATATTTGTTGAGGTCAATTTACTTGATATACGTCAATAGTACGTGTTTATTTTATTTTATTCTATCAATGTGGACAAGTACCTATTAATGGCGTATTATTAACGTAAGCTCAGTAACAAGAACTGTGTTTCATTGCTTGACATGTACAGTTAATTCTGTCATTTGTGATTTGAAAACTACGAAGTAACCACTCTGTAAAAAGGTTATGCAAGCCTCCAGTTTCAATCATAAATGTGATAAATGCAGAACTTAAAATGCGAATTAGATGTTGTAAAATATAAATGGTGTATTATTAACGCGGTAAGTCGCAAAGGTTCTTAAAAATGAAATGTGCTGTTTAATGTACTACATGCTTACGTTGTAATTTGCCTATAACCACGATTTTATTTTCTTAAATATTGAACGTTTTGTATTTTATTCCATACAGATTTTATCCACACATGTTTTAAATGATATAATTTATATCGTACTTAAAATACTATTGAATGTCAGTAGTAATTTTATTAACATAAACATACAATATTTACAGAGTAAACTAGAAACAGGGACGCTTTATCTTTGATTCCGTATAAAATAATAAACATATATATAAAATCAATAGTTCCACATAATAATCGTATTGCAAACTGACTGCATTTTGCCACGCCGGGAAATATGTTTCCCAGACCACAGAGAAACAGTCCAGTCGTATTCATATGTGCTCTGACAGGCATTGCTAATCTATAAATAATTATACATTTTGACTATTATAAATAAAAAAGAGATAAATTGGAGAGGCATTATTTCAAATCATCATCAATAAATTAACGACAACTTTTCAAAAACTACACATACTTAAAAATATTAATGTTTTCAATTGGTACTAGTAACAATCATCAAAGATACGATTGCTATTTTTCTAACATAGCACGTTGTCCTTACAACATCTTGTTCAATACGTAATCATTATATACCCAAATATTTAGGACTTACCTGTGAGCAGGAAAAGGTTGTCAATTACAATTGTAGCAAGTAGAAATTGTTTCATAGACATTGCAACTGATGTGCCAAACTGCATTTGCATTCCATGTTTACATTTGCCATTTAGCCAAGGACCTTATCCCGTTTTCACCAACCCAATATTAGACTAAAGAATAAAGATTAGACTTAGACACGAAAAAATTACATGGGAATGGGTTAGTGATTTCAGACCCAGGTAGTACTAAAGCTGATGAAACTAACCAAAAGCCAGTAGCAGCGCAAGCTCTTATTTGTGAGTACTCCATTAAACGATTCGTCAAAACTACAACTCCAGAATATTACCACCCATCACTATTCTTACTGGCTAAAGTCTAATCTGTCATTTATATCCTGGCATGCATGAACTATTGAACGTTCACATGCAAATGCGATCGCGGATGCAATTGAGACACTTGACATAGAAATATCCTGTGCAATGACTCATTGAAAACATCGTCAGATTTTGATCTTAGCGACTTCTAGATATCATTTGCACTCCATCTTTTATGGTATATGACATTCTACATTTCATGTGCCTTTCACGTTTTATGTTAAACGATCAGATGATTTAGGGTTGAATATATAGTATAGTTGAAAAGCATCTTGCATGATATTTTGACTAATCACATTGAAGACGTCTTTGCAAGTATAATGATTATGCAAAGCGTTAATTAGTTGGTATACTTTTCATACAGTTTGTAAATTCGAACAAATCAATTTAGTCTTAAAAAAATATTTTGCGACTGACATGTTTGTCATTGATCGGATCGGTTGCATTATGAGAATTCAGATGTATATTCAAGTGTTTACATGTCAAAAATATCGTATTAGAGAAATTTACAACTGAAAAATGATAAGCATGTAGATGTATAGGGACATTTAAAACTTCATGTATGATTGATACTAACCGTTATTGCTTTCGGTGCAAATGTATAATACTAATAGATAGCTTTTATTTGCGGGTATTGTAACAGAAAAAATATTTTAAATTTAATGTTAGGCTTAGAAGTAACATGCAAGTTGAAAATACATGCAAATTCATAATCTAGGTCAATCCTGATTGAAAATTAAGTACACCTTGAGTATATTTTATATTCTGGGATTCCTTTTGTTTACCATTGGACTCATGTGCTGCGTCATTTATTGTTAATTAAATTAATTAGTATGCGTAAATTGACACTCTAGGGACTACCCGGCAATACAAATATTCGTTAAGTGAATATTTGGACATTTATTACCATTTAATGAATATGATTTTGAGTAATTGTGGATGCGTCTGACAGTTATAATAGTCATGGGAGATGTGGATGTTATCATATAATCTACATATACCGCTTCAAGTAATCTAGTAAATTAAACCTTTTCCTCTTTCTGCAAATGGCATTTGCTTTAGAGAATGTTTCACAATGCAAAACTTCCGTCAAAGGCTTAACTTAAGTTCATATCTAGGTATATAGTCAATTTAAATTAAAAGTTATTATGTAAAGACAGTGGATCGATAGTATATGTCACAAATTCCGAAATCAACTTCACCTGGATGTACAAATACAAATAGATGTTATATAATATAATTAGTTCATAAATTACGATTTAAAAACCCTAAACGTGTAAACGACGAGTAGGAACGATGTGTTTATAAAGACAAACGATATTTATCAAGTGTATCTACAGTTTACTGTCCGTAAAACCATAATAAAAACATAATCATGATTAGGAATTCTTCTTAGAATGCTATTGCTGTCTGATTATGTTGATTTTAATCAAAAATCATGTTAATGTATCGAGTTATTCATAAACTAGATTAGTTTCACTGAAACTAGGAAATCAAGTTTAGCTAAGACTGAATTTCTAGCCTTAAACTGTCAGTAATTTGTGAAAACAAGGCCACGTTGCCAATATTAAGTCCAGCCTTGTTGTACCGAAACTGTACCAATAATGGTTTCTAATAACCGAACAAAGTGATCAAAGTGGCATCGCAAAGTTAATCAACAGCTAGTCACACCGTTTTGAGACGATTTGTATTGCGCATGCAATTAGGGACACAATTATGAAGCACGGCAACCAAATTACATCGTAAATATATTTGAATTGTAGCTTAATTTGAACCATTACTATGCGTTTGTCGGACATCATCATTCAAACCACTGTATGAAGAATGTAAATGATGCCAGTTGTATACTATAAAACACTAAATGTCCCATAAATGTGAAGGTGCCCAACTTCATGCCAAATTCATATTGATCGTTTGAAACCGCCATCGTATAGCCTGGCAAAAGTGTCTCCATTTTAATTGGCCAATTGTTCCGACCTTTTTTATGATCACCTTTAGACCTTTAACAACGAGTGGATTGCAAATGTACATGTAGGTGAAAATAGATTTACTTTAATTCCAATTTTTCCAATTTCGATTGACGTATCCGCAAATCTAAATGTGTTGCTTGGGAATTTATGTAAACATGCTGTCCGTCATATTCTCTTTTAGACATAATCGCTCGGAAGCACTGGTTTGTAATAGCTCACTTGGGAAATAACCAAACCTGAATTCGCTGATGATATTTTGGATGAAACAATGTTTGGAAAAACAAAAAGCATTGACTGCATTGATATAGTACCTAAATCAACATAATTGATGAAGTTATAGTTTTCTCGTATGCTGTTAGAAACTTTTTTCAGATTCGTTGTACTATTTGGACTTCATTTTTAATTATGTTTCATGTTAAGCTTATTAAAATACTAAGCGATATTTGAATACAATAACTGTTACTGCAGTAACAATCTGTTCACATGGCATTCAACTTAAATAAACCAATTCACCATGGCAACAAATGTATTGTCAACATATTTCTAATAAATTTTGAAGAATTTCTTTTGGGAGTAAATGCGTTGTTTTGTGTGACATATTCTGTTCAGATTCCAGAGCATGTTGATGTTGGCATTGTTATTAATTCTGGGCTAAGTGTGATGTTTGGCACGCCATTAAACCGGTTTAAATCCCGAATGCTTTTCATTGTCCTTGCAAGGCGGTGACCCCAGTTTTAATCATTTTTATGTTTTGTGTTGTGTTGTGCATATTGTCCTGTATTGTATAGGCGAATGGTATCTTGCCTTTAACAAAAGACCAGCGGATATTAATTATACTTAATAGGGCTTCTCTCCTGGTGATGTCTCTGCAGTTTCATTATTCTTGTATTTAATGGCATTTGATATTTTAACATGTCATAACGTTAATGTTATTTGTGAAAAAAAAGTTTTCTGTTTTGTTCTGTTCATATACATTACATATGCATACACTTAATATTTATGATAGATGACAGCACCTGGTGCAATAATAGTGAACCCATAATTCCATTGGTATATGTCAGCATTTTATCCGTATAACGCAGAGGACGTTTCCACAAATTTTAATCACTTTTTAAACTAACTCTGTTGATTATATAATCGGATTACTTCCCTTTTCCCTGCTTCATGTTAATCTGGGCTGATATTTATAAAGCATCTTAGTCGAAAACTAAGAAAAATCAGAAAATTCTCAAATTTAATTACTGGATTTTCTGACAAAGTAATGCATTTCTGGAAGATTTTGACACATAATTACAATATAATTAAAAGTGTATTAATATCTAGCATTAGTCATGCAAATGTTCCAACACAAATTCTATTTTTAACTTATGCTCAACTTAAGTTTAGAATGGCTTAAGAATCTTTATAAATATGGGCCTGGTGTATAACAAAGAGCACATAATTATGCGTCTGAGTCACTTGTCTATGCGATACAAGGAAAACAATGATTTAGCTAGGATGAAGCATGTGGTATAAGGGGCACACAAATGCAAAGGTATATGTTAAGTAAGATGTTTCGCATTGATAATTATTTCAGCAAATGAGAAAATTTAAATTTAGACGTCACATTACGTTTTGAAATAGTAAATTGAAATCATTATCACGGATTGGACTACACATTTTTCGCCAAAGCTTAAGAATTGATACTACAAAATAATGACGTAGATCGCTAGCAAAAATCTTAAAAAATTATATAATTATCTTAATCTTTAAAAGAGAAATTTTAAGGGTGTGTCAGATCTTAATGAATGTTCCTGTATTATATGGTCAAAACGTCAGACAAATGTATTCGCAATGTTATATGGATGCTTCACAAATAGGAGAATATATGATACTTGAGTCGTGTAAACCAGTACTACAGTTTCTTTCACCATTTGATTGTAGCATATAGATTAACTAATGAGTACTAAACTCTACCATTTAAAATTAATGGTAATGACGTCGCAAACTTACACAGACACTGATAATTATTTTATCTGCTCATTAATATCGTCAAAAAAGTCATATTAGTAATCTGTATGAGAAAATACATTACCTCATGAGAAGTAATGTTGTGAACGCATGAAATAATCTCGACTGACAACAACGAAATGTCTGTGGAGTTAAATCGCTCATCCTTTTTCTGACTTACATTAACATTCATACCATCGTTAATATCACCCTAATGTTTCAATCGAGATAGTGACATAAGCTGAAGTAGTTTATTAAAAGTATAGTTCACGTTTCAATGAAGCGCAATATCACTAATAAGTCAATGAATTGAAGGCATGTCACTCCATTTAATGCTGGGACTGGTTTCACTACAAGTTGTCACAACGTTTAATACTGGGACTGGTTTCACTACAAGTTGTCACAACGTTTAATACTGGGGCTGGTTTCACTACAAGTTGTCACAACGTTTAATACTGGGGCTGGTTTCACTACAAGTTGTCACAACGTTTAATACTGGGACTGGTTTCACTACAAGTTGTCACAACGTTTAATACTGTTGCTGGTTTCACTACAAGTTGTCACAACGTTTAATACTGGGACTGGTTTCACTACAAGTTGTCAGAACGTTTAATACTGGGACTGGTTTCACTACAAGTTGTCAGAACGTTTAATACTGGGGCTGGTTTCACTACAAGTTGTCAGAACGTTTAATACTGGGACTAGTTTCACTACAAGTTGTCACAACGTTTAATACTGGGGCTGGTTTCTCTACAAGTTGTCACAACGTTTAATACTGGGACTGGTTTCACTACAATTTGTCACAACGTTTAATACTGGGGCTGATTTCACTACAAATTGTCACAATGTTTAATACTGGGACTGGTTTCGCTACAAGTTGTCACAACGTTTAATACTGGGGCTGGTTTCACTACAAGTTGTCACTCCGTTTAATACTGGGGCTGGTTTCACTACAAGTTGTCACAACGTTTAATACTGGGGCTGGTTTCACTACAAGTTGTCACAACGTTTAATACTGGGACTGGTTTCACTACAGTTTGTCACAACGTTTAATACTGGGGCTGGTTTCACTACAAGTTGTCACAACGTTTAATACTGGGGCTGGTTTCACTACAAGTTGTCACAACGTTTAGTACTGGGGCTGGTTTCACTACAAGTTGTCACAACGTTTAATACTGGGGCTGGTTTCACTACAAGTTGTCACAACGTTTAATACTGGGACTGGTTTCACTAAAAGTTGTCAGAACGTTTAATACTGGGGCTGGTTTCACTACAAGTTGTCACAACGTTTAATACTGGGGCTGGTTTCACTACAAGTTGTCACTCCGTTTAATACTGGGGCTGGTTTCACTACAAGTTGTCACAACGTTTAATACTGGGACTGGTTTCACTACAAGTTGTCACTCCGTTTAATACTGGCGCTGGTTTCACTACAAGTTGTCACAACGTTTAATACTGGGACTGGTTTCACTACAAGTTGTCAGAACGTTTAATACTAGGACTGGTTTCACTACAAGTTGTCACAACGTTTAATACTGGGGCTGGTTTCACTACAAGTTGTCACAACGTTTAATACTGGGACTGGTTTCACTACAAGTTGTCACAACGTTTAATACTGGGGCTGGTTTCACTACAAGTTGTCACAACGTTTAATACTGGGACTGGTTTCACTACAATTTGTCACAACGTTTAATACTGGGGCTGGTTTCACTACAAGTTGTCACAACGTTTAATACTGGGGCTGGTTTCACTACAAGTTGTCACAACGTTTAATACTGGGACTGGTTTCACTACAAGTTGTCACAACGTTTAATACTGGGGCTGGTTTCACTACAAGTTGTCACAACGTTTAATACTGGGGCTGGTTTCACTACAAGTTGTCACAACGTTTAATACTGGGACTGGTTTCACTACAAGTTGTCACAACGTTTAATACTGGGACTGGTTTCACTACAAGTTGTCAGAACGTTTAATACTGGGGCTGGTTTCACTACAAGTTGTCATAACGTTTAATACTGGGGCTGGTTTCACTACAAGTTGTCACTCCGTTTAATACTGGGGCTGGTTTCACTACAAATTGTCACAACGTTTAATACTGGGACTGGTTTCGCTACAAGTTGTCACAACGTTTAATACTGGGGCTGGTTTCACTACAAGTTGTCACAACGTTTAATACTGAGGCTGGTTTCACTACAAGTTGTCACTCCGTTTAATACTGGGGCTGGTTTCACTACAAGTTGTCACAACGTTTAATACTGGAGCTGGTTTCACTACAAGTTGTCACAACGTTTAATACTGGGACTGGTTTCACTACAGTTTGTCACTACGTTTAATACTGGGGCTGGTTTGACTACAAGTTGTCACAACGTTTAATACTGGGGCTGGTTTCACTACAAGTTGTCACAACGTTTAATAATGGGGCTGGTTTCACTACAAGTTGTCACAACGTTTAATATTGGGGCTGGTTTCACTACAAGTTGTCACAACGTTTAATACTGGGACTGGTTTCACTAAAAGTTGTCAGAACGTTTAATACTGGGGCTGGTTTCACTACAAGTTGTCACAACGTTTAATACTGGGGCTGGTTTCACTACAAGTTGTCACAACGTTTAATACTGGGGCTGGTTTCATTACAAGTTGTCACAACGTTTAATACTGGGACTGGTTTCACTACAAGTTGTCACTCCGTTTAATAATGGGGCTGGTTTCACTACAAGTTGTCACAACGTTTAATACTGGGGCTGGTTTCACTACAAGTTGTCACAACGTTTAATACTGGGACTGGTTTCACTAAAATTTGTCACAACGTTTAATACTGGGGCTGGTTTCACTACAAGTTGTCACAACGTTTAATACTGCGGCTGGTTTCACTACAAGTTGTCACAACGTTTAATACTGGGACCGGTTTCACTACAAGTTGTCACAACGTGTAATACTGGGACTGGTTACACTACAAGTTGTCACACCGTTTAATACTGGGGCTGGTTTCACTACAAGTTGTCACAACGTTTAATACTGGTGCTGGTTTCACTACAAGTTGTCACAACGTTTAATACTGGGGCTGGTTTCACTACAAGTTTTCACAACGTTTAATGCTGGGATTGGTTTCACTACAAGTTGTCACAACGTTTAATACTGGGACTGGTTTCACTACAAGTTGTCACAACGTTTAATACTGGGACTGGTTTCACTACAAGTTGTCACAACGTTTAATACTGGGGCTGGTTTCACTTCAAGTTGTCACAACGTTTAATATTCTGGCTGGTTTCACTACAAGTTGTCACAACGTTTATTACTGGGGCTGGTTTCACTACAAGTTGTCACAACGTTTAATACTGGGGCTGGTTTCACAACAAGTTGTCACAACGTTTAATACTGGGACTGGTTTCACTAAAATTTGTCACAATGTTTAATACTGGGACTGGTTTCACTACAAGTTGTCACAACGTTTAATACTGGGGCTGGTTTCACTACAAGTTGTCACAACGTTTAATACTGGGACTGGTTTCGCTACAAGTTGTCACAACGTTTAATACTGGGGCTGGTTTCACTACAAGTTGTCACAACGTTTAATACTGGGGCTGGTTTCACTACATGTTGTCACTCCGTTTAATACTGGGGCTGGTTTCACTACAAGTTGTCACAACGTTTAATACTGGGGCTGGTTTCACTACAAGTTGTCACAACGTTTAATACTGGGACTGGTTTCACTACAGTTTGTCACAACGTTTAATACTGGGGCTGGTTTCACTACAAGTTGTCACAACGTTTAATACTGGGGCTGGTTTCACTACAAGTTGTCACAACGTTTAATACTGGGGCTGGTTTCACTACAAGTTGTCACAACGTTTGATACTGGGGCTGGTTTCACTACAAGTTGTCACAACGTTTAATACTGGGACTGGTTTCACTAAAAGTTGTCAGAACGTTTAATACTGGGGCTGGTTTCACTACAAGTTGTCACAACGTTTAATACTGGGCCTGGTTTCACTACAAGTTGTCACTCCGTTTAATACTGGGGCTGGTTTCACTACAAGTTGTCACAACGTTTAATACTGGGACTGGTTTCACTACAAGTTGTCACTCCGTTTAATACTGGCGCTGGTTTCACTACAAGTTGTCACAACGTTTAATACTGGGACTGGATTCACTACAAGTTGTCAGAACGTTTAATACTGGGACTGGTTTCACTACAAGTTGTCACAACGTTTAATACTGGGGCTGGTTTCACTACAAGTTGTCAGAAAGTTTAATACTGGGACTGGTTTCACTACAAGTTGTCACAACGTTTAATACTGGGGCTGGTTTCACCACAAGTTGTCACAACGTTTAATACTGGGACTGGTTTCACAACAAGTTGTCACAACGTTTAATACTGGGGCTGGTTTCACTACAAGTTGTCACAACGTTTAATACTGGGACTGGTTTCACTACAAGTTGTCACTCCGTTTAATACTGGCGCTGGTTTCACTACAAGTTGCCACAACGTTTAATACTGGGGCTGGTTTCACTACAAGTTGTCACTCCGTTTAATAATCGGGCTGGTTTCACTACAAGTTGTCACAACGTTTAATACTGGGGCTGGTTTCACTACAAGTTGTCACAACTTTTAATAGTGGGACTGGTTTCACTAAAATTTGTCACAACGTTTAATACTGGGGCTGGTTTCACTACAAGTTGTCACAACGTTTAATACTGCGGCTGGTTTCACTACAAGTTGTCACAACGTTTAATACTGGGACCGGTTTCACTACAAGTTGTCACAACGTGTAATACAGGGACTGGTTTCACTACAAGTTGTCACACCGTTTAATACTCTGGCTGGTTTCACTACAAGTTGTCGCAACGTTTAATACTGGGGCTGGTTTCACTACAAGTTTTCACAACGTTTAATACTGGGATTGGTTTCACTACAAGTTGTCACAACGTTTAATACTGGGACTGGTTTCACTACAAGTTGTCACAACGTTTAATACTGGGACTGGTTTCACTACAAGTTGTCACAACGTTTAATACTGGGGCTGGTTTCACTTCAAGTTGTCACAACGTTTAATATTCTGGCTGGTTTCACTACAAGTTGTCACAACGTTTATTACTGGGGCTGGTTTCACTACAAGTTGTCACAACGTTTAATACTGGGGCTGGTTTCACTACAAGTTGTCACAACTTTTAATACTGGGACTGGTTTCACTAAAATTTGTCACAATGTTTAATACTGGGACTGGTTTCACTACAAGTTGTCACAACGTTTAATACTGGCGCTGGTTTCACTACAAGTTGTCACAACGTTTAATACTGGGACTGGTTTCGCTACAAGTTGTCACAACGTTTAATACTGGGGCTGGTTTCACTACAAGTTGTCACAACGTTTAATACTGGGGCTGGTTTCACTACATGTTGTCACTCCGTTTAATACTGGGGCTGGTTTCACTACAAGTTGTCACAACGTTTAATACTGGGACTGGTTTCACTACAAGTTGTCACAACGTTTAATACTGGGACTGGTTTCACTACAAGTTGTCACAACGTTTAATACAGGGGCTGGTTTCACTTCAAGTTGTCACAACGTTTAATATTCTGGCTGGTTTCACTACAAGTTGTCACAACGTTTATTACTGGGGCTGGTTTCACTACAAGTTGTCACAACGTTTAATACTGGGGCTGGTTTCACTACAAGTTGTCACAACTTTTAATACTGGGACTGGTTTCACTAAAATTTGTCACAATGTTTAATACTGGGACTGGTTTCACTACAAGTTGTCACAACGTTTAATACTGGCGCTGGTTTCACTACAAGTTGTCACAACGTTTAATACTGGGACTGGTTTCGCTACAAGTTGTCACAACGTTTAATACTGGGGCTGGTTTCACTACAAGTTGTCACAACGTTTAATACTGGGGCTGGTTTCACTACATGTTGTCACTCCGTTTAATACTGGGGCTGGTTTCACTACAAGTTGTCACAACGTTTAATACTGGGGCTGGTTTCACTACAAGTTGTCACAACGTTTAATACTGGGACTGGTTTCACTACAGTTTGTCACAACGTTTAATACTGGGGCTGGTTTCACTACAAGTTGTCACAACGTTTAATACTGGGGCTGGTTTCACTACAAGTTGTCACAACGTTTAATACTGGGGCTGGTTTCACTACAAGTTGTCACAACGTTTAATACTGGGGCTGGTTTCACTACAAGTTGTCACAACGTTTAATACTGGGACTGGTTTCACTAAAAGTTGTCAGAACGTTTAATACTGGGGCTGGTTTCACTACAAGTTGTCACAACGTTTAATACTGGGGCTGGTTTCACTACAAGTTGTCACTCCGTTTAATACTGGGGCTGGTTTCACTACAAGTTGTCACAACGTTTAATACTGGGACTGGTTTCACTACAAGTTGTCACTCCGTTTAATACTGGCGCTGGTTTCACTACAAGTTGTCACAACGTTTAATACTGGGACTGGTTTCACTACAAGTTGTCAGAACGTTTAATACTGGGACTGGTTTCACTACAAGTTGTCACAACGTTTAATACTGGGGCTGGTTTCACTACAAGTTGTCAGAAAGTTTAATACTGGGACTGGTTTCACTACAAGTTGTCACAACGTTTAATACTGGGGCTGGTTTCTCCACAAGTTGTCACAACGTTTAATACTGGGACTGGTTTCACTACAAGTTGTCACAACGTTTAATACTGGGGCTGGTTTCACTACAAGTTGTCACAACGTTTAATACTGGGGCTGGTTTCACTACAAGATTTCACAACGTTTAATACTGGGGCTGGTTTCACTACAAGTTGTCACAACGTTTAATACTGGGGCTGGTTTCACTACAAGTTGTCACTCCGTTTAATACTGGGGCTGGTTTCACTACAAGTTGTCACAACGTTTAATACTGGGACTGGTTTCACTGCAAGTTGTCACTCCGTTTAATAATGGCGCTGGTTTCACTACAAGTTGCCACAACGTTTAATACTGGGGCTTGTTTCACTACAAGTTGTCACAACGTTTAATACTGGGGCTGGTTTCACTACAAGTTGTCACAACGTTTAATACTGGACTGTTTTCACTACAATTTGTCACAACGTTTAATACTGGGGCTGGTTTCACTACAAGTTGTCACAACGTTTAATACTGGGACTGGTTTCACTACAAGTTGTCACAACGTTTAATACTGGGACTGGTTTCACTACAAGTTGTCACAACGTTTAATACTGGGGCTGGTTTCACTACAATTTGTCACTACGTTTAATACTGGGACTGGTTTCACTACAAGTTGTCACAACGTTTAATACTGGGGCTGGTTTCACTACAAGTTGTCACAACGTTTAATACTGGGACCGGTTTCACTACAAGTTGTCACAACGTGTAATACTGGGACTGGTTTCACTACAAGTTGTCACAACGTTTAATACTGGGGCTGGTTTCACTACAAGTTGTCACAACGTTTAATACTGGGGCTGGTTTCACTACAAGTTGTCACAACGTTTTATACTGGGGCTGGTTTCACTACAAGTTGTCACAACGTTTAATACTGGGACTGGTTTCACTACAAGTTGTCACAACGTTTAATACTGGGGCTGGTTTCACTACAAGTTGTCACAACGTTTAATACTGGGACTGGTTTCCCTACATGTTGTCACAACGTTTAATACTGGGGCTGGTTTCACTTCAAGTTGTCACAACGTTTAATACTCTGGCTGGTTTCACTACAAGTTGTCACAACGTTTATTACTGGGGCTGGTTTCACTACAAGTTGTCACAACGTTTAATACTGGGGCTGGTTTCACTACAAGTTGTCACAACGTTTAATACTGGGACTGGTTTCACTAAAATTTGTCACAATGTTTAATACTGGGACTGGTTTCACTACAAGTTGTCACAACGTTTAATACTGGGGCTAGTTTCACTACAAGTTGTCACAACGTTTAATACTGGGATTGGTTTCACTACAATTTGTCACAACGTTTAATGCTGGGACTGGTTTCACTACAAGTTGTCACAACGTTTAATACTGGGACTGGTTTCCCTACATGTTGTCACAACGTTTAATACTGGGACTGGTTTCACTGCAATTTGTCACAACGTTTACTACTGGGGCTGGTTTTACTACAAATTGTCACAACGTTTAATACTGTATCTGGTTTCACTACAAGTTGTCACAAAGTTTAATACTGGGGCTGGTTTCACTGCAATTTGTCACTACGTTTAATACTGGGACTGGTTTCACAAAAATGTGTCACTCCGTTTAATACTGGGACTGGTTTCACTACAATTTGTCACTACGTTTAATACTGGGGCTGGTTTCTCTACAATTTGTCACTACGTTTAATACTGGAACTGGTTTCACAACAATTTGTCACTACGTTTAATACTGGGACTGATTTCACTACCATTTGTCTCTACGTTAAATACTAGGACTAGTTTCACTACAATTTGTCGGGTTTCTGTTTGTTGGCACAGTATTTCTAAATAAATACATATATGGCTCCAAATATATCAGACACTGGTATATAATTATATAATCTATAAAGCGTGCGGCTACACCCACAAGGATAATTATCAAAACGCTAGTGTTTAACGTTGATTGAACAGCACATGATTTGGTCAATACATTGTTTGTAGTGAATTCCTTGCTATGATTATTTATTTATTATAATATAAAATGTAGATAATGAGTGTTAAAATTATATTAAAATAACTGCTGTTTCTAACAAATTTCACCAGCATTGCCCATGCAACTTTACATTTCCTTTAATTGGCTCTTTATTCTATTTGGTGTTTGGTCGCGATTTTAGTCCAAGTAGTCCATAGGAACTGTTTATATATGAAATAACAACTTCAGGCAAAGCGTGGAAATGAATTTATTTTCTCTATATATCACTTCGATAGCCCCAATCGGCGTATTTTTGCTTTTATATGTATCGATTCATATACAAAGATCAAAAAGAGACTTTTATTGAAAGAAATCACAGCCACTCAATGGAATTTTCTGCATTAATTTCCACAACCAACGGGAAACGAACAGAAAGGGAAAGCGTACCTTGATCGTGCGGATAATTTCCTGTCATAAAAATGTCGCTGAATAAGCTTTTGTTTATCGTTTAAAGGCGGCTTTAGAAATGGCTTCCGACCCGCCCATAAAAAAACTACTATTAATTCTATCCCACAAAAAATAAGGAAATCAGACACAAATAAACCACAAACGCCTCAATGTACTGTTCTCGGAAGTGCCTATCAATTCCACACAATTTATGTACATCCATAAGGATAAACTTCCAAACAATCACAACTTTTTATAATATATTGAAACTATTTAATTGTTCGTAAAAATTGTCGCAATTCAGTAGAACACATTTTTTTCTGATATATTGTTTACCCAATACTACAGTCAAATGTGTATTTTATTAACGAGTACATGTGATTAGGACGGTCATAATTTAACTTTTTAACAAATAAGCGAATTTTAGTTTTTAACAAATACTATTCAGTTGACGTAATAATGTAATTAAAAAAACGTTTTTATTTACTGTTTCAAGTTATAATAGTTCGAAATAATACAATTATAATTGTATTCAGAATTGAAGCATATTTACAAATACATTTTAATATGCTTAATGACCTTGACACGGAATTCATACCTCGATAAAAAAAATGTTTGCATTTGTTGGGTCTGTATCGTAAGTCATTCCAGATAATCGTATGCTACTTGTAGAAAATATTAATACAGAAGAATGCTGGTACGATTTTTAACAATAGCCGGCAGTGAAAAAGCGACCATGTTGCCTTTGACTCTCACAATTATGCTACATGGGATGGATACAAATTATTATCCGATAAACCGTAATAAATAAGAAAATAAAACCGAGAACATTATTGTAATTAAACAAAACCATCATTCATTAATTTAAGTTATGTGAAGACATTTTCATAATTAAAACGTCAAAGAAAAGTATTATACAATTGGCTGTATAATGTATAATAGGAGAACAGCAGTATAATCTTTGGTTGCATAATCCCGGCTTCAAACCAAATCTTTCATTAACATATCAAAGATCTTAAATAATAAAGCTAGGCTAGTATTTATATTCCGTTTAGAGTCTATTTCTATCTAAACGCAACGTTCTAATAAAATATCCAATTAAGTTACCGTTTAAGGTCTGCAATTGTTACTCAGGTATTAATTTCAATATAAAGTCCCTTAATAATATCTACATTAAGCTGCATCAAATCAAGAATTGTTCAGCGTCTTAGCAACGTCCGATAGCTCAGTGCTATACGACATGCTCTGTCCACAGAGCGTTACGCCTTCCTGATACGGAGACAATCAATTGTCAACTTTAGAGAGTAGAAGTCCATGGGGAATCGGATGCGGATGAGCTGTACTTTAAAGCTTGATGCAAATTTCTGACTAAAATACGGCTTGTAACAGGACCTGGGGTTGCAGACTCTTGGTAATCAATCAATCGAACGACAAATCCATTCATAATCCCATCCATTCATCTGTAAATCTGTCCGTCCGTTAGCCTGTCTGTAAGGCTGCCTGTCTGCCTATCTGTCCGTCCTTGCGTCCGTCAGTAAGTACCTCCATCCGTCCATCCATTAATTGATATACTATCCAAACAAATGCCTTAAAAGTATTATTATTTAAAGTATCTGTGAATAGTTTTTATATTTCAGTTCACTTTAATGTTATCAACACATACCGTTTAGAAAACTTGCGTTGCAAAAACAGACATTTCTAATGATGATGAGACTAGTTTCTTTGCGGTCGAGATTCTCTTTTGAAAGGATCATTAATTAATTAAACACTTAATGACATTCAGGTATTTAGGGGAATGCTAACTGACTGATCTTTATTGACAAATGATCATTTTCTGTTTGTTCTGCTTAAGTTTCAAGTCAACAAATACGCGGTCTTTTCAAACTATTTGTTAGGTTTGGGTAGAGATCAAATAAGATGACAAAATTGTAAATTCAAACCTATTAATTTCAATCAAATAATAGTTATGGGTATAACATACTATACATTCATAAACCTTATTATATTTATATAATAATGCTAACATTCAAACTGGCTTCAAGTGTCGTTTTTATATTAAAGCTTCGAACAGTCTTAATAAAAAATCAATATCAAATGTCAGTATATATTTCCTTCCAAACGGTATATCTTTACATTTTAATTAAGCAGAGACATAA
Source organism: Congeria kusceri (assembly GCA_027627225.1). Taxonomy (NCBI): domain Eukaryota; kingdom Metazoa; phylum Mollusca; class Bivalvia; order Myida; family Dreissenidae; genus Congeria; species Congeria kusceri. The sequence goes on along the minus strand of CM051039.1, from coordinate 45,060,232 downwards.
TTTGTCCTCTTTTGTGGAACATTATGCTCTTTTAACCTTCGTCATTCCAAATCGAATCCATTAATTCGTTATGAATGAGATTTATCAAGTACTGTGTTATTCTATTCAAAATCACATGATCTTACACTCATGTTTTAAACAAATCAAATCATGACTAAGTATTTCAAGTGCATGATTGGCGAGTTTGATTTGGCCTTTGATAAAACAAATTCTAATTTTACCATACAAGTATGTCCTTCTAACGAAATTACATTTCAAATAACACTTATTTCACGATGTGGAAGTTGTAGCAATAACAGAACTGCCAAGGTGTTTTGATATTATTTAAAGTTTCTACTAATTGCCAAATTCACACTACACCAGGTTTGCTCAATCGGAATGTTCGGAAAGTCCGAGGGATCCAGATTTAGAGTTTCGGGTTCGAGTCCCGGACTTGCAAAATTGTCTTGCCATTTACCTCTTAAACATATAAGCGGTTCGAAGTAAAACCATAACTGAATACAATACAATGCCTAAAACACGTTATACATAATAGAAGAGTACACAAGAGAGAAATTTTATTTCAGTTTAACTTTAATTCAGTTTTACAGTCAACCTTTGTGGTCTGTATTCATGTCATGAATTGTAAGCGATGTATGCTCGGATCCAGTCAATATCGCACAGAGTTTGTGTGCGGGGCGCCGAGTTATTTCAGCCATAGTTGATTAAAGTTATTATTGGAGCCATGTATATTCATGTGCGTAGAGTTTTAAGCAATACAAGGAAATAATGAAATCTCAGCTGGAAATTTGAACACAGTGATTACACTCGCATGCGAAATTATTAATTATAACCTTGACTCTTTAATTAAATTCTTACTAACTAGAGACAGGCAGAACGGGGAGCGAAGCCGGCGACTTTAGGTGGTTTGGGTTTTTAACACATTAAATACTGGTTTCTTGTTTCAAAAACTACAATCTTAGTTAGATAACCTCACTTGTTATATGGGACTTGCGGTCGGACATTTTGAACATATAAATTGTCTCATTTGAAAAACAAATCCTTCCTATCAACTTATTAAATTAAATGCGTAAAAAATAATTTAAGGATTGCTTTTTTCCTATTGAAGTACATTAAAATTGCAGTGTTTGAAAATATTTGCGCGAATATTACGCATAACCTATAATAAATTTCAATTGTCATATTAAAGCAAAATTCATTGCAGTGTTTGAATCTATGCGCACGAAGATTACGCATAACGGATATGAACACAAAGCTTACATTCCTCACATCTTCATCCGACTCTGGATTCCAGTTGGCAATTACAACACATAATTGACCAAAAATAAAACACAAAACACACAACACTTCCTTCTAATGAGTGTTTATTTTTACATTTCTACTAGCCCGACATCAAAATATTTAGAAAGGTGATGTCGATATATATTGTGGGAACATTATTTGGGTTTCTGTATATGCTAACACTTTATAATCAATTGCATGTACGAAAAATCGATTAGATAACATCGTATATCGTGACACAACATGTTTGCTGTAAATATTTATTGAACACAATTAGAATATATTAGTTACAACAATAAGAAGAAAATTTATTAGTAATGAATATTCTATTGTCAGAACCGTAATATAAAAAACAAGCACAACTTAAGCTTAATATATATTAATATCAAATGCAAATTATTCTGAAAAAAAAATATTCATGTCGCCTCGCACCAAATCTTGACAAATTCTGAAAATAACAACAACATAAACATTAATAAATAATCGTGGATAATTAACTGCGAGAAAATATAATTTAATCGCAGCAACAAAGTCTTAATCTATTAGGTTTGAAATAACGTTAAACTTTAAATCGTTACCGATGAAATAATCGGTTTTCCAAAATGCCAACATAATCGTCCTGATAGCATAATTTTCTCTTTCAGATAGATTGCGTAATTCATTGTTTGTGCAAATAGTATGAGATTGAAACAATTCCATAAGACAATTGACAAAACAAGGAACCAAGCAGCCGAAATTTAAAACGGCAAATAACTTCCCGTTAAATCTCACAAATTCCCTCTAGTTGTTTTATTACGAACATGAATGATTACCATCCAGGCCCAGGCGTTTACTACAATGTCCATGTCATCCAATTATCATGTCCTAGAACGTGTCACTTACGTTTCTGCACGTTTCAAACAGGATAACAGTGCACATATGCATGGATTATTTCAATTCATATTTGCTTATTTAACAAGCAGACACTAATTTAATCACAAATCACACATCTCAAATGTTTACGAATTAAGAGATGTCGGGTGTCAACAATTGACGTTTATTTTCACTTTCAACATGCTTGGTTGCTTTCACGCGTCTAAGGATTTTCTAAATGTTAATTATACGAACCATTTGCGATGAAGAATGTTTCTGTTATTACGAACATGGCCCCATAACTACGAACAATCTTAAACTTATACTCAAACCCCAACACTTAATAAATATTAGTCTACAAAACATATAGGTAAAGTCTATTATCATTAGACACATGTTTAAGTAAATACTAGGTTTGAGATTCAGAGCTTTCATAGACATTGGATCAGTCTCACTTAGTAAGCAAAGTCATTTTGAACATTGACCTCACCTTCATAGTTGATCTTGCCGTCCCCGTCTATGTCCGCCTGTCTCATCATATCGTCCAGCTCCTTGTCCGTGAGCGCCTCTCCAAGGTTCTTCATGGCAGTTCTGGTAATAGTAACCGCATAAACGGAAAATGCCATTAAAATCAAACCATAAAATACATTGCGGAATAGTATATAAGGACCCATGGTAACGGTATGTTCAGACAACCTTTCAGTCAGTCAATCGTGCCCTGTTTTCATGGTTTTGACTGTATGTAATCCTAGAAACTGCTTCAGCAGCCTTTCCAGCAAGGGGATTACACACATGTTCGCAATGAGAAACTGAAAGGTTGTGAGTTTGACTTTTGGTTGACGTGCCTGTAAACCGGTCGAAACCTCCAAAGTTGTGGCTGCCCCAAGTAGCTCATCTTAGTTTTAAAGACGCGCTGTTAAACAGAATTTCCAGAATCTGTGGTTTCACATTCGGCTTTGAGGTCCAATGTAACAAAAGTATTAGATAATATCTTAGCTAGACACAGTGAGTACAAAGTATGCACTGCAATATAAAGAAATTGGTTTGAAAACTGACAACGATCAACGTAAGTTTATGAAAGCAATGTTGAATAGGAAGACAAAAACAAAGTTCATATTAAGTTCTTATTAGATGTACATGCATGTGAAATAAAAATACAAATATTGGTCTTATTTGCAACTAAATGAAATATAAAGATAACAGAAAATAGAATTTCAGAATTAGTTATCAAGTAATCCATAAATTGTTCATAATTCTGAGTATTTTACATAAACGCAACGAGAGACATTCATTTTCGACAATTCTCAGGTTGCAGATGCTATGTAGAATTTGCTGCCTTTGATTTTCTTTAATATCGAACATGTCCAGAATTTGCTGATTATATTATGCTTTTCTAAATCGAGACAAGCACCTTAAATCACATCGCAAATGACATATATTTTCATAAAAATCCAAGTATAGTCAACTAAATATGAAATATTATATAAATTGCACATTTAGCTATTGCCCATCTTATATATATATTTATCCTTTCTGCAATTACCTTAATTCTTTCTCGTCAATGAAACCATTGCCATCTTTGTCAAATGTACGGAATGCTGATCGAACAGTGTCACCGTTGTTTGCAAATCGACTGTCATCTGCAAAACGTGACGAACATGCACTGCTCTATGTATAAATGAATAGTTAGGAAGTTGGAACATATCATATTCGTACTAAACATCTTAACATACACCAAAAAAACATAGTCGTTGTACCATATTGATTCCATTCGGTGTAAATGATTAAATTATATTTATGTGATAAACATGAATAATATAACCAATATTCTAAGTTAATTTAAGTTTCTATAAAGTTTTTGAAAATTTCTTACTAACCAACTTTAGCCATCTCTTTTTGCATGAACGAATAAAACTCTCGGAACTCGATTCTTCCACTACCTGAAATAATTTGCATTAAAATAGTAAACAATATATTTGTGACATATCAGGTGCTTTGTTTTGTATCGGTCTATTGTTTTCTTTGTTTGAATAAGCAATGAAGCGCCTAATACGTCCTCTCTAAGTTGTTTTTAATGCACTGAGCCGTGTATACCAAAATTACATACATCGGATAATGTATACATTTAATATATTTGTAATGTACTGTAAATGACTGACCATCCACGTCTAGTGTCCTCATGGCATCAGCGACATCCCGCTGCGTGGGAGTCATGCCGAGGAACCTCATGGCCTTGCCGAGCTCCTGGATGGAGACGGTGCGGTCATTGTTCGTGTCGAACAGCCGGAACAGCTCCCGAATTTCTGTCAAGAGAACATGGCAACTTCTGAAGAACGATTCTGGACATGTGAATTTGAAGTAACGTGTAAGTGTTCATTGCTAGAACAGTTCGATTATTTAACGGAATAGTGTCTTAAAAACACATGGGAGCATGAAATATGGGTAATCGACGTAAATATCATGCATGTCGTGGCATAGTTGGGATATTTGATGAAAATCCGAAAGGAATATGTTACGGCAACCTGTGACTAAAATGCAAAGACAAAACATTGATTTCAATGCTAACAACCTATTCTGTTTCGTAAGTATAGTACAAATGTATTGCGAATATTAACACGATATCAAAATGTGGCAATGAGTGTTGACTCGTAACATTCCAAAACTGCTTCTGAAAAGAAACAATAAAAATCTATAAGTTCGCTTGAATTATTATATGGATTAAGTCTGACAATAACAGGAGCTTGGTGATATGGAAACTCGCAATGGCTATAGATGAAAATAAATGCTGTTATAAATTACACAACGGCTTAACAAAGCCCAGTTGTAAGTTGTATCAGTAGAAATCAACAAATGCATTAAAACAAGGTAAGTTTTTAAGTTAAATCACTACACCTGGTACCGGATTGTATCAATACCAAGGGCAGATGTGCATATTTGAAACTGTTCACGAATTTCTGGGAAATTAATAGTTAAAATCTTCATTTCCTTAACACACTAAGGGGAGAATGATGTAGTTTATATGTCAAGTTACGAATGCACTATCTTATCATTTGAATTCGTAAACCATTTTTCGGAAACATCGCAACTGGTTTTGAATTCAAACATTCAGTGCCCTTGCCTTGAAAACCGGACTTGATAGGTAGAACTGATGTGGCTTTAAATGCATTTTACAGGACAATTCGCGATACCATATGACCATCATATTTTCTTAACACCTCCCAGCTACGTAAAACAAAACCGAACAAAATACGTTAACAATGCCGAGGAAGCCAACTTTAAATGCATTGCCGATACATGCACACAACCATTAAGCGTTCCAGAAATGACATGTGAACATTTAAAACTTGCCTGCTTCATTACTCTTTTCCGAGGCAGCTCCAGAAAACTGACTTACTTAAGCAGTAACAGCAGCATGGTAATAATAAATATCGTGAAAATAGTGGTACTGCATTTTGTAAAGATATCGTGCAAATTTACTCATTTAAATTACTTTGCTAAAGGAAACTTTGTTATGTAAAATATCTTAATCTGTGTAAATTACACGTTTGTTTTAAATAACATCCACAAACTGAAAGTTTGGTTTATAGATAATGTCATTGTAGTAATTTAATTATGATAAACTAAAGGAATATATTAGTATTGAAAAGCTGTGAACAACTGGATTTACTTTTATCAGCTATTCAACGTAAGCATTCTCATGTTAGATTGCGTAATATAATACGTGTATAACTAAGAAACCTTTTTAAATGAATTTGCTGTTCAGACTGTGTTTTAACTACTGTGTATTATAACCAACCGTTTGCGTTTTGCCCCAATTTCTTTACACGCAAATTTCATCGATACATTTTGTGCTTTAATAAGAAACAAAATACAATAATATATTTCGTTCTAATCCTATTTAAATGTGTACACAGTATGGCTTATTTATATGACATTGTATTTGTTAATGAGTATGCATGGTGGTAATAAATAAATTGTACAATTATACAAAACTACGTCAAGTTAAATAAAAATGTAAAAACATGTATTTCCCCAAGATTAACTACAAACCATTTTCTAAGGTGTGGTCATTCCCGTCTTTGTGGTGAGGTTTCTTGCTTGTTGCCTAAAACGAAACACGATTTATTAGAGATTATTAATTAAACTGTTTGTTTACGAATTGAAATCCTTATAGTATTTCTGTGTACAATTTCAAACGTTAACGATGACAAAGCATTTATACTTTATTCTGTACAGTTCTGGTGAAAATTGTGAAAATATTATATTCTAACATGACATGCGTAGTTCTGTAGACAAAGAAGAAAAAACTCGCTGTTAAATTGACAATAAACAACTTGAGAAAGCAGTTCCGATAACATAGTTTGCATTGTAATTGCAGTATATGTAATCAGGGCATGTTAGAATCGAAATGAATTTGCTGTATCGCTGATTATGTGTAAATAAACAACAATTTTTTGTTATGATGAATGCATACTAAACAACTCGGGTTTTATTCCTACGCATCAGTTTTCAACATCGTTGTTTATTTACTGATAAGCAACTCACATTTATTTCTTAAATGACATTCTAGTACATGTATTTTACATACAGAAGTATAAATGCTATTTAGGGGAATTAAAACCGATAAGTATCTATGCAATTCTGGAATATTTTGTTTCTTCAATCTGTTTTACAATTGAAAAGAAATGTTTTCGTTGTACAAAATAACGACCATACTTAATGATATTATACTATTGACTGAATGTGCCATTTCACAACTTGCTCAACAAATCTCCGAACATTTCCTATGACAATCACTCTTAATCCGCGCTGGTTCGTGTCCAACCGTATGACAACCGTGCACTGTCATGTTTGATGTATTGGGTGCCAACATGCAGAGGACACGACGTGCACGTCACTAAGACACGTGAACTTGCGACGCATATACACATGCGGACAAATTATTGTGGAAGTGAATTCACTTGATACACGTGAATACTGCGAGTTTATTCTATCAATTTGGACGTATAGTTATAAATGGCGTATTATTTAAATGAGGTCATTAACAAAAACTATGTTTCATTGCTAGATATATACAGTTAATGATGTATTAGTCCTAACGCTGATGCAACCCATCCCTGATCAGTATATTGTCCAATTTAGATTCGAATAATACGTCGACGAAGTGTCTGCACATGTACATGTAATGGTTAATCACGCTGACTAATGCTACCTTCCCAAGTGGCAGCTGTGTAAAGGCATTTGGCAGTCGTCTAGGTAAAGTGGAGATTCCTGGGATTATAATATTAACATTCACATTTCTTGATCAGATGTTCATCGGCGCTGCAAATTATGTTATAATATGGAGACAGTTTCAGCGCAATATAGCGGGCGTTTTACGATGCTCCTGTATGACCCACTGCAAGTATTGTGTGTATTTTGATTAATTCTTGGCTAAGTCTGAGGTCCGGCATGCCGTCAAACCGATTTAAATCCCCAATGCTTTGCATTGACCATTCCAAGGCAGGGTTCCCAGTTTTAATCATATTTTATGTTTTGTTTTGTTTTGTGTTGAGCGTATTGTCCTGCGTTATATAGCCAGTTGGTCACTTCCCTTAAATTAAGGACCAGCGGATGTTAATACGGGTTTCTCTCCTGGTGATGTCTCTAGAGTTTCATTATACGTCTATCGAATATCGTTTGAGACTTATATTTTAGTAAATGTCGAATGATGAGTTATAACAAAACATAGCAACATAAAAGGCCATCATCTCTGATATTGCCAAATGTATTTACTTACAATGTTTTTATCTTAATACTAGTTTCTCTCCTGATGATGCCGCTGGAGTTTCAATTTTGTATATGTATTCATGCAATGAATCGTTTGGGAGGGTGTGTGTATCAATCGTTATTGTATTTGTTCACGGTTCGACTCGTGCAGAACGCTAGTGGTACTTAAATAAATTAGAATTGGTGAACTGATCCTTGGAGGACTTACCGACACAAAATTCTTATTGCCGTTGACATCCGCAAGGGAAACGTACTGGCATTAATTACCTATTAATTCCAATGATTCTGGTTAATTATGGATATGAAGAATACCTATTGTCCCCTTTGGGACGTATGACAGCAAACACACACGCTTGTGTGGATTTGTTCAACATTTATCGTAATGGTTGTTAGCACTATACCACCAATATATACATTGTAATCAAATGTTTGATCTAATCATTGGGTTTTGTATACAAAACATAGCACGTGGAAATGCTGTTGATACACTTAAGACTAATGTATGGTAATTGATCATCTTTCAATATATTTCTAAGACCTGAACAGATATAGGTGGCTAAAGTATAAGCTTTATACGCCATTACATTATTTTGCCACAACGAAAGCGCACCGAGCTTACACGAATCTCCAAGCTTGTTTATAAATATTAGCGCCGTTTTAACCAAGAACGCTTTCATCTAAAACATGTACACGGAGAGTAAATGTTGTTTTTAGTTCTGTGACAAAACAGTACAGTAGTCATAGTATCGCACGAAACAACTATTTATCATGCGACTGTTATCAAATAAAAACACATTTTTGGAATATGTAAGCAATGTTTAACAGAAAAAAAAACTGTGAAGCGGATGGGGTTAGTGTTGTCGTCCAAACAAGATTTTATAGCAATGAAACTGACGGACGAAGTTAAAACCCATAATTCAGCCTAACAGTGTCCATAAAGCTTCTTATGTAATACCTCGTACTTTAAGCATGCAAGTTCATATGTTCTCTGTGCGCATGTACTGTTTACAATCGACACTAAATAAAATATGAAACATATGTTCACCTTCTTCTAGAATAAAACTGAAAAGATATATAATACCTTCTTATGTAAACTAAACGATAAATGAACAAATCACAGACTTAACGAATTAAATGATTTAATTAATATATTTATTATATTGCCAACGTTATCGAGTTTCATGCATAAGTACCCTAATTTGTTATTTCATATACATCGAAGGAAAATTTCCAAACCGAAAAACAATAATAAATGAATATCATGGCTTACTTAATATCCAATTCTTCATTGCTGACGCAACTAATGTTCCATTATCCACAGTATTCATCACGTGCGTTTGACTTGACCTTGAGTTCACGTTATGAATGTATTAGAGGGCGCACAATCCTTGATTGGCTGCCCTCTTAATAGTTTAACTGTGATCAGAACGTTTCGCTGTATACGATTAAAAGTATGTCTTTGTAATTATATTGAACAATATACCAATGTTTGATATGAATTTCATTTGTATAATTATGTCAATAAAATTGACATCAATTGAAGTCAACAACTAACAAGAATACAGTAGTACATCAAGCCCTTGTCTGTGGTTACTTAGTTAAGGAAGTCACCAAACCTATTAATTTTGATATTACTATCCATCACTATTCACACTGGCTAGTGTCCAATCTGGCATTGATATCCTGTCATGCATGAATCATTGGATGCTGACATGCAAATACGCTGGCGGATGCAATTGAGACGCATGACATAGATATTCTGTGCAATGCATCATTGTAACTGAAAACATCGTCTGATTTAGATCGTAGCGACTTCTACATATCATTTGCAATTCAGCTTTTATGTTATATCCCATTCTACATTACATTTGCATTTCACGTTTCATGTTAAACGATTTAGGGTTGAATATATGGTACAGTTGAAAAGCATCCTGCATGCTATTTCAACTAATCACCTTGACGACGTCATTGCAAATATAATAGACGATTATGTAAAGCGTTTAATAGTTGTTATACTTTAAAAACATTTCTTACAATTTGACCAAGACAATTTATGCTTAAAAACGTTTTGCGAATGCAATGTTTGTCATTTATCGGATCGGTTGCATTATGAGAAATCAGATCTATATGAAAGTGATGACTTGTCAAATATATAAAATCAGAAAAATTTACAACTTATAAATGATAAGAAATACACGCGTACAAGGATAATTTTCGTATGACTGTTACTAATTATTGTTGCTTTCGGTGAAAATGTATAATACTAGTAAATAGCTATTGTTTGCGCCTATTGAAACAGAAAAATATATTTGAAATACGTGCAGATCCATAATATGGCACAATTTTAATTGAATATTGAGTACACCTTGAGTATATATTCTACTCTGGGATTCATTTTGCTTACCATTGGACGCATGTGCTGCGTCATTTATTATTAATTTAATTAATTAGTATGCGTAACATAACACTCTAAGGACTAACCGGCAATAAAGATATTCGTAAGTGAATACTTGGACATGTATCAGCATTTAATGCAAATCATTTTGAGTAATTGTGAATACGTATGACAGTTATAACAGTCATGGGAGATATGGGTATTATCATATGGTCTACATATACTGCAGTAATTTCGTTAATCTTCAGTGGTGATATATATTACAAGTTTAAAAATATGATTGAAATATGTCCTAGCGTGTAAATGGCCGAGTTGGAACAAAGTAAAAATAAACACAGACATTATTAATCAAATGTATCTATAGTTTACTGTTGGTAAACACACATATGATTACGAATTTCTCGTTGTGCCTAGACGGGTACAATTATGGATTCTAGTAACCGCACAAAATGATCCCACATCCTGATATCATTCAATATTTAAGCACACCTTTTAAGACGATAAATGTTGCTTATATTTTCAGAGACTCAGTTATGAAGCATGGCCAATCACATTCCAACGTAAACACATGTGTAGTCTTGTTTAATTTGAACCACTGTTATGAATCGGTATATTAGGAATTACTATAAGCCACACAAAATGTAAAAGCGAACAAATTCTGAATGAAGTTTTGAATCAGCCATGTTAAAGCCTGTACAAATGTGGTATATAACATACGTATATGGACAAACGATAACTCTTAATGCAAGGGTACATGTATGTTCACGTCAACTTATAGTCATTCCAACGTATCCACTTTCTATTGACTTATTCGCAAAAAAACGTGTTTATTTTGGGCATTGATTGAATCTCCGTGTCAGTCATTTTTCTCGGTTAGTTAACACAACCGCTAGGAAGCACTGGTGTGTAATAGCCCACATGGGAAATTTCCAAATCAGATTTCACTGACGGTTATGTTGGATTAGACAATGTTTGGAAAAACCGAAGGGCATACATTGAATTGATGAAGTACCAAAACCAGCATAAGGATTGGTGGATTGGTGTAACGTTTAAATTATAGGTTTTCTCAAATGACGTTAGTTACTTTTTTCCAGATTGATTTTGTTTTGACTTCGCAATTGGGCACTTGCCATAAATAAAAGACCTCGGGCTGCTTATAAGAGTTCTCTCCTGCCTTCGCAACTGGAGTTTCGCTTTGTTTATATTTCAATGTAATTAAGTTTCATTTCGTAGCTTATTAATATACCATGCAATATTTGAATAAAGAATCTGTAAATACAGTAAAATCCCTTCACTTGACATTTAAGTAATAACACTGATAAAATGAAATGTCGAGATTTTTCTAATATCTTTTAGAGCATTTCTCTTGGGAGCAACATATTTGTTTTGTTTTGCCAGTCATGTTGTGTTCAAATGACAGACTCTGGTCATGTTGGCAACATGTTAAATTTCTGAGACAGCATACTAGAACAGTACACTTTATTTCATTGCTCTGTTATATGTTTGCATTTCATAAATGATAACGATGTTTGCAAGCTGTGAAAGAAATAACAGTAGTTTTCTATTATGTTTTGTTCATATACAAAACATAATATTCATGATGGATGATACCACAAAATGCAATTAAGATTAACCTGTAAGTCCATTAATATGTGCCAGCATTTTATGCATTTTACAAAAACGACGTTTAAAAAAAGTGCACTTAATAATTCTTATGTTGCACTTAAATATGCAATACATTGAACAATAATAATAGAATGGAATGAAGCATTAGGTATAGAGCGAAAACATTGACCTGATCTTAACCTTTATGCAAGAATATTCATGAGGTGAATACGAAGTCAAAATTATGGTTCAAAGTATGTTCGTGTATTTTCGTAGATGTTCGGATAACTTATTTTATACATGTATACATACGACTGAAAATAATATTACCTACCGCTGGCTTTAAGCAAGGAGCGATGGTGTAGTGGTAAGCGTGTCTACCTATCAACCAGTCAACTACGGTTCGAATCTCGGGGTAATCTTTTTACACCAAATGTTGTTGGTTTTTAAGAAATATTGCAAAACGGTGCACGAGAAGACCGTGGAAGTGATATTTGCGTTTGAAATGAATACATGTAGATCTACATATCTTATTTCAGTTTTGGTTTTCAAATTAATAATGAAGACACGAGAAAGGGTCCATAGCAAAAGAAATTACATGTATCTGCAACAAATCGGAATGGATTAGAAACAAGAATAGTTCTTCTTTCATTGATAACCGACGAGCATGAGCGGGGATAACGTCGACATTATTGTCCTTGATATTATGTTTGCTATGTTTATATATATATTATTTCTTCGTTGAATAAAATATTTATTAAGAACATGAACAAAAAAGATGATTAAAAAAAACTTATCAGAGAAAATGCAGCAAATTCAAATACCATTTTTATAACCTGATTGAGTTTCGAACTACAAACCTACTTGTAATACAAAATACAAAGCTTATTCTCTTCGACGTTACTTACTTCATCAGTAAGACTGACTGATATATACTCGCTTAAATTAACACCTTAAAACAATTATTACTACACATGTATATCGGATCAATAGTGGGCCACGTGAACTTTCGTGCATATGTTTACGGAACGGCCGATTCTAACAATAGATAATTAATTAACCGGAACACAAATTAATTAGAGGTCAGTAGGATTAGGTCAGAGTGTTCGCACAATATAAGACGCAAATCTGCAACGGTATATGTTGAGTAAGTGGTTTTGCTTAGAATCTTCTTGACTGAGCCAATTAATATAAAGACGCCCCATTACGTTCTGAAATAACAAACTAAATTGAAATCGTTAACCAGGATTGGATCGTGATGCGATGAAGTAACGATGCTGGTTATGAACAAACATATTTAAATCATATATCGTGTTCTTTAAAAGAGAAATCAGTTCTAGACAAGGGTATATTTCGGCGTTAGATGGTAAACCCACCAGACAGGGCTACCGTATTTAAGAATACATATCTCAAAGTGGGACACTTGTTTTACCAGTACATCCTTTCGGAATCGGTTTGGGTCTTTAGTTACAAAATTGCCATATGAAAGACAACAGTTAGCAATGATATTCGGTACGCAGTGCCTGACATGTAAAGTTATAGTAATAAGAACATTGTCAGGGGCGCAGCTTGGGTTCAAAAAATGTATAGGCTCAATAGACGGAATCTACATAATAACCATGTAAGCGATAATTTGGGCCAGGAGTGTTCATACTCGTATGCGGCTACAAACAAAATAAGCGTGTGTTTCATGAAATTAATTTCATATAGACGCAATCGACTCGTCAAACAATGAAGTATCAACATAGCCAAGAAAGATCCCCTCATCCCCACCCGCATATTTAAATTTTTCATCCCTGGAAACAATGTATAGGCACGTGCCTATAGTGCCTAAAGGAAGCTACGCCCCTGATTGTGTCCTGGGGCTAAATTAATACAGATGACACTTAAGGTAAGTTGTATTTATAAGAATATGCTACGTAAACAAATCAACGATATGTTTACAAAGTAATCTAGAAATATGTATTATAATACATTTGCATAAATAATGTTTGAACGTAAACATAAATATAAGTATGGCTCATTATACTCTTTTGGTGTTGTTTTTTGTACCATTTTAGTCCACGATGCAATGAAATAATTACGATATCATGTAGAAAATATAGGACCTTTATATGTATGAAAATGACAACTTTACATATGAATAATTTATCGCTTCAGGCTTAGCATGGCAAATCAATTTATTCGCTAATTACCATCGTCATGTGCAGAACTTTGATCAGTGTATTGTTGCTGTTAAATTTATCGATCAAATCGTGTACAAAGATCAAAGAGACTATTATTGAAAAATCACAGAACTTTTAATGAAATTATCGGCTTAGTTTTTCACAAAGAACGGGAGACGGACTCAATGGAATGCGTACCATGATCAAGCGGGGATCTTGCTGTCATAAAAACGTCAGTGAATAAGCCTTTGTTAATCCTTCAAAAGCGGCTTTACTAATGGATTGCAAGCCGCCTGTACAGGAACTATAATAATTACTACATTGTATCATACAAGAAACAACAGAAAATCAGACAAAAATAAACCGCAAATGCCATCTGGTAGACGTGTACCTAATTGAGTCTTTTTGAAAATATTAGCAATTAAATAGAATTTTACTATTTAACAAAATTTGGCGGCCAGTTGAAGCTTCACTGTAATCAAGCTATTTTATTTTATTACTTTTTGAAATAATAACAGTTCGAAAATAATACAATTCTAATTGTATTCAGAATTGAAGTATACATATTGATATTCTGAATGACCTTGACCTTGACACGGAATTCAAACCTCGATTTAGAGGAAAATGTCTAAATGCGTTGCGTTTGTTGCGTAATTCATTCCAGATTATCGTATAATATTTGCTGTGAAGAAAACATTAACCTAGCAGTAGAAAAGTTTTCATATTCTTTAACTTGCATGATTATACCACATGGGATGGATTATATATATATATATTCCGATAAACCATAATTAAATAAGAAAATAAAAACAACAGCATTATTAAATTTCAACAAAACAACCATTTATTCAATTTAAATATTTGAAGATAATTAACTTATTAAAACGAGTAAGAAAAATATTATATAAACTTACCATTGTCAGTAGATTCGGTAGAAACAGTATAATCTTTCGTTGCGTAATCACGGCTTTAAAATAAATATTTCATTTACACCTTATAGATCTTAAATAGTTGACAAAGCTAAACTAGTATTCCTTGTTCAGTTGAGAATCTAGTTCTATCCAAACGCAACGATCTAATAAAATACCCAATAAAGTTAAAGTTTCAGGTATGCAATTTTTACTCTGGTATTAATTTCAATAGTCCATCAATGCTCCCTACACTGAGCCGCATCAAATCACGAGTTGTTCAGTGTCTTTGCTAAGTCCGATCGCTCAGTGCTTTACGACTTGCTATGTTCACAGAGCGTTACTCCTCCCCAATGCGGAGACAATCAATTGTCAACTGTAGAGGGAAAGAAGTCCATGGGGAATTGGATGCGGATGAGTTGTACTTCAGAGATTGATGCAATCTACTGACTAAAACATGGCTTGTAAAACTAACTGGGGTGGTAGAATCTTGGTAATCAATAATCCCATAACAACTTCATTCAACCAGCTATCTATCCATCTATCATTCCGTCTATCCATCCATATATCCATCCGTCAATTTATCCATCAGTTCGTCGGTCTATGTAACCATCTATACAATCATCTGTCTATCCGTCTATCTATTGTCTATCTATCCGTCTATGCATCCGTCTATGCATCCGTCTATCTATCCATCTGTCCATCCGTCAATCAATCCATCTGTCCATCCGTCTATCCATCCATCTGTGTATCCGTCTATCTATCCATCTATCCATCCTTCTATCTATCCGTCTATCCATCCATCTGTCCATCCAGCTATCTATCCGTCTTTCTATCCGTCTATCTATCAATCTATCCATCCGTCTATCTATCCGTCTATCTATCCGTCTATCTATCCGTCTATCTATCCATCTATCCATCCGTCTATCCATCCGTTCCCATCCGTCTATCTGTCCATCTATCCATCCGTCTATCCATCCGTTCCCATCCGTCTATCTGTCCATCTATCCATCCGTCTATCCATCCGTTCCCATCCGTCTATCTGTCCGTCCATCCGTCTGCCTGCCTGTCTGCAAGCCTGCCTACCTGTCGTCCGTCAGTAAATCCGTCCATCCATTGACTTCAAAACAAATACAAAATCCAAACAAAAGCCTAAAACTTATTACTTTTTAAAGTCTCTGAAAATCATTTTTATAGTTTGGTCCCCTATAAATGATATCAACCCATAACGTTTAGGGAAAAAACAAACAAGAAAAACAAAGATTTGTTATAAATATAAGACGAGTTCTTTTGCGATCGAGATTCTCTTTTGAAAGGCTAATTAACTTAAGACATAATTTCGATTTATCGTTGTTTATCGGCCAATAAACAATGATTTGGGGTTCTTATGAGTACATGTAGGAATTACACTTCGAGGTCGTTAGACCGAGTTGTTTACTAGCCACGCATCAGAACGACACAGAGTTGTTCATTTGCCGATAAAAAACGATAATGCGAAAATTATTTCGATTCTAACATGATTTGACAAATATTTTTGCAACTGTAATGAGAACTACATTTTACTAACCTGCGCTCAGAATCAATAGTACTTTTTACGTTGTTTATTATGTTTGTTTATTAATTTGTTATGTATCTATTGACAAACAGCGAGTAGCATGTAAAAATATAAAACACTCAATGACAGGCAAGTATTTAGGTCAGTGCAAACTGACTGACCTTTACTGAGAGAAATCATGTTTTGTTTGTTCTGCTTAGTTTCAAGTCAACAACAAAGTGGTCTTTTCGAACCATGTGTCAAGTTTTGGTAGCGATGCATTCAACCATCATCAAAAAAGATGACAAGACTGTAAATTTAAACATATTAATTTCAGTCAAAACAAATGGCATATGCGATTTACTTAATCGGTCCAATGATTGTTTATAAGGAAGGTTCTGTAATGAATGAAGTAATTGTTGTATTGAATTCTTATTTACTTAATCGTTAGGGTTATGCTGTTTAAATTGTACACATTATTGAAAATCTTGCCCTTTGTGAACAGTTTTAACATTAGTCAAGGCAAAAAGGTAATGCGGCTGTTTACACCCTTCCTGTAGTCCATGATGATGAACTGACAATTTAACTTTAAGATGTTATGTCTTCAGATCTAAATAAAAATAATATTTAGTGATGTAGTTCATACATGTTTCTCTTTCATTTCCTCATGCTCAGAAGGTTTTCATCCAACCAATGCTTATATTAATAAGAAATATTTTTCGATTTATCGTTGTTTATCGGCCAATAAAAGCGATTTGGAGTTCTGATGCGTAGGAATTAAACCATGAGGGCGTCAGCTACGCATCAGAACGACAAAGAGTTGTTAATTGACCGATAAACAATGATAATGCGAAAATTATTTCGATTCTAACATGATTTGACATATATTTTTGCAATTGTAATTGGAACTACTTTTACTCTGCACCGCTTAGAATCGGGACTTCTTTTTGCGTAGTTTATTGGATAGTTTAGCAACGATAATTTTGTTCTTTGTCTTTAGAACAATTAGCGGGTATCATGTTGGAATGATAATTAAATTGAATAAGTATTCTCTTTTACTGTGGTTTAATTTGAATTGCGATGTAACGAGGTTAATTATTATTTACAGTTACTCGTATTGTGAACACATCTATGGCAAGTGTGCGGTTCTGGCGCCCGTAAACCGGTTTGAACCACCAATCCTTTGCCATAACCGTTCCAAGGCTGTGAACCCAGTTGTATTCATATTTGTGTTTGTTACGTGTTTTTGTATTGTGCTGTGTTGTTTTTGCAAACTGTCAATTGCCGTAAATAAAGGACCTAGTGCTGCTAGTAAAAGTTATATCCTGCTGATGCAGCTGGAATTTCACTCTGTTTAGGGATAAACAATGCCCCCCCCCCCCCCCAAAAAAAAAAAAAAAATTAGGGTAGGTAGGAAGGGATTATTATTATTATTATTAGTTTTAAGTGGTGAATGGTCAACTTTAAGATTCTAAAACTAAATGAATATGCAAAACATTTTAGTAATATCTTTTACATTGTTTTAAGTTGATGCTATCAAAACAAAACGCTGATTTATACAAAACATTACACTAATGCAAAAAAAGGTAAAAAAATTATTTGACAAACTCAATAAAATATATTAGGGTAAGTGCATTTTTTAGGGTAGGTCGGGTAACCTGAAACTAACATTTTGTACTCTTTATATACATTAAAACTGCGAATATTTTCATGAAAAGTTGACGACATTGTTGAAATTTAGTCGTTTGTTCACGAAAAGGTTCTGGTTATCTTATGCAGAAATATGCTTCCATAACAAGGGAGTAAGTTTCGTTGTTGCAGAACACAGGAGCTCAATATTATGCACGTATGGCTTATTACCGAAATACCGCGATATTGTTTTTTAATTGTTTATTGGGCCGGTCTTTACAAAGCTCTTAGAGAAAACTTAAGTAAACTTCTTAAATTCCTAAAATTCATTAAGTCTCTTGCTGATTTATGCATAGCTCTTTTTATGTGTAAATGTTATAAATTAGTACATCTTCAATCTGTTGTGATTTTTCATATTTTACCCTTTTGTAAACAGAAATCATAGGATTTCACACAAAAAATATGATCTGAAATGTTAACTTTAGACAAACTGAAGTTAAGATTTCTCTTATGAGCTCTTATGAGCCTTGGTTACCAATTTTCGAAATATGCTGAAGATATCCGAGTTTACAGTTTTAGCTAACCGCGTATGTTCAAAAATATATAAATATTTTAAACAAGATATAACAAATCATAAAACTTCACATAAAACCAAGACAAGTAACAGATAATTAATAAAACATGCTGATCGTCTTACTTTAAAATTAAAAGTACGAAAATACTCAACATCGTACACGTTTAAAGGCACATCTATTGATTTGTTTTGTATATAAACCGGTATTTTCATTTATAGGTATGGCATATAATACATTCATTTATCCTATTACATTTTCGAAAACTAAATGTCAACCCGGCTTCCAATGTCCCCTTTTATATTTCGGCTTCGAAAAGTCATAATTAAAAATAAATAATACGAATATTTCCTTCCGATGGTTATGGTTTCTCTCCTGTGATATCTCTGGAGTTTCATTATTCTTATATTTAATTAAACGTCAATACTGAATGTTTAATTGAATCATAATTTGTCATCATTTGTGGAAAAATATGCTTTTATAACCTTGTAAAGTCTAAATCATTCCAAATCAAATCGATTAATTCATTTTGAAAGAAATTATTCAAGCACTGTTTTAATGAAACGTGAAAAGTCAATTCAAAATCAAAAGATCTTAACATATTCACTTTATAAACTTATCATACCATGACAAAGTATTTGAAGTGTATATAATTGGCGAGTTTTATTTGGCCTTTGATACAACAAATCTATTTTCACCGTTCAATTATGTGCTTCTAACGGCATTACTTTTCAAATATACCTATTTCATGATGTTGTATTTGTCGCAATAACTGAACTGCCAAGGTGTTTCGCTATTACTTAAAGCTGCTGCTGGTTGGACAAATTTCTATCTAAACCACGTTAACATAGCCAGGACATTTACCAAGTGCGAGAGGTCCAGATTTAGAGTTTCAGGTTCAAGTTCCGGACAGGATGCACAATTCTCTTGGCTTTTAACTCCTAAACCCATTATAACTAAATAAAATCCAATGATGAAAACACGATTCAAGTTAAAACCAGTACTTTAAATCCTCATAGTGTCCCTTTGTATAATGGACACAAAATCTCCTGGCGTCGTTTGCCACTTTCCTTGATTTCAGATGTTTGGAGTCTGGGGCCATATCAACAAAGCTCCCAAGGAAAATCTTAACTTAAGTCATACTTTAGTAAAGAATTCAACTAAAGTTTTCCTTGCGAATATCAGGAGTGTATATTTAAAATACTGTAAAATAAGACGCACATGTTACTTCTTAACCAAATTTGATTGTAGTTACCCGTAAGAAACACATAAACATTTCCGACTTCGCCAGAAGTACAAGCTGTCTATACATACACTGTTTTTTCTGCAGCCGAAACCTTCCTCCAGACGTGGAAAATAGAACAGCTTGAATTGTGGGAACGAATAAAGTCAAATATGTTAACTTGTCATACTAAAACACGTTTCACATGGCAATTTTTGAAAATATTTGCACGAACGGTACGCATATCGACGACACACAGCCAAACACGCCGAAATTCCTCAAACCGCGAAGCACTAAGCCTGGGTCACACATTCCCTATTATGGCTCCTGACAGCGTCCCGACAGCGCTACGATACAAATAACAAAAATGTCGGGAATGTCGGAACGCTGTCTGGAGGTGTCAGTACGCTGTCGGTACGCTGTCCTGAGAATCGGGAATTATCGGGACATGTTCGGCCTGATCGGCTAAGCAGTCTCGACAGTTATGTTTGTACTTAAACATTTGAGAGACTCAGCCGAATTTGTATAGTCGGGACACTGTCGGGATGGACTCTGCTGTATCGGTTCTAATTCGGGACGGTGTCGGGACGTTATTGGGACAATGTCATGTGAAACGGGATTGATAATGCATTACAAATTGTATTAAGTTTGGAGTATTGCTGCAGTCATACTTACACAAGTAAGGCTCCCGACAGCGTCCCGATAGCGCAATGATACAAATAATCAGGCATTCGGGAATGTCGGAACGCTGTCGGGACGCCGTCGGAAGCTATCGGGACACTGTCGGAAAACTGTCGGATCGCATTTGGGAGAATCGGGACGCTGTCGGGACTCTGTCGAAACGCTGTCGGGATATATTCGATCTTATGATCAAACTTACATTTCGAGCCCTGATTCTTAGCATATTGTCCCGACTGTTGAAATTTTTGATTCGGGACGCTGTCGGCTTAAGAACGGCAGAAAAATCGGGAATGTGTGACTGAGGCCTAAAGCCTCAATCACACATTCACGATTATGGCTCCCGACAACGTCCCGACAGCGCTACGATAAAAATAATAACAAAGTCGGGAATATCAGGACGCTGTCGGACCGCTGTCTGGAGCCATCTGGACGCTTTCGGGACGCTGTCTGAGTATCGGGAGCCATCGGGACACGTTCGGCGTTATTGGCCAAGAACACCGAATTTGTATAGTTGGCTGTATCGGGTCAGATTCGGGACAGTGTCAAGACGCTGTCGGGACAATAACCGGAGGAAAGGGAATGATATAGCATACACATGATATCACGTTTGGTGTATAGCGTGTGTGTTGTGCGTGTTTGTATGTGTTTGTAATTCATGGACAGGACTTTGACCGTGTCACCATATAAAATGCTTCCCGATTATAGAGAGACTGTCGGGACTTTGTCGAGACGCCTTCGGGACGCTGCCGGGTCATATTCGATATTTTGATCAAGAATATTGTCCCGACTTTTGACAGATGCGATTCGGGACGCTTCGGCTCAAGAACGGCATAGAAAATCGGGAATGTGTGACTGAGACTTCAATCCGATTAGAAGGGCTAAAACAAAGGCAGCTAATCAAAATCTAACTAAAGTTTACTTTTTTTAAAATAATACATTGACATTTTGACTCTACTGATTATAAAAAATAGCTTCAGGTAAAATAAATAGTTGGTAAATACTAAACAGTTTACGTCATTTCCAAAGAATGGTCGTTTAAATGAAATGTTCCTTAATCGCGTATTGTAGAAATACACTACGTATTTGACATTTAATATCGTCAACAGTTGATATCATCTTGCAAGCTGTTGTTTCTTTTGACGCTGTTGAACTGGACTGTGCACATCGAAACGCCTTTCAAAGGAAGGAGAAATACTATACTTTGTTTTAGGATACAAGGAACGTGACAAAAAGTAAAGCCATAGCGTATGTGTTATATTAAGGTTACAATACCTAGGTCGTTATTCCAAACATACTAACAAATAAACTAGCAAATACAACAGTGAAAACTGTCACTTTGAAATGGATTCTCTGACACACCATGTCTAGACCGTCATAGTATTGTTTTGTAAGAGGTACCAATAAGATCAAACAATTATGTTATTTTCAATAGTTTATCTATATTAATTTGGTAATTCAATTAAGAAATACTTATGTAAATAGTTAAATCGATAGGTTGAAAACCAATGTATGCTGTTCAATTGAAAGTACCTTTGTCGTTATTTAAAACAAACTAGCAAATAAACTAGCAAATAAAACAGTAAAAACTGTTACTTTGCAATGCGATTCTCTGACACACCATGTTTAGACCGTCATAGTATAGTTTTGTAAGAAATACCAATAAGATCAAACAATTCTGTTATTTTCAATAGTTTATCAATATTAATTGTGTAATTCAATTAAGAAATACTTATGTAAATATAAAATCGATAGGTTTAAAACCTATGTATGCTGTTAAATTGAAAGCATGCACAATAAATTGTTTACATTTGTATTAACGATTTATTTTTCAAACAATCGAACGCAACTTGCAACTTCATGCGAGTTTATCATTTTATCTGACGAAATTATAGCCCATTTGCACACTTCGTACAATTCGTACAAACGGTAAATTGTTGAAACAAATGTGTCGCGTTACTTCAAGTGATCCGTTCAAAATGGACAGTATTAAACATTAGTTTTATTGTTTGAATCATTTTAATCTTATTTTGAATATTTCGATTCAAAGCATACCAAATGCATATATCCATTTGATAACATTTAAGCATCAATATAACAAACTATGCAAACACTACGAAATAATTAGAGTTGGGAGGAACAAATAACAAAACTTCCATAACGAACACCACAAATAAAATGATGGAAACAATAAGAAATTGCGTAATCAGAAGAGCAAAAGATACACAGGTTAACAACTCACCATTGCTATATATCCCACTAGTAACCTGTAAGATACCTTAAACACTATTGAAACACTATTATCTTATTATGTACATAGGACGGTGTCAATTAATTGGTTTCTATCTGAAGTGTATAACATATTCCTATGCGAACGCAACATAATTTATTATACATACAAATCAAAACTACTAACACTACTACTTCATAGAAATTACTAGGTCAAACAATTGCATAGTGATACTCCTGCGATTACTGCTACAACTACAATTACTACTACAACTACTACTACTACTACTACTACTACTACTACTACTACTACTACTACTACTACTACTACTACTACTACTACTACTACTACTACTACTACTACTACTACTACTATTACTACTACTACTACTACATCTACTACTACAACAACAACAACTACTACTACTACAACAACAACTACTACTACTACTACTACTACTACTACTACTACTTCTACTACTACAACAACAACTACTACTACTACTACAACTACTACTACTACTACTACTACTACTACTACTACTACTACTACTACTTCTACTACTACAACAACAACTACTACTACTACTACTACTACTACTACTACTACTACTACTACTACTACTACTACTACTACTACTCTACTACTGCTACTACTACTTCTACAACTACTACTACTACTGCTACTACTACTTCTACTACTACTACTACTATTACTACTACTACTACTACTACTACTACTACTACTACTACTAAATGCATGTCAGAAATATATCTGTTACAGTGTTTACATCATTTCCATTACAGCAAGGTCGGTTAAAGTGGCATTTTCTCTACAAAACGTAAAGTTAAAGGCGGATTAACAAAATGTTTGTTTTTTTAGCTGACGTTTAAAGGCCCAGTTTAAGGAATATATGGGGTCTCCGTTGGGTACCCCACTCTGTGTATTGGTCCACCATAAAATATCTTCTCATTATCTGCAATATTTTCTCTCAGCTGAATGAGCAATGATTATGTGCACTGTTTCCTCTGCAGCAGTGTATGAATATCAGCTGATAAGGTTCGCCACATTGTGTCCACACTGTGACCACAGCAGGGTACCAATGCACAGGGGTACAATACCCCAGATTTTGGTGGGGGGTCATATAAAAAAAGGATTTAACTAGGACTTTAAGCCGTACGCAAGCTGAAAACGGCCAAATTCCGAATTAACAAATAAGCATTATACCGACTGGCAAAATTGTCTCATTATACCATAAGCCTATATATAACATAAGTCGGGAAACATTTGGGTTGTTTGATTCTGTTTAAATAAAAGCACTGATCCTCCAAGTAAACTGTTTATAAACATTAGCTTTATTCATTTGCTGATCATTGTGGCGACTAGGATAAAATCCAATTATTCGCCGTTAACTTTCGGCGATCTTCACGATATTCTAAATGTAACACGAGGAACCTCGGTCAGTTTCGTCGTGTTAAAAATGTAAACAATAAACTGGAATTTTAATTAGTCAAACACCATTTATTTAAAGAAAATGTTACAGCTTTTCTACCATAATGCATTATGTAATATCTTTGTTAAATCCACAATACACTCCTAAAGTTTGTCTTAATTTGCAACACGTCGTACGTGCGTTTAACGTCAACTAATTGATGTCCGGTTGTATGAGGTGAGTGGGTTAAGTTCTGTTTATGTAGCTTTGTCATTATTTAATAATTCACAATAATATTTATGTGCATGATAGAAGATACATGAAAATATACTGCTGTACAATTTCGTTGATAACAGGTGTTTCGTTTTATAGTTAAACAACATTCTGCGAATTTTGCCAATTGCCCTCGTACTTCGCTTCAGTATCACCTAACATTATCGACAAGCTACTGGTATTATTTTAATATTTGTAACGCTGTTAAACCGAACTACCAAAATTGGGGCACCTAACAAAATGTTCTAAAAAGTGATAAACAAAAACACACTTCGTTGAATTCTAAATTAAGCGTCAGTAAGCGAAACTAAACCCAAAGAGTGTATACGTTATATTTGTGGGATATTGCACTAAATTAACTATTGGAAAATGTCACTTTAAAACGCAACAATAGTTGACAAACAAAATTTGGTCCTTTTTACCTACTGTTTATTGTTGTTGTTTTTGTGTGTGGTTTTTGTGTGGGTTTTTTAATTGTATTTAGTTTACAAACGATAAATCGTTTCTCTTATTCCCAATGTTTTCCAATATTAATGTAAATGACCATTAATAAATACTTGTAAACATAGTGTGTTCGATACGTTTAACATTGTCTATACACCGTTCCATTAAGACTATTTACAGCAAAAGCACGCTCAATTAAACTTTTAATAACAATCGATTAGGCCTCAGAAAGCATTTGATGAAACAATTCTCCGA
The DNA here is from genome assembly GCA_027627225.1 of Congeria kusceri. Lineage (NCBI taxonomy): Eukaryota > Metazoa > Mollusca > Bivalvia > Myida > Dreissenidae > Congeria > Congeria kusceri. Next base: position 45,034,988 of record CM051039.1, on the reverse strand, counting down.
ATGTGAAACAATTTTCGCACTTAATTCTTGTTTTGCTGTAACATTGAAAAAAGGAAACACATGTCTAAAACTCACCATTTTTATAAATCCTAATATAGATCGAAACCTGTTCGATGTACTTGGAGACACTATTATCTTCCTATACTTACTGCGTATGAAGATCTTATACCGATCACGTTATATCTGCGGAATAATCCCGTATGCTAACAAATCCCGTGCGCTTTGGACGTAGACTCGGATTTCACTTGCAGCGCGTTCCCGCCCACAAAAATGCAAACAAGAATTATATACGTAAGCGACAAAATGAATTTATAGTTGAATAAGTGTATCAAATTTACCTTTACGAACATAACGGAGTGTTACCAAATAGAAATCACGAAAACAAATGTATATTAAAGTACAACTTGAATATATATCGGTAAGTGTTATGTTAAGTTTTAATAAAGACTGAAGAAAGGTTGTAAGTACCTAAACATAAAACGCGCATGTGTGTACTGATTCATGGAACTTTAATGATAAAGTAATTTCAAGACGATTTTTTTTTTCAACAAATCATCGAAAAATTTAAGTTCATGATTGTGTAAGTGTTGCGTTTTTTATTTATTCTTTTGACGTCTTAGCATGTAAGAAATAGTACTAAAATTTGCCTAGCAACCACTGTGTCCAAATTTCGGCGTCATGTGACCTCTAAAATAGTCACGTGATATTTTTTTGGCATAAATCAATATTACGAAACAAGGGAGGTCACTGTGGGAAGTATTTTTGGTTAGGATGGCTGGTGATTTCTTTTGGTTGCAATTTGCAATATTTGTGTTTTGTGTTTGTTACGTGTTTTTTTGTATTGTGTTGTGTTGTTTGGGCAATTGGTTAGTTGCCGTAAATATAGAGCCTTGTACTGCTAATGAAGCGGGATAGAAGTAGGTGTAGGGGTTCGTGACGTGCGCTTAAATGTGCTACCAATGTGTACTTTCTTGTTATATCGGCTTTAACAATTTTATGGAGTTTGTGACGTTCTGTTGCTAACTCGGCTATAGATATGTGACAATATATTAATATTGACTTCCTTGAGGGTGACAGTGCGTATTGTCAACCCGAGGCAACACTGACGACCGAGGCTTTAGCCGAGGTCCACAGTGTTTGTCGAGGGTTGGCGAGACGCACTGTCACACTCAAGGAAGTCAATATTTATTGTATTATACCGAACAATCCCGTATCATTTACGTACCGGGCATAGCGGTAGCGGGCGACATTGGCGGGCGACATATCAAATTGTTGCCCGCTGCAGTCTATATGCATTATATAGAGAAATAACCAAGTGAGGTATAATAATACATATTATACGACGTGTACGTCTAATGTTCACTTTAGTACAACTTAAGTTAAGATTTCTCTTATGAGCTTTGTGAATACCAGCCTAGGTCACCACTTTTTCGAAATTTCCCGAAAATAGCCGAGTTTATAGTTTTTAGGTTACCGCAGATGTTAAAAAATATCAAAATAATTTAAACAAGATTACAAATCATAAAACGTCACATGAAACCATGACAAGTAACTGATAATTAATAAAACATGATGATCGTCTTACTTTAGGATTAAAAGTACAAAAATACACCTCATTGTACACGTTTAAAGGCACATCTATTTAATGTTTTGTAGATAACCAGTATTTTCATTTATAGGTATAGCATATAATACATTCATTTACCCTACTATATTTTCGAAAACTAAATTTCTACCCGGCTTCAATTGTCCCCTTTTATATTTAGGCTCGAAATGTCGTAATTAAAAGTAAATATTGAATGTTTAAGTATACGAATATTTCCTTCCGGTGTTTTAAGGGTTTCTCTCCTGGTGATATATCTGGAGTTTCATTATTCTTATATTTAATTAAGCGTCAATACTGAATGTTTAAGTATGCGAATATTTCCTTAACGTTTTTATATTTTAATTGAATCATGATTTTTCATCATTTGTGGAAAAATATGCTTTTATAACCTTTCAAATTCAAAATCATTCCAAATCGATTCCATTAATTCATTTTAAAAGAAATGTTTCAAGTACTGTTTTAATGAAACGTAACAAGTCAATTCAAAATCTCAAAAAGATCTTAAAACATATCAAACCATGACTAAGTATTTGAAGTGTATAATTGGCGAGTTTTATTTGGCCTTTGATACAACAAATCTATTTTCACCGTTCAAGTATGTGCTGCTAACGGCAATACATTTTTTTACAAATATACCTATTTCATGATGTTGTATTTGTCGCAATAGCTGAACTACTAAGGTGTTCCTCTATTAATTAAAGCTTCTACTGGTTGGACAAATTTCTATCTAAACCACGTTAACTTCGCCGGGACATTCACCGAATGCGAGGGGTCCAGATTTAGAGTTTCAGATTCGAGTTCCGGACTGGATGCACAATTCTCTTGGCTTTTAACTCCTAAACCCATAAATAGTACGAAGTAAACTTATAGCTGAATAAAATCCAATGATGAAAACACGATTCACGTTAAAACCAGTACATTAAATCCTCATAATGTCCCACTGAATAATGGACACAAAATCTCCTGGCGTCGTTTGCCACTTTCCTTCATTTCAGATGTTTGGGGTCTGGCGCCATATCAACAAAGCTCCCAAGGAAAATCGTAACTTAAGTAATAATTAAGAAAATAATTCAAATAAAGTTTTCCTTGTGAAAATCAAATCAATTTGGTATATTTGAAATATTATTTAAAAAAAGGAGAACATGTTAATTCTTAACCAGATTTGATTGTAGTCACCCGTAAGAAACACACAAACATTTTAGACGTCGCCAAATGTACATGCTGTCTATACATACACTGTTTTTTTTCTGCAGCTGAAAACTTCCTCCAGACGTGGCAACTAGAACAGCTTGTATTCTGGGAACGAATAAATTCAAATATGTTTACTTGTCGTTCTAAAATACGTTTCTTTTTTTGAGGTAACGCGACCGACTCACGAAATTGGGCCCGACTCACAAGTTGATATAAGCTTCCGTGAAGCAATTGTTTCGAAACTTTAAGTTATTAATTCTTCATCTTTTGTTCGTAATTAATGCATTGAGTTTTTTTATCAACTAAACACTGCGTTCTAATTATTCTCATTAATCTGAATGTTGAGTGTTATTATCCGGATGCCTTGAATAATATGGAAAATATGTGCGTACCGAATATCGACGACGTAGAGTCAAAAGTTAATTAAAAAACATACCAAATCAAGGGACACCCATTCCTTAAAACCGCGAAGCATTAATCCTATTAGAATGGCTACAACTAAGGCAGCTAAGCAAAGTCTAATTAAAGTTATTCTTTTTTTAATACCTTAACATTTTGACTCTACTTAATATATGTATCACTTCAGGCAAAATAAATAGCAAATTCCAAACAGTTTACTTCAAGTCCAAATAATGGTAGTTTTAATTAAAGTCTTATCGTATTGGAAAAATACAATAAGTATTTTAATTTCAATATCGTCTACATTCGATATCATCTTGCAAGCTGTTGTGTTGTTGTTTTTTTACGCTGTTGGACTGTGCACATCGAACCGCCTTTCAGAGATAAGAGAAATACAGTAACTATACATTGTTTTAGGATATTAGGAACGTGACAATCACTAAAGCTATGGCGTATGTGTTATAATTAAAGTTATTCTTTTTTTAATACCTTAACATTTTGACTCTACTTAATATATGTATCACTTCAGGCAAAATAAATAGCAAATACCAAACAGTTTACTTCAAGTCCAAATAATGGTAGTTTTAATTAAAATCTTCTCGTATTGGAAAAATACAATAAGTATTTTAATTTCAATATCGTCTACATTCGATATCATCTTGCAAGCTGTTGTGTTGTTTTTTGTTACGCTGTTGGACTGTGCACATCGAAACGCCTTTCAGAGATAAGAGAAATACTGTAACTATACATTGTTTTAGGATATTAGGAACGTGACAATCACTGAAGCTATGGCGTATGTGTTATATTAAGGTTACAATGCGCACTCCGTTATTCCAAGTAAACTAGCAAAATAAAACAGTGAAAGCTGTCACTTTTAAATGCGATTCTCTGACACATCCCGTCTAGACCGCATACTATAGTATTAAGACAGGTACGCAAAAATCAAACATTTCTGTTATTTGCAATAGTTTATCAATAATATTTTTGTAATTCGATTAATAAATACTTGTGCAAATAGTTAAACCGATACGTTTAAACCCTTGTCTTCTGTTCCATTCAAAGTATGCACAATAAATTGTTTACATATGTAATAACGATCTATTTTTCAAACAATCCAACGCAACTTGCAACTTTATGCAAGCGTATCATTATATTTGACAAAATAATAGCCCATTTGTACAATTCGTACAAATGCTAAATTGTTGAATTAAAATGTGTCGCTTCACTTCTAATGACCCGTACAAAATAGACAGTATGCAACAGTAGTGTTATTTGAATCAGTTTAAATCGTATTTTGAATATTTCGATCATCAATATAACAAACTATATAAACACAACGAAATAATGAAAGTCGGAAGGAAAAAAACGTCCATAACATACATCATACCAGAAATAAAATGATGGAAACAATAAGAAATCGCGCAATCAGAAGAGAAAATGATATACAAGTTAAGAACTCACCATTGCTTTATATCCCACTATTAAAATGCAAGATACCATAAAACACTATTCAAACACTATTATCTTCTTATACTGACGGCGTATAAAGACCTTATGCCGATCACGGTATATCAACGGAATAATTCCTTATGCAAACAAACCCCGATGCGCTTTGATCATTGACTCGGATTTCAGCTATAACAGCTCTCATTTCATTCACTTCGCAAGAATTGCAAGCAAAGTTAAATTATGTACATAGAACGGTGTCAATTAATCGGTTTCAAACGGAAGTGTATAACATTTTCCTATGCGAACGAAACATAATTTATTATACATACAAATCACAACTTCTAACGCAAGTACTTCATAGAAATTACTAGGCCAAACAATTGCATAGTGATACTCCTGCGATTACTGCTACAACTACAACTACTACAACAACAACAACAACAACAACAAATACTACTACTATTACTACTTCTACTACTACTACTACTACTACTACTACTACTACTACTACTACTACTACTACTACTACTACTACTACAACTAATACTACTAATTCTACTACTACTACTTCTACTGCTACTACCGTTACTACTACTACTACTACTACAACAACTACTACTACTATATCACATCGAAGAAACACAGTAAAAAAGTAAAATAGTAATTCCTTAACATAACAAACAAATAACAAACATATTTTAATTGTTTAAACGGTATGCAGTGTTCCATTAAAAAATTCATGCTACACCTAAAACTACTTATCCAAATTTAACTAACGTCATAATATTGACGACATTTTAGCTGCACGGATTTTCTGTGTTTAAATTCATGTAAAAAAAATATATATCTGTTACATTGTTTACAGCATTTGCATTACGGCAGGGTCGGTTGAAGTGGCATTTTCTCTACAAAACGTAAAGTTGAAGGCGGATTAACACAATGTTTGTTTTTTTGTTGTTGTTTTTTTTCGCTGATATAAACTTTTTTTGTGTGTCTATCTTATTAATAGATATGACACGTGTCGAGGGCATCCCGTTCATGCAGAACAAATGTTGATCTACAACAATTTCTTGCTCAATAAACCAATGCATATCAAAGCATTATAAGAACGAAAGCCGGTCTACATTGGCAACGGCTTAACAGTGTTTCGAAATTACGCCTCGCAAGCATTGACGTAATAAGGACTTCAAGTGCTGATTGGTTCAAGGCTACGTTCAGAATGCGGGTGTCTAGGCACATGAAATGTGTAGAAAGGATGGTTGTTACGTTTTAAAGGCGCGACGTTCTTTGGATTTGTAAAATGACGTTTAAAGGCCTAGTTTAAGGAATATATGGGGTATCCGTTGGGTACTCCACTCTGTGTATTGGTCCACCATAAAATATCTTATCATTATCTGCAATCTTTTCTCTCAGCTGAATGAGCAATGATTATGTGCACTGTTTCCTCTGCAGCAGTGTATGAATATCAGTTGATAAGGTTCGCCACATTGTGTCCACACTGTGACCACAGCAGGGTACCAATGCACAGGTGTACAATTCCCCAGATTTTTGTGGGGGGGGGGGTCATATAAAAAAGGATTTAACAAGGCCTTTAAGCAGTACGCAAGCTGAAAACGGCCACATTCCGAATTAACAAATAAGCATTATACCGTCTGGCAAAATTGTCTCAGTATACCATAAGCCTATATATACCATAAGCCAGGAAACATTTGGGTTGTTTGATTCTGTTTTATATAAAAGCACTGATCCTCCAAGTAAACTGTTTATAAATATAAGCTTTATGCATTTGCTGATCATTTTTGCGACGCGGATAAAATCCAATTATTCGCCGTTAACTTTCGGCGATCTACACGATATTCTAAATGTAACACGAGGAACCTCGATCAGTTTCGTCGTGTTAAAAATGTAAGCAATAAACTGGAATTTTAATTAGTCAAACACCATTTATTTTAAGGGAATGTTACAGTTTTTCTACCATAATGCATTATGTAATGTCTTTGTTAAATCCACAATAAACTCCTAATGTTTGTCTTAATTTGCAACACCTCGTACGTGCATTTAACGTCATCTAATTGACGTCCAGCTGTATGAGTTGAGTCGGTTATGTTCCGTTTATGTAGCTTTGTCATTATTTAATAAATCTAAATATTTATGTGCATGCTAGAAGATACATGAAAATATACTGCTGTACAATTTCGTTGATAACAGGTGTTTCGTTTTATAGTTAAAAGAACATTCTGCGAACTTTGCCAATAGCCCTCGTACTTCGCTTCAGTAACACCTAATATTATCTACAAGCTACTGGTATTATTTTAATATTTGTAAAGCTGTTAAACCGAACTACCAAAATTGGGGCACCTAACAAAAAGTTCTAAAAAGTGATAAACAAAAACACACTTCGTTGAATTCTAAATTAAGCGTCAGTAAGCGAAACTAAACCCAAATAGTTTATATGTTACACTTGTGGGATATTACACTAAATTAACAGTTGGTAAATGTCACTTTAAACGCAACAATAGTTGACAAACAAAATTTGGTCCTTTTTAATCTACGGTTGTTTTTGTGAGTGTTTTTTATTGTATTTAGTTTACAAACGATAAATCGTTTCTCTTATTCCCAATATTTACCAATACTAATGTAAATGACCATTAATAAATACTACATAGTGTGTTCGATACGTTTAACATTGTCTATACACCGTTCCATTAAGACTATTTACAACAAAAGCACGCTCAATTAAACTTTTAATAACAATCGATTAGGCCTCAGAGAGCATTTGATGAAACAATTCTCCGTATGTGAGACCATTTTCGCACTTAATTCTTGTTTTGCTGTAACATTGAAAAATGAAACACATGTCTAAAACTCACCATTTTTATAAATCCTAATATAGGTCGAAACCTCTTCGATTACTTGGAGACACTATTATCTTCCGATACTGACTGCGTATGAAGATCTTATACCGATCACGTTATATCTGCGGAATAATCCCATATGCTAACAAATCCCGTGCGCTTTGGACGTAGACTCGGATTTCACTTGCAGCGCGTTCCCTCCCACAAAAATGCAAACAAGAATTATATACGTAAGCGACAAAATCAATTTATAGTTGAATAAGTGTATCAAATTTAACTTTACGAACATAACGGAGTGTTACCTAATAGAAATCTCGAAAACAAACATATATTAAAGTACTACTTGAATATATATCGGTAAGTGTATCCAAAGACTTATGTTAAGTTTTAATAAAGACTGAAGAAAGGTTGTAAGTACCTAAACATAAAACGCGTGTAAAACGCGCATGTGTGTACTGATTCATGGAACTTTAATGATAAAGTAATTTCAAGACGATTTTTTTTTCAACAAATCATCGAAAAATTAAAGTTCATGATTGTGTAAGTGTTGCGTTTTTTATTTATTCTTTTGACGTCTTAGCATCTAAGAAATAGTCCTAAAATTTACTTAGCAACCAGTGTGTCCAAATTTTGGCGTCATGTAACCTCTAAATTAGTCAAGTGATATTTTTTTTACATAAATCAATATTACGAAACAAGGGAGGTCACTGTGGGAAGTATTTTTGGTTAGGATGGCTGGTGTTTTCTTTTGGTTGCAACTTGCAATATTTGTGTTTTGTGTTTGTTACGTGTTTTTTTGTATTGTGTTGTGTTGTTTGTGCAATTGGTTAGTGCCGTAAATATAGAGCCTTGTGCTGCTAATGAAGCGGGATAGAAGTAGGTGTAGGGGTTCGTGACATGCGCTTAAATGTGCTACCAATGTGTACTTTCTTGTTATATCGGCTTTTACAATTTTATGGAGCTTGTGACGTTCTGTTGCTAACTCGGCTATAGATATGTGACAATATATTAATATTGACTTCCGTGAGGGTGACAGTGCGTACTGTCACCCTCAATGAAGACAATATTTATTGTATTATACCGAACAATCCCGTATCATTTACGTACCGGGCGACATAGCGGTAGCGGGCGACATGGCCGGGCGACATATCAAATTGTTGCCCGCTGCAGTTTATATGCATTATATAGAGAAATAACCAAGTGAGGTATAATAATACATATTATACGACGTATACGTCTAATGTTCACTTTAGTACAACTTAAGTTGAGATTTCTCTTATGAGCTTTGTGAATACCAGCATTGGTTACCAATTTTTCGAAATTTCCCGAAGATAGCCGAGTTTATAGCTTTTAGCTTACCGCATATGTTAAAAAATATCAAAATAATTTAAACAAAAGTAACAGATAATTAATAAAACATGATGATCGTCTTACTTTAGGATTAAAAGTACGAAAATACACCTCATTGCACACGTTTAATGGCACATCTATTTAATGTTTTGTAGATAACCAGTATTTTCATTTATAGGTATAGCATATAATACATTTATTTACCCTATTACATTTTCGAAAACTAAATTTCAACCCGGCTTCAAATGTCCCCTTTTATATTTAGGCTCGAAAAGTCGTAATTAAAAGTAAATATTGAATGTTTAAGTATACGAATATTTCCTTCCGGTGTTAAGGGTTTCTCTTCTGGTGATATCTCTGGAGTTTCATTATTCTTATATTTAATTAAACGTCAATACTGAATGTTTAAGTATGCGAATATTTCCTTAACGTTTTTATATTTTAATTGAATCATTATTTTTCATCATTTGTGGAAAAATATGCTTTTATAACCTTTCAAATTCAAAATCATTCCAAATCGATTCCATTAATTCATTTTAAAAGAAATGTTTCAAGTACTGTTTTAATGAAACGTAACAAGTCAATTCAAAATCTCAAGATCTTAAAACATATCAAACCATGACTAAGTATTTGAAGTGTATAATTGGCAAGTTTTATTTGGCCTTTGATACAACAAATCTATTTTCACCGTTCAAGTATGTGCTTCTAACGGCAATACATTTTTTACAAATATACCTATTTCATGATGTTGTATTTGTCGCAATAGCTGAACTGCCACGGTGTTTCTCTATTACTTAAAGCTGCTACTGGTTGGACAAATTTCTATCTAAACCACGCTAGCTTCGCCGGGACATTCACCAAGTGCGAGAGGTCCAGACTTAGAGTTTCACGTTCGAGTTCCGGACTGGATGCACAATTCTCTTGGCTTTTAACTCCTAAACCCATAATTAGTACGAAGTAAACTTATAGCTGAATAAAATCCAATGATGAAAACACGATTCAAGTTAAAACCAGTACATTAAATCCTCATTATGTCCCACTGAATAATGGACAAAAAATCTCTTGGCGTCGTTTCCACTTTCCTTGATTTCAGATGTTTGGAGTCTGGAGCCATATCAACAAAGCTCCCTAGGAAAATCTTAACTAAATAATTCAGATAAAGTTTTCCTTGTGAAAATCAAATCAAATTGGTATATTTGAAATATTATTAAAAAGAAGGAGAACATGTTAATTCTTAACCAGAGTTGATTGTAGTCACCCGTAAGAAACACACAAACATTTGCGACGTCGCCAAATGTACGTTTAGGCCACTCTTTAACATTTGTTTTGTTACGGTAACGCGACCGACTCACGAAATTGGGCGCGACTCACAAGTTGATATAAGCTTCCGTGAAGCAATTGTTTCGAAACTTTAAGTTATTAATTCGTCATATTTTGTTCGTAATTAATGCATTGAGTATTTTTATCAACTAAACACTGCGTTCTAATAATTCTCATTAATCTGAATGTTGAGTGTTATTATCCGGATGCCTTGAATAATATGGAAAATATGTGCGTACCGAATATCGGCGACATAGAGTCAAAAGTTAATTAAAAAACATACCAAATCAATGGACACCCCATTCCTTAAAACCGCGAAGCATTAATCCTATTAGAATGGCTAAAACTAAGGCAGCTAATCAAAGTCTAATTAGAGTAATTCTTGTTTTAATACCTTAACATTCTGACTCTGTTTAATATATGTATAACTTCAGGCAAAATAAATAGTAAATGCCAAACAGTTTACTTCAAGTGCAAATAATGGTAGTTTTAATTAAAATCTTCTCGTATTGGAAAAATCCAGTAAGAATTTTAATTTCAATATCGTCTACATTCGATATCATCTTGCAAGCTGTTGTGTTGTTTTTTTGACGCTGTTGGACTGTGCACATCAAACCGCCTTTCAGAGGTAAGAGAAATACTGTAACTATACATTGTTTTAGGATATTAGGAACGTGACAAACACGAAAGCTATGGCGTATGTGTTATATTAAGGTTACAATGCGCACTCCGTTATTCCAAGTAAACAAGCAAATAAAACAGTGAAAGCTGTCACTTTTAAATGCGATTCTCTGACACATCCCGTCTAGACCGGCATAGTATAGTATTAAGACAGGTACGCAAAAATCAAACGTTTCTGTTATTTGCAATAGTTTATCAATATTATTTTTGTAATTCGATTAATAAATACTTGTGCAAATAGTTAAATCGATACGTTTAAACCCTTGTCTTCTGTTCCATTCAAAGTATGCACAATAAATTGTTTACATTTGTAATAACGGTCTATTTTTCAAACAATCCAACGCAACTTGCAACTTTATGCAAGTGTATCATTATATCTGACAAAATAATAGCCCATTTGTACAATTCGTACAAATGCTAAATTGTTGAATAAAAATGTGTCGCTTCACTTCTAATGAACCGTACAAAATGGACAGTATTCAACAGTAGTGTTATTGTTTAAATCTGTTTAAATCGTATTTTGAATATTTCGATCATCAATACAACAAACTATGTAAACACAACGAAATAATGAAAGTCGGAAGGAAAAAAAAACGTCCATAACATACATCATACCAGAAATAAAATAATGGAAACAATAAGAAATCGCGCAATCAGAAGAGAAAATGATATACAAGTTAAGAACTCACCATTGCTTTATATCCCACTATTAACCTGCAAGATACCTTAAAACACTATTGAAACACTATTATCTTATCTGCCTATACTGACGGCGTATAACGACCTTATGCCGATCACGGTATATCCACGGAATAATTCCTTATGCAAACAAACCCCGATGCGCTTTGATCATTGACTCGGATTTCATCAAACAAACCCCGATGCGCTTTGATCATTGACTCGGATTTCATCAAACAAACCCCGATGCGCTTTGATCATTGACTCGGATTTCATCTATAACAGCTCTCTATTTCATTCACTTCGCAAGAATTGCAAACAAAGTTAAATTATGTACATAGGACGGTGTCAATTAATCGGTTTCTAAGTGAAGTGTATAACATTTTCATATGCGAACGCAATATAATTTATTATACATACAATTCACAACTACTAACGCAAGTACTTCATAGAAATTACTAGGTCAAACAATTGCATAGTGATATTCCTCCGATTACTGCTACAACTACAACTACTACTACAACAACAACATCAACTACTACTACTACTACTACTACTACTACTACTACTACTACTACTACTACTACTACTACTACTACTACTACTACTACTACTACTACTACTATTATAACTACTACTTCTAATAAAACTTGTACTATTACAACAATAACTTCTACTACTACTACTACTGCTATTACTACTACTACAACTACTACTACTACTACTACTACTACTACTACTACTACTACTACTACTACTACAACTACTACTACTACTTCTACTACTACTACTTCTACTGCTACTTCTGTTACTACTACTACTACTACAACAACTACTACTACTACTATATCACATCGAAGAAACACATCGAAGAAAAAAGTAAAATAGTAATTCCTTAAGATAACAAACAAATAACAAACATATATTAATTGTTTAAAGTTATGCAGTATTCCATTAAAAAATTCATGCTACACCTAAAGCTACTTATCCAAATTTAACTAAAGTCATAATATTGACGACTTTTTAACACCACGGATTTTCTGTGTTTAAATTCATGTAAAAAAAATATATCTGTTACATTGTTTACAGCATTTGCATTACGGCAGGGTCGGTTGAAGTGGCATTTTCTCTACAAAACGTAAAGTTTAAGGCGGATTAACAAAATGTTTGTTTTTTGTTGTTGTTTTTTCGCTGATATAAACTTTTTGTGTGTGTCTATCCTATTAATAGATATGACACGTGTCGAGAGCATCCCGTTCATACAGTACAAATGTTGATCTACAACAATTTCTTGCTCAATAAACCAATGCATTTTAAAGCATTATAAGAACGAAAGCCGGCCTACATTGGCAACGGCTTAACTGTGTTTCGAAATTATGCCTCACAAGCATTGACGTAATAAGGACTTTAAGTGCTGATTGGTTCAAGGCTACGTTCAGAATGCGGGTGTCTAGGTACAGGAAATGTGTAGAAAGGATGGTTGTTACGTTTTAAAGGCGCGACGTTCTTTGGATTTGTAAAATAACATTTAAAGGCCTAGTTTAAGGAATATATGCGGTCTCCGTTGGGTACTCCACTCTGTGTATTGGTCCACCATAAAATATCTTATCATTATCTGCAATCTTTTCTCTCAGCTGAATGAGCAATGATAATGTGCACTGTTTCCTCTGCAGCTGTGTATGAATATCAGCTGATAAGGTTCGCCACATTGTGTCCACACTGTGAACACAGCAGGGTACCAATGCACAGGGGAACACTACCCCAGATTTTGGTGGGGGGAGGTCATATAAAAAAGGATTTAACCAGGCATTTAAGCAGTACGCAAGCTGAAAACGGCCAAATTCCGAATTAACAAATAAGCATTATATAGTCTGGCAAAATTGTCTCAGTATACCATAAGCCTATATATACCATCAGTCGGGAAACATTTGGGTTGTTTGATTCTGTTTTATATAAAAGCATTGATCCTCCAAGTAAACTGTTTATAAATATAAGCTTTATTCATTTGCTGATCATTTTTGCGACGCGGATAAAATCCAATTATTCGCCGTTAACTTTCGGCGATCTACACGATATTCTAAATTTAACACAAGGAACCTCGATCAGTTTCGTCGTGTTAAAAATGTAAGCAATAAACTGGAATTTTAATTAGTCAAACACCATTTATTTTAAGGGAATGTTACAGTTTTTCTACCATAATGCATTATGTAATGTCTTTGTTAAATCCACAATAAACTCCTAATGTTTGTCTTAATTTGCAATACCTCGTACGTGCCTTTAACGTCATCTAATTGACGTCCAGCTGTATGAGTTGAGTCGGTTATGTTCTGTTTATGTAGCTTTGTCATTATTTAATAAATCTAAATATTTATGTGCATGATAGAAGATACATGGCAATATACTGCTGTACAATTTCGTTGATAAAACAGTTGTTTCGTTTTATAGTTAAACAACATTCTGCGAAATTTGCCAATAGCCCTCGTACTTCGCTTCAGTATCACCTAACATTATCTACAAGCTACTGGTATTATTTTAATATTTGTAAAGCTGTTAAAACGAACTACCAACATTGGGGCACCTAACAAAATGTTCTAAAAAGTGATAAACAAAAACACACTTCGTTGAATTCTAAATTAAGCGTCAGTAAGCGAAACTAAACCCAAATAGATTATATGTTATAGTTGTGGGATATTACACTAAATTAACAGTTGGTAAATGTCACAGTTGACAAACAAAATTTGGTCCTTTTTAATCTACGGTTGTTTTTGTGAGTGTTTTTTTATTGTATTTAGTTTACAAACGATAAATCGTTTCTCTTATTCCCAATATTTACCAATACAAATGTAAATGACCATTAATAAATACTTGTAAACATAGTGTGTTCGATACGTTTAACATTGTCTATACACCGTTCCATTAAGACTATTTACAACAAAAGCACGCTCAATTAAACTTTTAATAACAATCGATTAGGCCTCAGAGAGCATTTGATGAAACAATTCTCCGTATGTGAGACCATTTTCGCACTTAATTCTTGTTTTGCTGTAACATTGAAAAAGGAATCACATGTCTAAAACTCACCATTTTTATAAATCCTAATATAGGTCGAAACCTGTTCGATGTACTTGGAGACACTATTATCTTCCTATACTGTCTGCGTATGAAGATCTTATACCGATCACGTTATATCTGCGGAATAATCCCATATGCTAACAAATCCCGTGCGCTTTGGACGTAGACTCGGATTTCATTTGCAGCGCGTTCCCGCACACAAATATGCAAACAAGAATTATATACGTAAGAAACAAAATCAATTTATAGTTGAATAAGTGTATCAAATTTACCTTTACGAACATAACGGAGTGTTACCAAATAGAAATCACGAAAACAAATATATATTAAAGTACTACTTGAATATATATCGGTAAGTGTTATGTTAAGTTTTAATAAAGACTGAAGAAAGGTTGTAAGTACCTAAACATAAAACGCGCATGTGTGTACTGATTCATGGAACTTTAATGATAAAGTAATTTCAAGACGATTTTTTTTTCAACAAATCATCGAAAAATTTAAGTTCATGATTGTGTAAGTGTTGCGTTTTTTATTTATTCTTTTGACATCTTAGCATCTAAGAAATAGTACTAAAATTTGCCTAGCAACCAGTGTGTCTAAATTTCGGCGTCATGTAACCTCTAAAATAGTCACGTGATATTTTTTTGGCATAAATCAATATTACGAAACAAGGGAGGTCACTAGGGGAAATATTTTTGGTTAGGATGGCTGGTGTTTTCTTTTGGTTGCTTGCAATATTTGTGTTTTGTGTTTGTTACGTGTTTTTTTGTATTGTGTTGTGTTGTTTGGGCAATTGGTTAGTGCCGTAAATATAGAGCCTTGTGCTGCTAATGAAGCGGGATAGAAGTAGGTGTAGGGGTTCGTGACGGGCGCTTAAATGTGCTACCAATGTGTACTTTCTTGTTATATCGGCTTTTACAATTTTACGGAGCTTGTGACGTTCTGTTGCTAACTCGGCTATAGATATGTGACAATATATTAATATTGACTTCCTTGAGGGTGACAGTGCATACAGTCACCCTCAATGAAGTCAATATTTATTGTTTTATACCGAACAATCGCGTATCATTTACGTACCGGGCGACATAGCGGTAGCGGGCGACATGGCCGGGCGACATATCAAATTGTTGCCCGCTGCAGTTTATATGCATTATATACAGAAATACAGAAATAACCAAGTGAGGTATAATAATACATATTATACGACGTGTACGTCTAATGTTCACTTTAGTACAACTTAAGTTGAGATTTCTCTTATGAGCTTTGTGAATACCAGCCTTGGTTACCAATTTTTCGAAATTTCCCGAAGATAGCCGAGTGTATAGTTTTTAGCTTACCGCATATGTTAAAAAATATCAAAATAATTTAAACAAAATTACAAATCATAAAACGTCACATGA
This sequence comes from Congeria kusceri, assembly GCA_027627225.1. Classification (NCBI taxonomy): domain Eukaryota; kingdom Metazoa; phylum Mollusca; class Bivalvia; order Myida; family Dreissenidae; genus Congeria; species Congeria kusceri. The sequence continues at coordinate 45,018,987 of CM051039.1, read as the reverse complement.
AACCATGACAAGTAACAGATAATTAATAAAACAAGATGATCGTCTTACTTTAGGATTAAAAGTTCGAAAATACACCTCATTGTACACGTTTAATGGCACATCTATTTGATGTTTTGTAGATAACCAGTATTTTCATTTATAGGTATAGCATATAATACATTTATTTACCCTATTACATTTTCGAAAACTAAATTTCAACCCGGCTTCAAATGTCCCCTTTTATATTTAGGCTCGAAAAGTCGTAATTAAAAGTAAATATTGAATGTTTAAGTATACGAATATTTCCTTCCGGTGTTAAGGGTTTCTCTTCTGGTGATATCTCTGGAGTTTCATTATTCTTATATTTAATTAAACGTCAATATTGAATGTTTAAGTATACGAATATTTCCTTCCGGTGTTAAGGGTTTCTCTTATGGTGATATCTCTGGAGTTTCGTTATTCTTATATTTAATTTAACGTCAATACTAAATGTTTAAGTATACGAATATTTCCTTAACGTTTTTATATTTTAATTGAATCATGATTTTTCATCATTTGTGGAAAAATATGCTTTAATAACCTTTCAAATTCAAAATCATTCCAAATCGATTCCATTAATTCATTTTAAAAGAAATGTTTCAAGTACTGTTTTAATGAAACGTAACAAGTCAATTCAAAATCTCAAGATCTTAAAACATATCAAACCATGACTAAGTATTTGAAGTGTATAATTGGCGAGTTTAATTTGGCCTTTGATGCAACAAATCTATTTTCACCGTTCAAGTATGTGCTTCTAACGGCAATACATTTTTTTACAAATATACCTATTTCATGATGTTGTATTTGTCGCAATAGCTGAACAGCCAAGGTGTTTCTCTATTACTTAAAGCTTCTACTGCTTGCACAAATTTCTATCTAAACCACGCTAGCTTCGCCGGGACATTCACCAAGTGCGAGAGGTCCAGACTTAGAGTTTCACGTTCGAGTTCCGGACTGGATGCACAATTCTCTTGGCTTTTAACTCCTAAACCCATAATTAGTACGAAGTAAACTTATAGCTGAATAAAATCCAATGACGAAAACACGATTCAAGTTAAAACCAGTACATTAAATCCTCATTATGTCCCACTGAATAATGGACAAAAAATCTCTTGGCATCGTTTGCCACTTTCCTTGATTTCAGATGTTTGGAGTCTGGAGCCATATCAACAAAGCTCCCTAGGAAAATCTTAACTAAATAATTCAGATAAAGTTTTCCTTGTGAAAATCAAATCAATTTGGTATATTTGAAATATTATTAAAAAAAGGAGTACATGTTAATTCTTAACCAGAGTTGATTGTAGTCACCCGTAAGAAACACACAAACATTTGCGACGTCGCCAAATGTACGTTTAGGCCACTCTTTAACATTTGTTTTGTTACGGTAACGCGACCGACTCACGAAATTGGGCGCGACTCACAAGTTGATATAAGCTTCCGTGAAGCAATTGTTTCGAAACTTTAAGTTATTAATTCGTCATATTTTGTTCGTAATTAATGCATTGAGTATTTTTATCAACTAAACACTGCGTTCTAATTATTCTCATTAATCTGAATGTTGAGTGTTATTATCCGGATGCCTTGAATAATATGGAAAATATGTGCGTTCCGAATATCGACGACATAGAGTCAAAAGTTAATTAAAAAACATACCAAATCAAGGGACACCCCATTCCTTAAAACCGCGAAGCATTAATCCTATTAGAATGGCTAAAACTAAGGCAGCTATTCAAAGTCTAATTAGAGTTATTCTTGTTTTAATACCTTAACATTCTGACCCTATTTAATATATGTATAACTTCAGGCAAAATAAATAGTAAATACCAAACAGTTTACTTCAAGTCCAAATAATGGTAGTTTTAATTAAAATCTTCTCGTATTGGAAAAATACAGTAAGAATTTTAATTTCAATATCGTCTACATTCGATATCATCTTGCAAGCTGTTGTGTTGTTTTTTTTGACGCTGTTGGACTGTGCACATCGAACCGCCTTTCAGAGGTAAGAGAAATACAGTAACTATACATTGTTTTAGGATATTAGGAACGTGACAAACACTAAAGCTATGGCGTATGTGTTATATTACGGTTACAATGCGCACTCCGTTATTCCAAGTAAACTAGCAAAATAAAACAGTGACAGCTGTCACTTTTAAGTGCGATTCTCTGACACATCCCGTCTAGACCGGCATAGTATAGTATTAAGACAGGTACGCAAAAATCAAACGTTTCTGTTATTTGCAATAGTTTATCAATATTATTTTTGTAATTCGATTAATAAATACTTGTGCAAATAGTTAAATCGATACGTTTAAACCCTTGTCTTCTGTTCCATTCAAAGTATGCACAATAAATTGTTTACATTTGTAATAACGATCTATTTTTCAAACAATCCAACGCAACTTGCAACTTTATGCAAGTGTATCATTATATTTGACAAAATAATAGCCCATTTGTACAATTCGTACAAATGCTAAACTGTTGAATACAAATATGTCGCTTCACTTCTAATGAACCGTACAAAATGGACAGTATTCAACAGTAGTGTTATTGTTTAAATCTGTTTAAATCGTATTTTGAATATTTCGATCATCAATACAACAAACTATGTAAACACAACGAAATAATGAAAGTCGGGCGGAAATAAAAACGTCCATAACATACATCATACCAGAAATAAAATAATGGAAACAATAAGAAATCGCGCAATCAGAAGAGAAAATGATATACAAGTTAAGAACTCACCATTGCTTTATATCCCACTATTAACCTGCAAGATACCTTAAAACACTATTGAAACACTATTATCTTATCTGCCTATACTGACGGCGTATAACGACCTTATGCCGATCACGGTATATCCACGGAATAATTCCTTATGCAAACAAACCCCGATGCGCTTTGATCATTGACTCGGATTTCATCAAACAAACCCCGATGCGCTTTGATCATTGACTCGGATTTCATCTATAACAGCTCTCATTTCATTCACTTCGCAAGAATTGCAAACAAAGTTAAATTATGTACATAGGACGGTGTCAATTAATCGGTTTCTAACTGAAGTGTATAACATTTTCATATGCGAACGCAATATAATTTATTATACATACAATTCACAACTACTAACGCAAGTACTTCATAGAAATTACAAGGTCAAACAATTGCATAGTGATACTCCTGCGATTACTGCTACAACTACAACTACTACTACAACAACAACAACTACTACTACTACTACTACTACTACTACTACTACTACTACTACTACTACCACTACTACTACTACTACTACTAATACTACTACTACTACTACTACTACTACTACTACTACTACTATTATAACTACTACTTCTAATAAAACTTGTACTATTACAACAACAACTTCTACTACTACTACTGCTATAACTACTACTACTACTACAACTACTACTACTACTACTACTACTACTACTACTACTACTACTACTACAACTACTACTACTACTTCTACTACTACTACTTCCACTGCTACTACTGTTACTACTACTACTACTACAACAACTACTACTCCTATTATATCACATCGAAGAAACACATCGAAGAAAAAAGTAAAATAGTTATTCCTTAAGATAACAAACAAATAACAAACATATATTAATTGTTTAAAGTTATGCAGTATTCCATTAAAAAATTCATGCTACACCTAAAGCTACTTATCCAAATTTAACTAAAGTCATAATATTGACGACTTTTTACACCACGGATTTTCTGTGTTTAAATTCATGTAAAAAATATATCTGTTACATTGTTTACAGCATTTCCATTACGGCAGGGTCGGTTGAAGTGGCATTTTCTCTACAAAACGTAAAGTTTAAGGCGGATTAACAAAATGTTTGTTTTTTGTTGTTGTTTTTTTCGCTGATATAAACTTTTTGTGTGTGTATATCCTATTAATAGATTTGACACGTGTCGAGAGCATCCCATTCATACAGTACAAATGTTGACCTACAACAATTTCTTGCTCAATATACCAATGCTTATTAAAGCATTATAAGAACGAAAGCCGGCCTACATTGGCAACGGCTTAACTGTGTTTCGAAATTATGCCTCGCAAGCATTGACGTAATAAGCACTTTAAGTGCTGATTGGTTCAAGGCTACGTTCAGAATGCGGGTGTCTAGGCACAGGAAATGTGTAGAAAGGATGGTTGTTACGTTTTAAAGGCAGGGTACCAATGCACAGGGGAACAATACCCCAGATTTTGGTGGGGGGGGTCATATAAAAAAGGATTTAACAAGGCCTTTAAGCAGTACGCAAGCTGTAAACGGCCAAATTCCGAATTAACAAATAAGCATTATATAGTCTGGCAAAATTGTCTCAGTATACCATAAGCCTATATATACCATAAGTCGGGAAACATTTGGGTTGTTTGATTCTGTTTTATATAAAAGCACTGATCCTCCAAGTAAACTGTTTATAAATATAAGCTTTATTCATTTGCTGATCATTTTTGCGACGCGGATAAAATCCATTTATTCGCCGTTAACTTTCGGCGATCTACACGATATTCTAAATGTAACACGAGGAACCTCGATCAGTTTCGTCGTGTTAAAAATGTAAGCAATAAACTGGAATTTTAATTAGTCAAACACCATTTATTTTAAGGGAATGTTACAGTTTTTCTACCATAATGCATTATGTAATGTCTTTGTTAAATCCACAATAAACTCCTAATGTTTATCTTAATTTGCAACACCTCGTACGTGCCTTTAACGTCATCTAATTGACGTCCAGCTGTATGAGTTGAGTCGGTTATGTTCTGTTTATGTAGCTTTGTCATTATTTAATAAATCTAAATATTTATGTGCATGATAGAAGATACATGACAATATACTGCTGTACAATTTCGTTGATAAAACAGGTGTTTCGTTTTATAGTTAAACAACATTCTGCGAACTTTGCCAATTGCCCTCGTACTTCGCTTCAGTATCACCTAACATTATCTACAAGCTACTGGTATTATTTTAATATTTGTAAAGCTGTTAAACCGAACTACCAACATTGGGGCACCTAACAAAATGTTCTAAAAAGTGATAAACAAAAACACACTTCGTTGAATTCTAAATTAAGCGTCAGTAAGCGAAAGTAAACCCAAATAGTTTATATGTTATAGTTGTGGGATATTACACTAAATTAACAGTTGGTAAATGTCACTTTAAACGCAACAATAGTTGACAAACAAAATTTGGTCCTTTTAAATCTACGGTTGTTTTTGTGAGTGTTTTTTATTGTATTTAGTTTACAAACGATAAATCGTTTCTCTTATTCCCAATATTTACCAATACTAATGTAAATGACCATTAATAAATACTTGTAAACATAGTGTGTTCGATACGTTTAACATTGTCTATACACCGTTCCATTAAGACTATTTACAACAAAAGCACGCTCAACTAAACTTTTAATAACAATCGATTAGGCCTCAGAGAGCATTTGATGAAACAATTCTCCGTATGTGAGACCATTTTCGCACTTAATTCTTGTTTTGCTGTAACATTGAAAAAGGAATCACATGTCTAAAACTCACCATTTTTATAAATCCTAATATAGGTCGAAACCTGTTCGATGTACTTGGAGACACTATTATCTTCCTATACTTACTGCGTATGAAGTTCTTATACCGATCACCTTATATCTGCGGTATAATCCCATATGCTAATAAATCCCGTGCGCTTTGGACGTTGACTTGGATTTCACTTGCAGCGCGTTCCCGCCCACAAAAGTGCAAACAAGAATTATATACGTAAGCGACGAAGTCAATTTATAGTTGAATAAGTGTATCAAATTTACCTTTACGAACATAACGGAGTGTTACCAAATAGAAATCACGAAAACAAATATATATTAAAGTACTACTTGAATATATATCGGTAAGTGTTATGTTAAGTTTTAATAAAGACTGAAGAAAGGTTGTAAGTACCTAAACATAAAACGCGCATGTGTGTACTGATTCATGGAACTTTAATGATAAAGTAATTTCAAGACGATTTTTTTTTCAACAAATCATCGAAAAATTAAACTTCATGATTGTGTAAGTGTTGCGTTTTTTATTTATTCTTTTGACATCTTAGCATCTAAGAAATAGTACTAAAATTTGCCTAGCAACCAGTGTGTCCAATTTTCGGCGTCATGTGACCTCTAAAATAGTCACGTGATATTTTTTTGGCATAAATCAATATTACGAAACAAGGGAGGTCACTGTGGGAAGTATTTTTGGTTAGGATGGCTGGTGATTTCTTTTGGTTGCAACTTGCAATATTTGTGTTTTGTGTTTGTTACGTGTTTTTTTGTATTGTGTTGTGTTGTTTGGGCAATTGGTTAGTTGCCGAAAATATAGAGCATTGTACTGCTAATGAAGCGGGATAGAAGTAGGTGTAGGGGTTCGTGACGGGCGCTTAAATGTGCTACCAATGTTTACTTTCTTGTTATATCGGCTTTAACAATTTTATGGAGTTTGTGACGTTCTGTTGCTAACTCGGCTATAGATATGTGACAATATATTAATATTGACTTCCTTAAGGGTAACAGTGCGTACTGTCAACCCGAGGCAACACTGACGACCGAGGCTTTAGCCGAGGTCCACAGTGTTTGTCGAGGGTTGGCGAGACGCACTGTCACCCTCAAGGAAGTCAATATTTATTGTATTATACCGAACAATCCCGTATCATTTACGTACCGGGCGACATAGCGGTAGCGGGCGACATTGGCGGGCGACATATCAAATTGTTGCCCGCTGCAGTTTATATGCATTATATAGAGAAATAACCAAGTGAGGTATAATAATACATATTATACGACGTGTACGTCTAAAGTTCACTTTAGTACAACTTAAGTTAAGATTTCTCTAATGAGCTTTGTGAATACCAGCCTTGGTTACCAATTTTTCGAAATTTCCCGAAGATAGCCGAGTTTATAGCTTTTAGCTTACCGCAGATGTTAAAAAATATCAAAATAATTTAAACAAGATTACAAATCATTAAACGTCACATGAAACCATGACAAGTAACAGATAATTAATAAAACATGATGATTGTCTTACTTTAAGAATAAAAGAACGAAAATACACCTCATTGTACACGTTTAAAGGCATATATATTTAATGTTTTGTAGATAACCAGTATTTTCATTTATAGGTATAGCATATAAAACATTCATTTACCTATTACATTTTCGAAAACTAAATGTCAACCCGGCTTCAAATGTTCCCTTTTATATTTAGGCTCGAAAAGTCGTAATTAAAAGTAAATATTGAATGTTTAAGTATACGAATATTTCCTTCCGATGTTAAGGGTTTCTCTCCTGGTGATATCTCTGGAGTTTCATTATTCTTATATTTAATTAAACGTCAATATTGAATGTTTAAGTATACGAATATTTCCTTCCGGTGTTAAGGGTTTCTCTTCTGGTGATATCTCTGGAGTTTCATTATTCTTATATTTAATTAAACGTCAATACTGAATGTTTAAGTATACGAATATTTCGTTCCGGTGTTAAGGGTTTCTCTTCTGGTGATATCTCTGGAGTTTCATTATTCTTATATTTAATTAAACGTCAATATTGAATGTTTAAGTATACGAATATTTCCTTCCGGTGTTAAGGGTTTCTCTTATGGTGATATCTCTGGAGTTTCGTTATTCTTATATTTAATTTAACGTCAATACTAAATGTTTAAGTATACGAATATTTCCTTACCGTTTTTATATTTTAATTGAATCATGATTTTTCATCATTTGTGGAAAAATATGCTTTAATAACCTTTCAAATTCAAAATCATTCCAAATCGATTCCATTAATTCATTTTAAAAGAAATGTTTCAAGTACTGTTTTAATGAATCGTAACAAGTCAATTCAAAATCTCAAGATCTTAAAACATATCAAACCATGATTAAGTATTTGAAGTGTATAATTAGCGAGTTTTATTTGGCCTTTGATTCAACAAATCTATTTTCCACCGTTCAAGTATGTGCTTCTAACGGCAATACAGTTTTTTACAAATATACCTATTTCATGATGTTGTATTTGTCGCAATAGCTGAACAGCCAAGGTGTTTCTCTATTACTTAAAGCTTCTACTGGATGGACAAATTTCTATCTAAACCACGCTAGCTTCTCTGGGACATTCACCAAGTGCGAGAGGTCCAGATTTAGAGTTTCAGGTTCGAGTTCCGGACTGGATGCACAATTCTCTTGGCTTTTAACTCCTAAACCCATAATTAGTACGAAGTAAACTTATAGCTGAATAAAATCCAATGATGAAAACACGATTCAAGTTAAAACCAGTACATTAAATCCTCATAATGTCCCACTGAATAATGGACACAAAATCTCCTGGCGTCGTTTGTCACTTTCCTTGATTTCAGATGTTGGGAGTCTGGGGCCATAGCAACAAAGCTCCCAAGGAAAAAATCTTAACTTAAGTAATAATTAAGTAAATAATTCAGATAAAGTTCTCCTAGTAAAAATCAAATCAATTTGGTATATTTGAAATATTATTAAAAAAAAGGAGAACATGTTAATTCTTAACCAGATTTGATTGTAGTCACCCGTAAGAAACACACAAACATTTCCGACGTCGCCAAAAGTACAAGCTGTATTTACATACACTTTTTTTTTTCTGCAGCTGAAAACTTCCTACAGACGTGGCAACTAGAACAGCTTGTATTGTGGGAACGAATAAATTCAAATATGTTTTCTTGTCGTTCTAAAATACGTTTAGGCCACTCTTAAACATTTGTTTTTTTGCGGTAACGCGACCGACTCACGAAATTGGGCCCGACTCACAAGTTGATATAAGCTTCCGTGAAGCAATTGTTTCGAAACTTTAAGTTATTATTTCGTCATATTTTGTTCGTAATTAATGCATTGAGTTTTTTTATCAACTAAACACTGCGTTCTGATAATTCTCATTAATCTGAATGTTGAGTGTTATTATCCGGATTGTTATTATCCGGATGCCTTGAATAATATGGAAAATATGTGCGTACCGAATATCGACGATATAGAGTCAACAGTTAATTAAAAGCATACCAAATCAAGGGACACCCCATTCCTTAAAACCACGAAGCATTAATCCTATTAGAATGGCTAAAACTAAGGCAGCTAATCAAAGACTAATTAGAGTACTTCTTGTTTTAATACCTTAACATTTTGACTCTACTTAATATATGTATAACTTCAGGCAAAATAAATAGTAAATACCAAACAGTTTACTTCAAGTCCAAATAATGGTAGTTTTAATTAAAATCTTCTCGTATTGGAAAAATACAGTAAGTATTTTAATTTCAATATCGTCTGCATTCGATATCATCTTGCAAGCTGTTGTGTTGTTTTTTTGACGCTGTTGGAATGTGCACATCGAACCGCCTTTCAGAGGTAAGAGAAATACAGTAACTATACATTGTTTTAGGATATTAGGAACGTGACAAACACTAAAGCTATGGCGTATGTGTTATATTACGGTTACAATGCGCACTCCGTTATTCCAAGTAAACTAGCAAAATAAAACAGTGACAGCTGTCACTTTTAAGTGCGATTCTCTGACACATCCCGTCTAGACCGGCATAGTATAGTATTAAGACAGGTACGCAAAAATCAAACGTTTCTGTTATTTGCAATAGTTTATCAATATTATTTTTGTAATTCGATTAATAAATACTTGTGCAAATAGTTAAATCGATACGTTTAAACCCTTGTCTTCTGTTCCATTCAAAGTATGCACAATAAATTGTTTACATTTGTAATAACGATCTATTTTTCAAACAATCCAACGCAACTTGCAACTTTATGCAAGTGTATCATTATATTTGACAAAATAATAGCCCATTTGTACAATTCGTACAAATGCTAAATTGTTGAATAAAAATGTGTCGCTTCACTTCTAATGAACCGTACAAAATGGACAGTATTCAACAGTAGTGTTATTGTTTAAATCTGTTTAAATCGTATTTTGAATATTTCGATCATCAATACAACAAACTATGTAAACACAACGAAATAATGAAAGTCGGACGGAAATAAAAACGTCCATAACATACATCATACCAGAAATAAAATAATGGAAACAATAAGAAATCGCGCAATCAGAAGAGAAAATGATATACAAGTTAAGAACTCACCATTGCTTTATATCCCACTATTAACCTGCAAGATACCTTAAAACACTATTGAAACACTATTATCTTATCTGCCTATACTGACGGCGTATAACGACCTTATGCCGATCACGGTATATCCACGGAATAATTCCTTATGCAAACAAACCCCGATGCGCTTTGATCATTGACTCGGATTTCATCAAACAAACCCCGATGCGCTTTGATCATTGACTCGGATTTCATCTATAACAGCTCTCATTTCATTCACTTCGCAAGAATTGCAAACAAAGTTAAATTATGTACATAGGACGGTGTCAATTAATCGGTTTCTAACTGAAGTGTATAACATTTTCATATGCGAACGCAATATAATTTATTATACATACAATTCACAACTACTAACGCAAGTACTTCATAGAAATTACTAGGTCAAACAATTGCATAGTGATACTCCTGCGATTACTGCTACAACTACAACTACTACTACAACAACAACAACTACTACTACTACTACTACTACTACTACTACTACTACTACTACTACTACTACTACTACTACTATTATAACTACTACTTCTAATAAAACTTGTACTATTACAACAACAACTTCTACTACTACTACTGCTATTACTACTACTACTACTACAACTACTACTACTACTACTACTACTACTACTACTACTACTACTACAACTACTACTACAACTTCTACTACTACTACTTCCACTGCTACTACTGTTACTACTACTACTACTACAACAACTACTACTACTATTATATCACATCGAAGAAACACATCGAAGAAAAAAGTAAAATAGTAATTCCTTAAGATAACAAACAAATAACAAACATATATTAATTGTTTAAAGTTATGCAGTATTCCATTAAAAAATTCATGCTACACCTAAAGCTACTTATCCAAATTTAACTAAAGTCATAATATTGACGACTTTTTACACCACGGATTTTCTGTGTTTAAATTCATGTAAAAAATATATCTGTTACATTGTTTACAGCATTTCCATTACGGCAGGGTCGGTTGAAGTGGCATTTTCTCTACAAAACGTAAAGTTTAAGGCGGATTAACAAAATGTTTGTTTTTTGTTGTTGTTTTTTTCGCTGATATAAACTGTTTGTGTGTGTATATCCTATTAATAGATTTGACACGTGTCGAGAGCATCCCATTCATACAGTACAAATGTTGACCTACAACAATTTCTTGCTCAATATACCAATGCTTATTAAAGCAATATAAGAACGAAAGCCGGCCTACATTGGCAACTGCTTAACTGTGTTTCGAAATTATGCCTCGCAAGCATTGACGTAATAAGGACTTTAAGTGCTGATTGGTTCAAGGCTACGTTCAGAATGCGGGTGTCTAGGCACAGGAAATGTGTAGAAAGGATGGTTGTTACGTTTTAAAGGCGCGACGTTCTTTGGATTTGTAAAATGACGTTTAAAGGCCTAGTTTAAGGAATATATGGGGTATCCGTTGGGTACTCCACTCTGTGTATTGGTCCACCATAAAATATCTTATCATTATCTGCAATCTTTTCTCTCAGCTGAATGCGCAATGATTATGTGCACTGTTTCCTCTGCAGCAGTGTATGAATATCAGCTGATAAGGTTCGCCACATTGTGTCCACACTGTGACCACAGCAGGGTACCAATGCACAGGGGAACAATACCCCAAATTTTGGTGGGGGGGTCATATAAAAAAGGATTTAACAAGGCCTTTAAGCAGTACGCAAGCTGTAAACGGCCAAATTCCGAATTAACAAATAAGCATTATATAGTCTGGCAAAATTGTCTCAGTATACCATAAGCCTATATATACCATAAGTCGGGAAACATTTGGGTTGTTTGATTCTGTTTTATATAAAAGCACTGATCCTCCAAGTAAACTGTTTATAAATATAAGCTTTATTAATTTGCTGATCATTTTTGCGACGCGGATAAAATCCAATTATTCGCCGTTAACTTTCGGCGATCTACACGATATTCTAAATGTAACACGAGGAACCTCGATCAGTTTCGTCGTGTTAAAAATGTAAGCAATAAACTGGAATTTTAATTAGTCAAACACCATTTATTTTAAGGGAATGTTACAGTTTTTCTACCATAATGCATTATGTAATGTCTTTGTTAAATCCACAATAAACTCCTAATGTTTATCTTAATTTGCAACACCTCGTACGTGCCTTTAACGTCATCTAATTGACGTCCAGCTGTATGAGTTGAGTCGGTTATGTTCTGTTTATGTAGCTTTGTCATTATTTAATAAATCTAAATATTTATGTGCATGATAGAAGATACATGACAATATACTGCTGTACAATTTCGTTGATAAAACAGGTGTTTCGTTTTATAGTTAAACAACATTCTGCGAACTTTGCCAATTGCCCTCGTACTTCGCTTCAGTATCACCTAACATTATCTACAAGCTACTGGTATTATTTTAATATTTGTAAAGCTGTTAAACCGAACTACCAACATTGGGGCACCTAACAAAATGTTCTAAAAAGTGATAAACAAAAACACACTTCGTTGAATTCTAAATTAAGCGTCAGAAAGCGAAAGTAAACCCAAATAGTTTATATGTTATAGTTGTGGGATATTACACTAAATTAACAGTTGGTAAATGTCACTTTAAACGCAACAATAGTTGACAAACAAAATTTGGTCCTTTTAAATCTACGGTTGTTTTTGTGAGTGTTTTTTATTGTATTTAGTTTACAAACGATAAATCGTTTCTCTTATTCCCAATATTTACCAATACTAATGTAAATGACCATTAATAAATACTTGTAAACATAGTGTGTTCGATACGTTTAACATTGTCTATACACCGTTCCATTAAGAATATTTACAACAAAAGCACGCTCAACTAAACTTTTAATAACAATCGATTAGGCCTCAGAGAGCATTTGATGAAACAATTCTCGTATGTGAGACCATTTTCGCACTTAATTCTTGTTTTGCTGTAACATTGAGAAAGGAATCACATGTCTAAAACTCACCATTTTTATAAATCCTAATATAGGTCGAAACCTGTTCGATGTACTTGGAGACACTATTATCTTCCTATACTTACTGCGTATGAAGATCTTATACCGATCACCTTATATCTGCGGTATAATCCCATATGCTAATAAATCCCGTGCGCTTTGGACGTTGACTTGGATTTCACTTGCAGCGCGTTCCCGCCCACAAAAGTGCAAACAAGAATTATATACGTAAGCGACAAAATCAATTTATAGTTGAATAAGTGTATCAAATTTACCTTTACGAACATAACGGAGTGTTACCAAATAGAAATCACGAAAACAAATATATATTAAAGTACTACTTGAATATATATCGGTAAGTGTTATGTTAAGTTTTAATAAAGACTGAAGAAAGGTTGTAAGTACCTAAACATAAAACGCGCATGTGTGTACTGATTCATGGAACTTTAATGATAAAGTAATTTCAAGACGATTTTTTTTTCAACAAATCATCGAAAAATTAAAGTTCATGATTGTGTAAGTGTTGCGTTTTTTATTTATTCTTTTGACATCTTAGCATCTAAGAAATAGTACTAAAATTTGCCTAGCAACCAGTGTGTCCAATTTTCGGCGTCATGTGACCTCTAAAATAGTCCCGTGATATTTTTTTGGCATAAATCAATATTACGAAACAAGGGAGGTCACTGTGGGAAGTATTTTTGGTTAGGATGGCTGGTGATTTCTTTTGGTTGCAACTTGCAATATTTGTGTTTTGTGTTTGTTACGTGTTTTTTTGTATTGTGTTGTGTTGTTTGGGCAATTGGTTAGTTGCCGTAAATATAGAGCCTTGTGCTGCTAATGAAGCGGGATAGAAGTAGGTGTAGGGGTTCGTGACGGGCGCTTAAATGTGCTACCAATGTGTACTTTCTTGTTATATCGGCTTTAACAATTTTATGGAGTTTGTGACGTTCTGTTGCTAACTCGGCTATAGATATGTGACAATATATTAATATTGACTTCCTTAAGGGTGACAGTGCGTACTGTCAACCCGAGGCAACACTGACGACCGAGGCTTTAGCCGAGGTCCACAGTGTTTGTCGAGGGTTGGCGAGACGCACTGTCACCCTCAAGGAAGTCAATATTTATTGTATTATACCGAACAATCCCGTATCATTTACGTACCGGGCGACATAGCGGTAGCGGGCGACATTGGCGGGCGACATATCAAATTGTTGCCCGCTGCAGTTTATATGCATTATATAGAGAAATAACCAAGTGAGGTATAATAATACATATTATACGACGTGTACGTCTAAAGTTCACTTTAGTACAACTTAAGTTAAGATTTCTCTAATGAGCTTTGTGAATACCAGCCTAGCTTACCGCAGATGTTAAAAAATATCAAAATAATTTAAACAAGATTACAAATCATTAAACGTCACATGAAACCATGACAAGTAACAGATAATTAATAAAACATGATGATTGTCTTACTTTAAGAATAAAAGAACGAAAATACACCTCATTGTACACGTTTAAAGGCATATATATTTAATGTTTTGTAGATAACCAGTATTTTCATTTATAGGTATAGCATATAAAACATTCATTTACCTATTACATTTTCGAAAACTAAATGTCAACCCGGCTTCAAATGTTCCCTTTTATATTTAGGCTCGAAAAGTCGTAATTAAAAGTAAATATTGAATGTTTAAGTATACGAATATTTCCTTCCGATGTTAAGGGTTTCTCTCCTGGTGATATCTCTGGAGTTTCATTATTCTTATATTTAATTAAACGTCAATATTGAATGTTTAAGTATACGAATATTTCCTTCCGGTGTTAAGGGTTTCTCTTCTGGTGATATCTCTGGAGTTTCATTATTCTTATATTTAATTAAACGTCAATACTGAATGTTTAAGTATACGAATATTTTGTTCCGGTGTTAAGGGTTTCTCTTCTGGTGATATCTCTGGAGTTTCATTATTCTTATATTTAATTAAACGTCAATATTGAATGTTTAAGTATACGAATATTTCCTTCCGGTGTTAAGGGTTTCTCTTCTGGTGATATCTCTGGAGTTTCGTTATTCTTTTATTTAATTAAACGTCAATACTAAATGTTTAAGTATACGAATATTTCCTTAACGTTTTTATATTTTAATTGAATCATGATTTTTCATCATTTGTGGAAAAATATGCTTTAATAACCTTTCAAATTCAAAATCATTCCAAATCGATTCCATTAATTCATTTTAAAAGAAATGTTTCAAGTACTGTTTTAATGAATCGTAACAAGTCAATTCAAAATCTCAAGATCTTAAAACATATCAAACCATGATTAAGTATTTGAAGTGTATAATTAGCGAGTTTTATTTGGCCTTTGATTCAACAAATCTATTTTCCACCGTTCAAGTATGTGCTTCTAACGGCAATACAGTTTTTTACAAATATACCTATTTCATGATGTTGTATTTGTCGCAATAGCTGAACAGCCAAGGTGTTTCTCTATTACTTAAAGCTTCTACTGGATGGACAAATTTCTATCTAAACCACGCTAGCTTCTCTGGGACATTCACCAAGTGCGAGAGGTCCAGATTTAGAGTTTCAGGTTCGAGTTCCGGACTGGATGCACAATTCTCTTGGCTTTTAACTCCTAAACCCATAATTAGTACGAAGTAAACTTATAGCTGAATAAAATCCAATGATGAAAACACGATTCAAGTTAAAACCAGTACATTAAATCCTCATAATGTCCCACTGAATAATGGACACAAAATCTCCTGGCGTCGTTTGTCACTTTCCTTGATTTCAGATGTTGGGAGTCTGGGGCCATAGCAACAAAGCTCCCAAGGAAAAAATCTTAACTTAAGTAATAATTAAGTAAATAATTCAGATAAAGTTCTCCTAGTAAAAATCAAATCAATTTGGTATATTTGAAATATTATTTAAAAAAAGGAGAACATGTTAATTCTTAACCAGATTTGATTGTAGTCACCCGTAAGAAACACACAAACATTTCCGACGTCGCCAAAAGTACAAGCTGTATTTACATACACTCTTTTTTTTCTGCAGCTGAAAACTTCCTCCAGACGTGGCAACTTGAACAGCTTGTATTGTGGGAACGAATAAATTCAAATATGTTTTCTTGTCGTTCTAAAATACGTTTAGGCCACTCTTAAACATTTGTTTTTTTGCGGTAACGCGACCGACTCACGAAATTGGGCCCGACTCACAAGTTGATATAAGCTTCCGTGAAGCAATTGTTTCGAAACTTTAAGTTATTATTTCGTCATATTTTGTTCGTAATTAATGCATTGAGTTTTTTTATCAACTAAACACTGCGTTCTGATAATTCTCATTAATCTGAATGTTGAGTGTTATTATCCGGATTGTTATTATCCGGATGCCTTGAATAATATGGAAAATATGTGCGTACCGAATATCGACGATATAGAGTCAACAGTTAATTAAAAGCATACCAAATCAAGGGACACCCCATTCCTTAAAACCACGAAGCATTAATCCTATTAGAATGGCTAAAACTAAGGCAGCTAATCAAAGACTAATTAGAGTACTTCTTGTTTTAATACCTTAACATTTTGACTCTACTTAATATATGTATAACTTCAGGCAAAATAAATAGTAAATACCAAACAGTTTACTTCAAGTCCAAATAATGGTAGTTTTAATTAAAATCTTCTCGTATTGGAAAAATACAGTAAGTATTTTAATTTCAATATCGTCTGCATTCGATATCATCTTGCAAGCTGTTGTGTTGTTTTTTTGACGCTGTTGGAATGTGCACATCGAACCGCCTTTCAGAGGTAAGAGAAATACAGTAACTATACATTGTTTTAGGATATTAGGAACGTGACAAACACTAAAGCTATGGCGTATGTGTTATATTACGGTTACAATGCGCACTCCGTTATTCCAAGTAAACTAGCAAAATAAAACAGTGACAGCTGTCACTTTTAAGTGCGATTCTCTGACACATCCCGTCTAGACCGGCATAGTATAGTATTAAGACAGGTACGCAAAAATCAAACGTTTCTGTTATTTGCAATAGTTTATCAATATTATTTTTGTAATTCGATTAATAAATACTTGTGCAAATAGGTAAATCGATACGTTTAAACCCTTGTCTTCTGTTCCATTCAAAGTATGCACAATAAATTGTTTACATTTGTAATAACGATCTATTTTTCAAACAATCCAACGCAACTTGCAACTTTATGCAAGTGTATCATTATATTTGACAAAATAATAGCCCATTTGTACAATTCGTACAAATGCTAAATTGTTGAATAAAAATGTGTCGCTTCACTTCTAATGAACCGTACAAAATGGACAGTATTCAACAGTAGTGTTATTGTTTAAATCTGTTTAAATCGTATTTTGAATATTTCGATCATCAATACAACAAACTATGTAAACACAACGAAATAATGAAAGTCGGACGGAAATAAAAACGTCCATAACATACATCATACCAGAAATAAAATAATGGAAACAATAAGAAATCGCGCAATCAGAAGAGAAAATGATATACAAGTTAAGAACTCACCATTGCTTTATATCCCACTATTAACCTGCAAGATACCTTAAAACACTATTGAAACACTATTATCTTCCTATACTGACGGCGTATAACGACCTTATGCCGATCACGGTATATCCACGGAATAATTCCTTATGCAAACAAACCCCGATGCGCTTTGATCATTGACTCGGATTTCATCAAACAAACCCCGATGCGCTTTGATCATTGACTCGGATTTCATCTATAACAGCTCTCATTTCATTCACTTCGCAAGAATTGCAAACAAAGTTAAATTATGTACATAGGACGGTGTCAATTAATCGGTTTCTAACTGAAGTGTATAACATTTTCATATGCGAACGCAACATAATTTATTATACATACAATTCACAACTACTAACGCAAGTACTTCATAGAAATTACTAGGTCAATTGAATAGTGATACTCCTGCGATTACTGCTACAACTACAACTACAACTACAACAACAACAACAACTACTACTACTATTACTACTACTACTACTACTACTACTACTACTACTACTACTACTATTATTACTACTACTGCTAATAAAACTTGTACTATTACAACAACAACTTCTACTACTACTACTACTATTACTACTACTACTACTACTACAACTACTATTACTACTACTACTACTACTACTACTACAACTACTACTTCTACTTCTACTACTACTACTTCTACTGCTACTACTGTTACTACTACTACTATTACTACAACAACTACTACTACTATATCACATCGAAGAAACATATCGAAGAAAAAAGTAAAATAGTAATTCCTTAACATAACAAACAAACAACAAACATATATTAATTGTTTAAAGGGTATGCAGTATTCCATTAAAAAATTCATGCCACACCTAAAGCTACTTATCCAAATTTAACTAAAGTCATAATATTGACGACTTTTTTGCACCACGGATTTTCTGTGTTTAAATTCATGTAAAAAAATATATCTGTTACATTGTTTACAGCATTTGCATTACGGCAGGGTCGGTTGAAGTGGCATTTTCTCTACAAAACGTAAAGTTTAAGGCGGATTAACAAAATGTTTGTTTTTTTAAGTTGTTGTTTTTATCGCTGATATAAACTTTTTGTGAGTGTCTATCCTATTTATAGATATGACACGTTTCGAGGGCGTCCCGTTCATACAGTACAAATGTTGATCTACGACAATTTCTTGCTCAATAAACCAATGCATATTAAAGCATTATAAGAACGAAAGCCGGCCTACATTGGCAACGGCTTAACAGTGTTTCGAAATTACGCCTCGCAAGCATTGACGTAATAAGGACTTCAAGTGCTGATTGGTTCAAGGCTACGTTCAGAATGCGGGTGTCTAGGCACAGGAAATGTGTAGAAAGGATGGTTGTTACGTTTTAAAGGCGCGACGTCCTTTGGATTTGTAAAATGACGTTTAAAGGCCTAGTTTATGGAATATATGGGGTATCCGTTGGGTACTCCACTCTGTGTATTGGTCCACCATAAAATATCATATCATTATCTGCAATCTTTTCTCTCAGCCGAATGCGCAATGATTATGTGCACTGTTTCCTCTGCAGCAGTGTATGAATATCAGCTGATAAGGTTCGCCACATTGTGTCCACACTGTGACCACAGCCGGATACCAATGCACAGGGGAACAATACCCCAGATTTTGGTGGGGGGGTCATATAAAAAAGGATTTAACAAGGCCTTTAAGCCGTACGCAAGCTGAAAACGGCCAAATTCCGAATTAACAAATAAGCATTATATAGTCTGGCAAAATTGTCTCAGTATACCATAAGCCTATATATACCATAAGTCGGGAAACATTTGGGTTGTTTGATTCTGTTTTATATAAAAGCACTGATCCTCCAAGTAAACTATAAGCTTTATTCATTTGCTGATCATTTTTGCGACGCGGATAAAATCCAATTATTCGCCGTTAACTTTCGGCGATCTACACGATATTCTAAATGTAACACGAGGAACCTCGATCAGTTTCGTCGTGTTAAAAATGTAAGCAACAAACTGGAATTTTAATTAGTCAAACACCATTTATTTTAAGGGAATGTTACAGTTTTTCTACCATAATGCATTATGTAATGTCTTTGTTAAATCCACAATAAACTCCTAATGTTTGTCTTAATTTGCAATACCTCGTACGTGCCTTTAACGTCATCTAATTGACGTCCAGCTGTATGAGTTGAGTCGGTTATGTTCTGTTTATGTAGCTTTGTCATTATTTAATAAATCTAAATATTTATGTGCATGATAGAAGATACATGACAATATACTGCTGTACAATTTCGTTGATAAAACAGGTGTTTCGTTTTATAGTTAAACAACATTCTGCGAACTTTGCCAATAGCCCTCGTACTTCGCTTCAGTATCACCTAACATTATCTACAAGCTACTGGTATTATTTTAATATTTGTAAAGCTGTTAAACCGAACTACCAACATTGGGGCACCTAACAAAATGTTCTAAAAAGTGATACAGAAAAACACACTTCGTTGAATTCTAAATTAAGCGTCAGTAAGCGAAACTAAACCCAAACAGTTAATATGTTATAGTTGTGGGATATTACACTAAATTAACAGTTGGTAAATGTCACTTTAAACGCAACAATAGTTGACAAACAAAATTTGGTCCTTTTAAATCTACGGTTGTTTCTGTGAGTGTTTTTTATTGTATTTAGTTTACAAACGATAAATCGTTTCTCTTATTCCCAATATTTACCAATACTAATGTAAATGACCATTAATAAATACTTGTAAACATAGTGTGTTCGATACGTTTAACATTGTCTAAACACCGTTCCATTAAGACTATTTACAGCAAAAGCACACTCAACTAAATTTTAATAACAATCGATTAGGCCTCAGAGAGCATTTGATGAAACAATTCTCCGTATGTGAGACCATTTTCGCACTTAATTCTTGTTTTGCTGTAACATTGAAAAAGGAATCACATGTCTAAAACTCACCATTTTTATAAATCCTAATATAGGTCGAAACCTGTTGGATGTACTTGGAGACACTATTATCTTCCTATACTTACTGCGTATGAAGATCTTATACCGATCACCTTATATCTGCGGTATAATCCCATATGCTAATAAATCCCGTGCGCTTTGGACGTTGACTTGGATTTCACTTGCAGCGCATTCCCGCCCACAAAAGTGCAAACAAGAATTATATACGTAAGCGACAAAATCAATTTATAGTTGAATAAGTGTATCAAATTTACCTTTAAGAAACATAACGGAGTGTTACCAAATAGAAATCACGAAAACAAATATATATTAAAGTACTACTTGAATATATATCGGTAAGTGTTATGTTAAGTTTTAATAAAGACTGAAGAAAGGTTGTAAGTACCTAAACATAAAACGCGCATGTGTGTACTGATTCATGGAACTTTAATGATAAAGTAATTTCAAGACGATTTTTTTTTTCAACAAATCATCGAATAATTAAAGTTCATGATTGTGTAAGTGTTGCGTTTTTTATTTATTCTTTTGACATCTAAGCATTTAAGAAATAGTACTAACATTTGCCTAGCAACCAGTGTGTCCAATTTTCGGCGTCATGTGACCTCTAAAATAGTCACGTGATATTTTTTTGGCATAAATCAATATTACGAAACAAGGGAGGTCACTGTGGGAAGTATTTTTGGTTAGGATGGCTGGTGATTTCTTTTGGTTGCAACTTGCAATATTTGTGTTTTGTGTTTGTTACGTGTTTTTTGTATTGTGTTGTGTTGTTTGGGCAATTGGTTAGTTGCCGTAAATATAGAGCCTTGTGCTGCTAATGAAGCGGGATAGAGGTAGGTGTAGGGGTTCGTGACGGGCGCTTAAATGTGCTACCAATGTTTACTTTCTTGTTATATCGGCTTTAACAATTTTATTTAGTTTGTGACGTTCTGTTGCTAACTCGGCTATAGATATGTGACAATATATTAATATTGACTTCCTTGAGGGTGACAGTGCGTATTGTCAACCCGAGGCAACACTGACGACCGAGGCTTTAGCCGAGGTCCACAGTGTTTGTCGAGGGTTGGCGAGACGCACTGTCACCCTCAAGGAATTCAATATTTATTGTATTATACCGAACAATCCCGTATCATTTACGTACCGGGCATAGCGGTAGCGGGCGACTTTGGCGGGCGACATATCAAATTGTTGCCCGCTGCAGTTTATATGCATTATATAGAGAAATAACCAAGTGAGGTATAATAATACATATTATACGACGTATACGTCTAATGTTCACTTTAGTACAACTTAAGTTGAGATTTCTCTTATGAGCTTTGTGAATACCAGCATTGGTTACCAATTTTTCGAAATTTCCCGAAGATAGCCGAGTTTATAGCTTTTAGCTTACCGCATATGTTAAAAAATATCAAAATAATTTAAACAAAATTACAAATCATAAAACGTCACATGAAACCATGACAAGTAACAGATAATTAATAAAACATGATGATCGTCTTACTTTAGGATTAAAAGTACGAAAATACACCTCATTGTACACGTTTAATGGCACATCTATTTAATGTTTTGTAGATAACCAGTATTTTCATTTATAGGTATAGCATATAATACATTTATTTACCCTATTACATTTTCGAAAACTAAATTTCAACCCGGCTTCAAATGTCCCCTTTTATATTTAGGCTCGAAAAGTCGTAATTAAAAGTAAATATTGAATGTTTAAGTATACGAATATTTCCTTCCGGTGTTAAGGGTTTCTCTTCTGGTGATATCTCTGGAGTTTCATTATTCTTATATTTAATTAAACGTCAATACTGAATGTTTAAGTATGCGAATATTTCCTTAACGTTTTTATATTTTAATTGAATCATGATTTTTCATCATTTGTGGAAAAATATGCTTTTATAACCTTTCAAATTCAAAATCATTCCAAATCGATTCCATTAATTCATTTTAAAAGAAATGTTTCAAGTACTGTTTTAATGAAACGTAACAAGTCAATTCAAAATCTCAAGATCTTAAAACATATCAAACCATGACTAAGTATTTGAAGTGTATAATTGGCAAGTTTTATTTGGCCTTTGATACAACAAATCTATTTTCACCGTTCAAGTATGTGCTTCTAACGGCAATACATTTTTTACAAATATACCTATTTCATGATGTTGTATTTGTCGCAATAGCTGAACTGCCACGGTGTTTCTCTATTACTTAAAGCTGCTACTGGTTGGACAAATTTCTATCTAAACCACGCTAGCTTCGCCGGGACATTCACCAAGTGCGAGAGGTCCAGACTTAGAGTTTCACGTTCGAGTTCCGGACTGGATGCACAATTCTCTTGGCTTTTAACTCCTAAGCCCATAATTAGTACGAAGTAAACTTATAGCTGAATAAAATCCAATGATGAAAACACGATTCAAGTTAAAACCAGTACATTAAATCCTCATTATGTCCCACTGAATAATGGACAAAAAAATCTCTTGGCGTCGTTTCCACTTTCCTTGATTTCAGATGTTTGGAGTCTGGAGCCATATCAACAAAGCTCCCTAGGAAAATCTTAACTAAATAATTCAGATAAAGTTTTCCTTGTGAAAATCAAATCAATTTGGTATATTTGAAATATTATTTAAAAAAAAGGAGAACATGTTAATTCTTAACCAGAGTCGATTGTAGTCACCCGTAAGAAACACACAAACATTTGCGACGTCGCCAAATGTACGTTTAGGCCACTCTTTAACATTTGTTTTGTTACGGTAACGCGACCGACTCACGAAATTGGGCCCGACTCACAAGTTGATATAAGCTTCGTGAAGCAATTGTTTCGAAACTTTAGGTTATTAATTCGTCATATTTTGTTCGTAATTAATGCATTGAGTATTTTTATCAACTAAACACTGCGTTCTAATTATTCTCATTAATCTGAATGTGGAGTGTTATTATCCGGATGCCTTGAATAATATGGAAAATATGTGCGTACCGAATATCGGCGACATAGAGTCAAAAGTTAATTAAAAAACATACCAAATCAAGGGACACCCATTCCTTAAAACCGCGAAGCATTAATCCTATTAGAATGGCTACAACTAAGGCAGCTAAGCAAAGTCTAATTAAAGTTATTCTTTTTTTAATACCTCAACATTTTGACTCTACTTAATATATGTATCACTTCAGGCAAAATAAATAGCAAATACCAAACAGTTTACTTCAAGTCCAAATAATGGTAGTTTTAATTAAAGTCTTCTCGTATTGGAAAAATACAATAAGTATTTTAATTTCAATATCGTCTACATTCGATATCATCTTGCAAACTGTTGTGTTGTTGTTTTTTTACGCTGTTGGACTGTGCACATCGAACCGCCTTTCAGAGATAAGAGAAATACAGTAACTATACGTTGTTTTAGGATATTAGGAACGTGACAATCACTAAAGCTATGGCGTATGTGTTATAATAAAGTTATTCTTTTTTTAATACCTTAACATTTTGACTCTACTTAATATATATGTATCACTTCAAGCAAAATAAATAGTAAATACCAAACAGTTTACTTCAAGTCCAAATAATGGTAGTTTTAATTAAAATCTTCTCGTATTGGAAAAATACAGTAAGTATTTTAATTTCAATATCGTCTACATTCGATATCATCTTGCAAGCTGTTGTGTTTTGTTTTTTTTACGCTGTTGGACTGTGCACATCGAACCGCCTTTCAGAGATAAGAGAAATACTGTAACTATACATTGTTTTAGGATATTAGGAACGTGACAATCACTGAAGCTATGGCGTTTGTGTTATATTAAGGTTACAATGCGCACTCCGTTATTCCAAGTAAACTAGCAAAATAAAACAGTGAAAGCTGTCACTTTTAAATGCGATTCTCTGACACATCCGTCTAGACCGGCATACTATAGTATTAAGACAGGTACGCAAAAATCAAACATTTCTGTTATTTGCAATAGTTTATCAATAATATTTTTGTAATTCGATTAATAAATACTTGTGCAAATAGTTAAACCGATACGTTTAAACCCTTGTCTTCTGTTCCATTCAAAGTATGCACAATAAATTGTTTACATATGTAATAACGATCTATTTTTCAAACAATCCAACGCAACTTGCAACTTTATGCAAGCTTATCATTATATTTGACAAAATAATAGCCCATTTGTACAATTCGTACAAATGCTAAATTGTTGAATTAAAATGTGTCGCTTCACTTCTAATGACCCGTACAAAATAGACAGTATGCAACAGCAGTGTTATTTGAATCTGTTTAAATCGTATTTTGAATATTTCGATCATCAATATAACAAACTATATAAACACAACGAAATAATGAAAGTCGGAAGGAAAAAAACGTCCATAACATACATCATACCAGAAATAAAATGATGGAAACAATAAGAAATCGCGCAATCAGAAGAGAACATGATATACAAGTTAAGAAATCACCATTGCTTTATATCCCACTATTAACCTGCAAGATACCATAAAACACTATTCAAACACTATTATCTTCTTATACTGACGGCGTATAAAGACCTTATGCCGATCACGGTATATCAACGGAATAATTCCTTATGCAAACAAACCCCGATGCGCTTTGATCATTGACTCGGATTTCAGCTATAACAGCTCTCATTTCATTCACTTCGCAAGAATTGCAAGCAAAGTTAAATTATGTACATAGAACGGTGTCAATTAATCGGTTTCAAACGGAAGTGTATAACATTTTCCTATGCGAACGAAACATAATTTATTATACATAAAAATCACAACTACTAACGCAAGTACTTCATAGAAATTACTAGGCCAAACAATTGCATAGTGATACTCCTGCGAATACTGCTACAACTACAACTACTACAACAACGACAACAACAACAAATACTACTACTATTACTACTACTACTACTACTACTACTACTACTAAAAATTATACTTCTAATAATACTTGTACTATTACAACAACAGCTTCTACTACTACTACTACTACTCCTACTACTACTACTAATACTACTACTACTGATACTACTACAACTTCTACTACTACTACTACTACTACTACTACTACTACTACTACTACTACTACTACTACTACTACTACTACTACTACTACTACTACAACTAATACTACTAATTCTACTACTACTACTTCTACTGCTACTACCGTTACTACTACTACTACTACAACAACAACTACTACTACTATATCACATCGAAGAAACACAGTAAAAAAGTAAAATAGTAATTCCTTAACATAACAAACAAATAACAAACATATATTAATTGTTTAAACGGTATGCAGTATTCCATTGAAAAAATTCATGCTACACCTAAAGCTACTTATCCAAATTTTTACTAACGTCATAATATTGACGACTTTTTTGCTCCACGGATTTTCTGTGTTTAAATTCATGTAAAAAAATATATATATCTGTTACATTGTTTACAGCATTTGCATTACGGCAGGGTCGGTTGAAGTGGCATTTTCTCTACAAAACGTAAAGTTGAAGGCGGATTAACACAATGTTTGTTTTTTTGTTGTTGTTTTTTTTCGCTGATATAAACTTTTTTTGTGTCTATCTTATTAATAGATATGACACGTGTCGAGGGCATCCCGTTCATGCAGAACAAATGTTGATCTACAACAATTTCTTGCTCAATAAACCAATGCATATCAAAGCATTATAAGAACGAAAGCCGGTCTACATTGGCAACGGCTTAACAGTGTTTCGAAATTACGCCTCGCAAGCATTGACGTAATAAGGACTTTAAGTGCTGATTGGTTCAAGGCTACGTTCAGAATGCGGGCGTCTAGGCACAGGAAATGTGTAGAAAGGATGGTTGTTACCTTTTAAAGGCGCGACGTTCTTTGGATTTGTAAAATGACGTTTAAAGGCCTAGTTTAAGGAATATATGGGGTATCCGTTGGGTACTCCACTCTGTGTATTGGTCCACCATAAAATATCTTATCATTATCTGCAATCTTTTCTCTCAGCTGAATGAGCAATGATTATGTGCACTGTTTCCTCTGCAGCAGTGTATGAATATCAGTTGATAAGGTTCGCCACATTGTGTCCACACTGTGACCACAGCAGGGTACCAATGCACAGGTGTACAATACCCCAGATTTTTGTGGGGGGGTCATATAAAAAAGGATTTAACAAGGCCTTTAAGCCGTACGCAAGCTGAAAACGGCCAAATTCCGAATTAACAAATAAGCATTATACAGTCTGGCAAAATTGTCTCAGTATACCATAAGCCTTATATATACCATAAGTCGGGAAACATTTGGGTTGTTTGATTCTGTTTTATATAAAAGCACTGATCCTCCAAGTAAACTGTTTATAAATATAAGCTTTATGCATTTGCTGATCATTTTTGCGACGCGGATAAAATCCAATTATTCGCCGTTAACTTTCGGCGATCTACACGATATTCTAAATGTAACACGAGGAACCTCGATCAGTTTCGTCGTGTTAAAAATGTAAGCAATAAACTGGAATTTTAATTAGTCAAACACCATTTATTTTAAGGGAATGTTACAGTTTTTCTACCATAATGCATTATGTAATATCTTTGTTAAATCCACAATAAACTCCTAATGTTTGTCTTAATTTGCAACACCTCGTACGTGCCTTTAACGTCATCTAATTGACGTCCAGCTGTATGAGTTGAGTCGGTTATGTTCCGTTTATGTAGCTTTGTCATTATTTAATAAATCTAATATTTATGTGCATGCTAGAAGATACATGAAAATATACTGCTGTACAATTTCGTTGATAACAGGTGTTTCGTTTTATAGTTAAAACAACATTCTGCGAACTTTGCCAATAGCCCTCGTACTTCGCTTCAGTATCACCTAACATTATCTACAAGCTACTGGTATTATTTTAATATTTGTAAAGCTGTTAAACCGAACTACCAACATTGGGGCACCTAACAAAATGTTCTAAAAAGTGATAAACAAAAACACACTTCCTTGAATTCTAAATTAAGCGTCAGTAAGCGAAACTAAACCCAAATAGTTTATATGTTATACTTGTGGGATATTACACTAAATTAACAGTTGGTAAATGTCACTTTAAACGCAACAATAGTTGACAAACAAAATTTGGTCCTTTTTAATCTCCGGTTGTTTTTGTGAGTGTTTTTTTATTGTATTTAGTTTACAAACGATAAATCGTTTCTCTTATTCCCAATATTTACCAATACTAATGTAAATGACCATTAATAAATACTACATAGTGTGTTCGATACGTTTAACATTGTCTATACACCGTTCCATTAAGACTATTTACAACAAAAGCACGCTCAATTAAACTTTTAATAACAACCGATTAGGCCTCAGAGAGCATTTGATGAAACAATTCTCCGTATGTGAGACCATTTTCGCACTTAATTCTTGTTTTGCTGTAACATTGAAAAATGAAACACATGTCTAAAACTCACCATTTTTATAAATCCTAATATAGGTCGAAACCTGTTCGATTACTTGGAGACACTATTATCTTCCGATACTGACTGCGAATGCAGATCTTATACCGATCACGTTATATCACGGAATAATCCCATATGCTAACAAATCCCGTGCGCTTTGGACGTAGACTCGGATTTCACTTGCAGCGCGTTCCCGCCCACAAAAATGCAAACAAGAATTATATACGTAAGAAACAAAATCAATTTATAGTTGAATAAGTGTATCAAATTTAACTTTACGAACATAACGGAGTGTTACCAAATAGAAATCTCGAAAACAAACATATATTAAAGTACTACTTGAATATAAATCGGTAAGTGTATCCAAAGACTTATGTTAAGTTTTAATAAAGACTGAAGAAAGGTTGTAAGTACCTAAAAATAAAACGCGTGTAAAACGCGCATGTGTGTACTGATTCATGGAACTTTAATGATAAAGTAATTTCAAGACGATTTTTTTTTCAACAAATCATCGAAAAACTAAAGTTCATGATTGTGTAAGTGTTGCGTTTTTTATTTATTCTTTTGACGTCTTAGCATCTAAGAAATAGTCCTAAAATTTACTTAGCAACCTGTGTGTCCAAATTTTGGCGTCGTGTAACCTCTATATTAGTCAAGTGATAGTTTTTTTACATAAATCAATATTACGAAACAAGGGAGGTCACTGTGGGAAGTATTTTTGGTTAGGATGGCTGGTGTTTTCTTTTGGTTGCAACTTGCAATATTTGTGTTTTGTGTTTGTTACGTGTTTTTTTGTATTGTGTTGTGTTGTTTGTGCAATTGGTTAGTGCCGTAAATATAGAGCCTTGTGCTGCTAATGAAGCGGGATAGAAGTAGGTGTATGGGTTCGTGATATGCGCTTAAATGTGCTACCAATGTGTACTTTCTTGTTATATCGGCTTTTACAATTTTATGGAGCTTGTGACGTTCTGTTGCTAACTCGGCTATAGATATGTGACAATATATTAATATTGACTTCCGTGAGGGTGACAGTGCGTACTGTCACCCTCAATGATGACAATATTTATTTTATTATACCGAACAATCCCGTATCATTTACGTACCGGGCGACATAGCGGTAGCGGGCGACATGGCCGGGCGACATATCAAATTGTTGCCCGCTGCAGTTTATATGCATTATATAGAGAAATACAGAAATAACCAAGTGAGGTATAATAATACATATTATACGACGTATACGTCTAATGTTCACTTTAGTACAACTTAAGTTGAGATTTCTCTTATGAGCTTTGTGAATACCAGCATTGGTTACCAATTTTTCGAAATTTCCCGAAGATAGCCGAGTTTATAGCTTTTAGCTTACCGCATATGTTAAAAAATATCAAAATAATTTAAACAAAATTACAAATCATAAAACGTCACATGAAACCATGACAAGTAACAGATAATTAATAAAACATGATGATCGTCTTACTTTAGGATTAAAAGTACGAAAATACACCTCATTGTACACGTTTAATGGCACATCTATTTAATGTTTTGTAGATAACCAGTATTTTCATTTATAGTTATAGCATATAATACATTTATTTACCCTATTACATTTTCGAAAACTAAATTTCAACCCGGCTTCAAATGTCCCCTTTTATATTTAGGCTCGAAAAGTCGTAATTAAAAGTAAATATTGAATGTTTAAGTATACGAATATTTCCTTCCGGTGTTAAGGGTTTCTCTTCTGGTGATATCTCTGGTGTTTCATTATTCTTATATTTAATTAAACGTCAATACTGAATGTTTAAGTATGCGAATATTTCCTTAACGTTTTTATATTTTAATTGAATCATGATTTTTCATCATTTGTGGAAAAATATGCTTTAATAACCTTTCAAATTCAAAATCATTCCAAATCGATTCCATTAATTCATTTTAAAAGAAATGTTTCAAGTACTGTTTTAATGAAACGTAACAAGTCAATTCAAAATCTCAAGATCTTAAAACATATCAAACCATGACTAAGTATTTGAAGTGTATAATTGGCAAGTTTTATTTGGCCTTTGATACAACAAATCTATTTTCACCGTTCAAGTATGTGCTTCTAACGGCAATACATTTTTTTTACCAATATACCTATTTCATGATGTTGTATTTGTCGCAATAGCTGAACTGCCAAGGTGTTTCTCTATTACTTAAAGCTGCTACTGGTTGGACAAATTTCTATCTAAACCACGCTAGCTTCGCCGGGACATTCACCAAGTGCGAGAGGTCCAGGCTTAGAGTTTCACGTTCGAGTTCCGGACTGGATGCACAATTCTCTTGGCTTTTAACTCCTAAGCCCATAATTAGTACGAAGTAAACTTATAGCTGAATAAAATCCAATGATGAAAACACGATTCAAGTTAAAACCAGTACATTAAATCCTCATAATGTCACACT
Source organism: Congeria kusceri (assembly GCA_027627225.1). Lineage (NCBI taxonomy): Eukaryota > Metazoa > Mollusca > Bivalvia > Myida > Dreissenidae > Congeria > Congeria kusceri. The sequence goes on along the minus strand of CM051039.1, from coordinate 44,988,427 downwards.
GAATAATGGACAAAAATTCTCTTGGCGTCGTTTCCACTTTCCTTGATTTCAGATGTTTGGATTCTGGAGCCATATCAACAAAGCTCCCTAGGAAAATCTTAACTGAATAATTCAGATAAAGTTTTCCTTGTGAAAATCAAATCAATTTGGTATATTTGAAATATTATTTAAAAAAAGGAGAACATGTTAATTCTTAACCAGAGTTGATTGTAGTCACCCGTAAGAAACACACAAACATTTGCGACGTCGCCAAATGTACGTTTAGGCCACTCTTTAGCATTTGTTTTGGTGCGGTAACGCGACCGACTCACGAAATTGGGCCCGACTCACAAGTTGATATAAGCTTCGTGAAGCAATTGTTTCGAAACTTTAAGTTATTAATTCGTCATATTTTGTTCGTAATTAATGCATTGAGTATTTTTATCAACTAAACACTGCGTTCTAATTATTCTCATTAATCTGAATGTTGAGTGTTATTATCCGGATGCCTTGAATAATATGGAAAATATGTGCTTACCGAATATCGACGACGTAGAGTCAAAAGTTAATTAAAAAACATACCAAATCAAGGGACACCCATTCCTTAAAACCGCGAAGCATTAATCCTATTAGAATGGCTACAACTAAGGCAGCTAAGCAAAGTCTAATTAGAGTTATTCTTTTTTTAATACCTTAACATTTTGACTCTACTTAATATATGTATCACTTCAGGCAAAATAAATAGCAAATACCAAACAGTTTACTTCAAGTCCAAATAATGGTAGTTTTAATTAAAGTCTTCGGAAAAATACAATAAGTATTTTAATTTCAATAGCGTCTACATTCGATATCATCTTGCAAGCTGTTGTGTTGTTTTTTTTTACGCTGTTGGACTGTGCACATCGAACCGCCTTTCAGAGATAAGAGAAATACAGTAACTATACATTGTTTTAGGATATTAGGAACGTGACAATCACTAAAGCTATGGCGTATGTGTTATAATTAAAGTTATTCTTTTTTTAATACCTTAACATTTTGACTCTACTTAATATATGTATCACTTCAGGCAAAATAAATAGTAAATACCAAACAGTTTACTTCAAGTCCAAATAATGGTAGTTTTAATTAAAATCTTCTCGTATTGGAAAAATACAATAAGTATTTTAATTTCAATATCGTGTACATTCGATATCATCTTGCAAGCTGTTGTGTTGTTTTTTTTTACGCTGTTGGACGGTGCACATCGAACCGCCTTTCAGAGATAAGAGAAATACTGTAACTATACATTGTTTTAGGATATTAGGAACGTGACAATCACTGAAGCTATGGCGTATGTGTTATATTAAGGTTACAATGCGCACTCCGTTATTCCATGTAAACTAGCAAAATAAAACAGTGAAAGCTGTCACTTTTAAATGCGATTCTCTGACACATCCGTCTAGACCGGCATACTATAGTATTAAGACAGGTACGCAAAAATCAAACATTTCTGTTATTTGCAATAGTTTATCAATAATATTTTTGTAATTCGATTAATAAATACTTGTGCAAATAGTTAAACCGATACGTTTAAACCCTTGTCTTCTGTTCCATTCAAAGTATGCACAATAAATTGTTTACATATGTAATAACGATCTATTTTTCAAACAATCCAACGCAACTTGCAGCTTTATGCAAGCGTATCATTATATTTGACAAAATAATAGCCCATTTGTACAATTCGTACAAATGCTAAATTGTTGAATTAAAATGTGTCGCTTCACTTCTAATGACCCGTTCAAAATAGACAGTATGCAACAGTAGTGTTATTTGAATCTGTTTAAATCGTATTTTGAATATTTCGATCATCAATATAACAAACTATGTAAACACAACGAAATAATGAAAGTCGCAAGGAAAAAAACGTCCATAACATACATCATACCAGAAATAAAATGATGGAAACAATAAGAAATCGCGCAATCAGAAGAGAAAATGATATACAAGTTAAGAACTCACCATTGCTTTATATCCCACTATTAACCTGCAAGATACCTTAAAACACTATTCAAACACTATTATCTTCTTATACTGACGGCGTATAAAGACCTTATGCCGATCACGGTATATCAACGGAATAATTCCTTATGCAAACAAACCCCGATGCGCTTTGATCATTGACTCGGATTTCAGTTATAACAGCGCTCATTTCATTCCCTTCGAAAGAATTGCAAGCAAAGTTAAATTATGTACATAGAACGGTGTCAATTAATCGGTTTCAAACGGAAGTGTATAACATTTTCCTATGCGAACGAAACATAATTTATTATACATACAAATCACAACTACTAACGCAAGTACTTCATAGAAATTACTAGGCCAAACAATTGCATAGTGATACTCCTGCGATTACTGCTACAACTACAACTACTACAACAACGACAACAACAACAAATACTACTACTATTACTACTACTACTACTACTACTACTACTACTAAAAATTATACTTCTAATAATACTTGTACTATTACAACAACAGCTTCTACTACTACTACTACTACTAATACTACTACTACTGATACTACTACAACTTCTACTACTACTACTACTACTACTACTACTACTACTACTACTACTACTACTACTACTACTACTACTACTACTACTACTACTACTACTACTACTACTACTACTACTACTACTACTACTACTACTACTACTACTACTAAAACTAATACTACTAATTCTACTACCACTACTTCTACTGCTACTACCGTTACTACTACTACTACTACAACAACAACTACTACTACTATATCACATCGAAGAAACACAGTAAAAAAGTAAAATAGTAATTCCTTAACATAACAAACAAATAACAAACATATATTAATTGTTCAAACGGTATGCAGTATTCCATTGAAAAAATTCATGCTACACGTAAAGCTACTTATCCAAATTTAACTAACGTCATAATATTGACGACTTTTTTGCTCCACGGATTTTCTGTGTTTAAATTCATGTAAAAAAATATATATATCTGTTACATTGTTTACAGCATTTGCATTACGGCAGGGTCGGTTGAAGTGGCATTTTCTCTACAAAACGTAAAGTTGAAGGCGGATTAACACAATGTTTGTTTTTTTGTTGTTGTTTTTTTTTCGCTGATATAAACTTTTTGTGTGTGTCTATCTTATTAATAGATATGACACGTGTCGAGGGCATCCCGTTCATGCAGAACAAATGTTGATCTACAACAATTTCTTGCTCAATAAACCAATGCATATCAAAGCATTATAAGAACGAAAGCCGGTCTACATTGGCAACGGCTTAACAGTGTTTCGAAATTACGCCTCGCAAGCATTGACGTAATAAGGACTTTAAGTGCTGATTGGTTCAAGGCTACGTTCAGAATGCGGGCGTCTAGGCACAGGAAATGTGTAGAAAGGACGGTTGTTACGTTTTAAAGGCGCGACGTTCTTTGGATTTGTAAAATGACGTTTAAAGGCCTAGTTTAAGGAATATATGGGGTATCTGTTGGGTACTCCACTCTGTGTATTGGTCCACCATAAAATATCTTATCATTATCTGCAATCTTTTCTCTCAGCTGAATGCGCAATGATTATGTGCACTGTTTCCTCTGCAGCAGTGTATGAATATCAGCTGATAAGGTTCGCCACATTGTGTCCACACTGTGACCACAGCCGGATACCAATGCACAGGGGAACAATACCCCAGATTTTGGTGGGGGGTCATATAAAAAAGGATTTAACAAGGCCTTTAAGCCGTACGCAAGCTGAAAACGGCCAAATTCCGAATTAACAAATAAGCATTATATAGTCTGGCAAAATTGTCTCAGTATACCATAAGCCTATATATACCATAAGTCGGGAAACATTTGGGTTGTTTGATTCTGTTTTATATAAAAGCACTGATCCTCCAAGTAAACTATAAGCTTTATTCATTTGCTGATCATTTTTGCGACGCGGATAAAATCCAATTATTCGCCGTTAACTTTCGGCGATCTACACGATATTCTAAATGTAACACGAGGAACCTCGATCAGTTTCGTCGTGTTAAAAATGTAAGCAATAAACTGGAATTTTAATTAGTCAAACACCATTTATTTTAAGGGAATGTTACAGTTTTTCTACCATAATGCATTATGTAATGTCTTTGTTAAATCCACAATAAACTCCTAATGTTTGTCTTAATTTGCAACACCTCGTACGTGCCTTTAACGTCATCTAATTGACGTCCAGCTGTATGAGTTGAGTCGGTTATGTTCTGTTTATGTAGCTTTGTCATTATTTAATAAATCTAAATATTTATGTGCATGATAGAAGATACATGACAATATACTGCTGTACAATTTCGTTGATAAAACAGGTGTTTCGTTTTATAGTTAAACAACATTCTGCGAACTTTGCCAATAGCCCTCGTACTTCGCTTCAGTATCACCTAACATTATCTACAAGCTACTGGTATTATTTTAATATTTGTAAAACTGTTAAACCGAACTACCAACATTGGGGCACCTAACAAAATGTTCTAAAAAGTGATAAAGAAAAACACACTTCGTTGAATTCTAAATTAAGCGTCAGTAAGCGAAACTAAACCCAAACAGTTTATATGTTATAGTTGTGGGATATTACACTAAATTAACAGTTGGTAAATGTCACTTTAAACGCAACAATAGTTGACAAACAAAATTTGGTCCTTTTAAATCTACGGTTGTTTCTGTGAGTGTTTTTTATTGTATTTAGTTTACAAACGATAAATCGTTTCTCTTATTCCCAATATTTACCAATACTAATGTAAATGACCATTAATAAATACTTGTAAACATAGTGTGTTCGATACGTTTAACATTGTCTATACACCGTTCCATTAAGACTATTTACAGCAAAAGCACACTCAACTAAATTTTAATAACAATCGATTAGGCCTCAGAGAGCATTTGATGAAACAATTCTCCGTATGTGAGACCATTTTCGCACTTAATTCTTGTTTTGCTGTAACATTGAAAAAGGAATCACATGTCTAAAACTCACCATTTTTATAAAGCCTAATATAGGTCGAAACCTGTTGGATGTACTTGGAGACACTATTATCTTCCTATACTTACTGCGTATGAAGATCTTATACCGATCACCTTATATCTGCGGTATAATCCCATATGCTAATAAATCCCGTGCGCTTTGGACGTTGACTTGGATTTCACTTGCAGCGCGTTCCCGCCCACAAAAGTGCAACCAAGAATTATATACGTAAGCGACAAAATGAATTTATAGTTGAATAAGTGTATCAAATTTACCTTTAAGAAACATAACGGAGTGTTACCAAATAGAAATCACGAAAACAAATATATATTAAAGTACTACTTGAATATATATCGGTAAGTGTTATGTTAAGTTTTAATAAAGACTGAAGAAAGGTTGTAAGTACCTAAACATAAAACGCGCATGTGTGTACTGATTCATGGAACTTTAATGATAAAGTAATTTCAAGACGATTTTTTTTTTCAACAAATCATCGAAAAATTAAAGTTCATGATTGTGTAAGTGTTGCGTTTTTTATTTATTCTTTTGACATCTTAGCATTTAAGAAATAGTACTAACATTTGCCTAGCAACCAGTGTGTCCAATTTTCGGCGTCATGTGACCTCTAAAATAGTCACGTGATATTTTTTTGGCATAAATCAATATTACGAAACAAGGGAGGTCACTGTGGGAAGTATTTTTGGTTAGGATGGCTGGTGATTTCTTTTGGTTGCAACTTGCAATATTTGTGTTTTGTGTTTGTTACGTGTTTTTTTGTATTGTGTTGTGTTGTTTGGGCAATTGGTTAGTGCCGTAAATATAGAGCCTTGTGCTGCTAATGAAGCGGGATAGAGGTAGGTGTAGGGGTTCGTGACGGGCGCTTAAATGTGCTACCAATGTTTACTTTCTTGTTATATCGGCTTTAACAATTTTATTTAGTTAGTGACGTTCTGTTGCTAACTCGGCTATAGATATGTGACAATATATTAATATTGACTTCCTTAAGGGTGACAGTGCGTATTGTCAACCCGAGGCAACACTGACGACCGAGGCTTTAGCCGAGGTCCACAGTGTTTGTCGAGGGTTGGCGAGACGCACTGTCACCCTCAAGGAAGTCAATATTTATTGTATTATACCGAACAATCCCGTATCATTTACGTACCGGGCGACATAGCGGTAGCGGGCGACATTGGCGGGCGACATATCAAATTGTTGCCCGCTGCAGTTTATATGCATTATATAGAGAAATAACCAAGTGAGGTATAATAATACATATTATACGACGTGTACGTCTAAAGTTCACTTTAGTACAACTTAAGTTAAGATTTCTCTTATGAGCTTTGTGAATACCAGCCTTGGTTACCAATTTTTCGAAATTTCCCGAAGATAGCCGAGTTTATAGTTTTTAGCTTACCGCAGATGTTAGAAAATATCAAAATAATTTAAACAACATTACAAATCATAAAACGTCACATGAAACCATGACAAGTAACAGATAATTAATAAAACATGATGATTGTCTTACTTTAAGATTAAAAGAACGAAAATACACCTCATTGTACACGTTTAAAGGCATATATATTTAATGTTTTGTAGATAACCAGTATTTTCATTTATAGGTATAGCATATAAAACATTCATTTACCTATTACATTTTCGAAAACTAAATGTCAACCCGGCTTCAAATGTTCCCTTTTATATTTAGGCTCGAAAAGTCGTAATTAAAAGTAAATATTGAATGTTTAAGTATACGAATATTTCCTTCCGATGTTAAGGGTTTCTCTCCTGGTGATATCTCTGGAGTTTCATTATTCTTATATTTAATTAAACGTCAATATTGAATGTTTAAGTATACGAATATTTCCTTCCGGTGTTAAGGGTTTCTCTTCTGGTGATATCTCTGGAGTTTCATTATTCTTATATTTAATTAAACGTCAATACTGAATGTTTAAGTATACGAATATTTCGTTGCGGTGTTAAGGGTTTCTCTTCTGGTGATATCTCTGGAGTTTCATTATTCTTATATTTAATTAAACGTCAATATTGAATGTTGAAGTATACGAATATTTCCTTCCGGTGTTAAGGGTTTCTCTTCTGGTGATATCTCTGGAGTTTCATTATTCTTATATTTAATTAAACGTCAATACTGAATGTTTAAGTATACGAATATTTCCTTAACGTTTTTATATTTTAATTGAATCATGATTTTTCATCATTTGTGGAAAAATATGCTTTAATAACCTTTCAAATTCAAAATCATTCCAAATCGATTCCATTAATTCATTTTCAAAGAAATGTTTCAAGTACTGTTTTAATGAAACGTAACAAGTCAATTCAAAATCTCAAGATCTTAAAACATATCAAACCATGATTAAGTATTTGAAGTGTATAATTAGCGAGTTTTATTTGGCCTTTGATTCAACAAATCTATTTTCCACCGTTCAAGTATGTGCTTCTAATGGCAATACAGTTTTTTACAAATATACCTATTTCATGATGTTGTATTTGTCGCAATAGCTGAACTGCCAAGGTGTTTCTCTATTACTTAAAGCTTCTACTGGATGGACAAATTTCTATCTAAACCACGCTAGCTTCTCTGGGACATTCACCAAGTGCGAGAGGTCCAGACTTAGAGTTTCAGGTTCGAGTTCCGGACTGGATGCAAAATTCTCTTGGCTTTTAACTCCTAAACCCATAATTAGTACGAAGTAAACTTATAGCTGAATAAAATCCAATGATGAAAACACGATTCAAGTTAAAACCAGTACATTAAATCCTCATAATGTCCCACTGAATAATGGACACAAAATCTCCTGGCGTCGTTTGTCACTTTCCTTGATTTCAGATGTTGGGAGTCTGGGGCCATAGCAACAAAGCTCCCAAGGAAAAAAACTTAACTTAAGTAATAATTAAGTAAATAATTCAGATAAAGTTCTCCTAGTAAAAATCAAATCAATTTGGAATATTTGAAATATTATTTAAAAAAAGGAGAACATGTTAATTCTTAACCAGATTTGATTGTAGTCACCCGTAAGAAACACACAAACATTTCCGACGTCGCCAAAAGTACAAGCTGTCTTTACATACACTCTTTTTTTTCTGCAGCTGAAAACTTCCTCCAGACGTGGCAACTAGAACAGCTTGTATTGTGGGAACGAATAAATTCAAATATGTTTTCTTGTCGTTCTAAAATACGTTTAGGCCACTCTTAAACATTTGTTTTTTTGCGGTAACGCGACCGACTCACGAAATTGGACCCGACTCACAAGTTGATATAAGCTTCCGTGAATAAATTGTTTCGAAACTTTAAGTTATTATTTCGTCATATTTTGTTCGTAATTAATGCATTGAGTTTTTTTATCAACTAAACACTGCGTTCTGATAATTCTCATTAATCTGAATGTTGAGTGTTATTATCCGGATTGTTATTATCCGGATGCCTTGAATAATATGGAAAATATGTGCGTACCGAATATCGACGATATAGAGTCAACAGTTAATTAAAAGCATACCAAATCAAGGGACACCCCATTCCTTAAAACCACGAAGCATTAATCCTATTAGAATGGCTAAAACTAAGGCAGCTAATCAAAGACTAATTAGAGTACTTCTTGTTTTAATACCTTAACATTTTGACTCTACTTAATATATGTATAACTTCAGGCAAAATAAATAGTAAATACCAAACAGTTTACTTCAAGTCCAAATAATGGTAGTTTTAATTAAAATCTTCTCGTATTGAAAAAATACAGTAAGTATTTTAATTTCAATATCGTCTGCATTCGATATCATCTTGCAAGCTGTTGTGTTGTTTTTTTGACGCTGTTGGACTGTGCACATCGAACCGCCTTTCAGAGGTAAGAGAAATACAGTAACTATACATTGTTTTAGGATATTAGGAACGTGACAAACACTAAAGCTATGGCGTATGTGTTATATTACGGTTACAATGCGCACTCCGTTATTCCAAGTAAACTAGCAAAATAAAACAGTGACAGCTGTCACTTTTAAATGCGATTCTCTGACACATCCCGTCTAGACCGGCATAGTATAGTATTAAGACAGGTACGCAAAAATCAAACGTTTCTGTTATTTGCAATAGTTTATCAATATTATTTTTGTAATTCGATTAATAAATACTTGTGCAAATAGTTAAATCGATACGTTTAAACCCTTGTCTTCTGTTCCATTCAAAGTATGCACCATAAATTGTTTACATTTGTAATAACGATCTATTTTTCAAACAATCCAACGCAACTTGCAACTTTATGCAAGTGTATCATTATATTTGACAAAATAATAGCCCATTTGTACAATTCGTACAAATGCTAAATTGTTGAATAAAAATGTGTCGCTTCACTTCTAATGAACCGTACAAAATGGACAGTATTCAACAGTAGTGTTATTGTTTAAATCTGTTTAAATCGTATTTTGAATATTTCGATCATCAATATAACAAACTATGTAAACATAACGAAATAATGAAAGTCGGAAGGAAGAAAAAAACGTCCATAACATACATCATACCAGAAATAAAATAATGGAAACAATAAGAAATCGCGCAATCAGAAGAGAAAATGATATACAAGTTAAGAACTCACCATTGCTTTATATCCCACTATTAACCTGCAAGATACCTTAAAACACTATTGAAACACTATTATCTTCCTATACTGACGGCGTATAACGACCTTATGCCGATCACGGTATATCCACGGAATAATTCCTTATGCAAACAAACCCCGATGCGCTTTGATCATTGACTCGGATTTCATAAAACAAACCCCGATGCGCTTTGATCATTGGCTCGGATTTCATCTATAACAGCTCTCATTTCATTCACTTCGCAAGAATTGCAAACAAAGTTAAATTATGTCCATAGGACGGTGTCAATTAATCGGTTTCTAACGGAAGTGTATAACATTTTCATATGCGAACGCAACATAATTTATTATACATACAATTCACAACTACTAACGCAAGTACTTCATAGAAATTACTAGGTCAATTGAATAGTGATACTCCTGCGATTACTGCTACAACTACAACTACTACTACAACAACAACAACAACTACTACTACTATTACTACTACTACTACTACTACTACTACTACTACTACTACTACTACTACTACTACTACTACTACTACTACTACTACTACTACTACTACTACTACTACTACTACTATTATTATTATTACTACTACTGCTAATAAAACTTGTACTATTACAACAACAACTTCTACTACTACTACTACTATTACTACTACTACTACTACTACAACTACTACTTCTACTTCTACTACTACTACTTCTACTGCTACTACTGTTACTACTACTACTATTACTACAACAACTACTACTACTATATCACATCGAAGAAACACATCGAAGAAAAAAGTAAAATAGTAATTCCTTAACATAACAAACAAACAACAAACATATATTAATTGTTTAAAGGGTATGCAGTATTCCATGAAAAAATTCATGCTACACCTAAAGCTACTTATCCAAATTTAACTAAAGTCATAATATTGACGACTTTTTTGCACCACGGATTTTCTGTGTTTAAATTCATTTAAAAAAATATATTTGTTACATTGTTTACAGCATTTGCATTACGGCAGGGTCGGTTGAAGTGGCATTTTCTCTACAAAACGTAAAGTTTAAGGCGGATTAACAAAATGTTTGTTTTTTTAAGTTGTTGTTTTTTTCGCTGATATAAACTTTTTGTGTGTGTCTATCCTATTTATAGATATGACACGTTTCGAGGGCGTCCCGTTCATACAGTACAAATGTTGATCTACGACAATTTCTTGCTCAATAAACCAATGCATATTAAAGCATTATAAGAACGAAAGCCGGCCTACATTGGCAACGGCTTAACAGTGTTTCGAAATTACGCCTCGCAAGCATTGACGTAATAAGGACTTTAAGTGCTGATTGGTTCAAGGCTACGTTCAGAATGCGGGCGTCTAGGCACAGGAAATGTGTAGAAAGGACGGTTGTTACGTTTTAAAGGCGCGACGTTCTTTGGATTTGTAAAATGACGTTTAAAGGCCTAGTTTAAGGAATATATGGGGTATCCGTTGGGTACTCCACTCTGTGTATTGGTCCACCATAAAATATCTTATCATTATCTGCAATCTTTTCTCTCAGCTGAATGAGCAATGATTATGTGCACTGTTTCCTCTGCAGCAGTGTATGAATAATCAGCTGATAAGGTTCGCCACATTGTGTCCACACTGTGACCACAGCCGGATACCAATGCACAGGGGAACAATACCCCAGATATTGGTGGGGGGCTCATATAAAAAAGGATTTAACAAGGCCTTTAAGCGGTTCCGTGGTCTAGTGGTAACATACTGGCTTCACAACCCAGGGGTCGCAGGTTCGAGCCCCCGCTACACCATAACCTACTAACTCGTCTTTCGCATGAGACGTTAAACCGAGGTGCAGTGTACTAGGTGCTTTACACCGGGCACTAAAAGACGGGCGTCTCCTGTATCTTGCACTATCCCCCATAACCAACTAACAAGTCTTCTGGGGGCGATGGGCGTATGGGAGAAAATCCCGGTGCACTCGATAAAAATGTACTACACACACACGCCTTTAAGCCGTACGCAGGCTGAAAACGGCCAAATTCCGAATTAACAAATAAGCATTATACCGTCTGGCAAAATTGTCTCAGTATACCATAAGCCTATATATACCATAAGTCGGGAAACATTTGGGTTGTTTGATTCTGTTTTATATAAAAGCACTGATCCTCCAAGTAAACTGTTTATAAATATAAGCTTTATTCATTTGCTGATCATTTTTGCGACGCGGATAAAATCCAATTATTCGCCGTTAACTTTCGGCGATCTACACGATATTCTAAATGTAACACGAGGAACCTCGATCAGTTTCGTCGTGTTAAAAATGTAGCAATAAACTGGAATTTTAATTAGTCAAACACCATTTATTTTAAGGAAATGTTACAGTTTTTCTACCATAATGCATTATGTAATGTCTTTGTTAAAGCCACAATAAACTCCTGATGTTTGTATTAATTTGCAACACCTCGTACGTGCCTTTAACGTCAACTAATTGACGTCAAGCTGTATGAGTTGAGTCGGTTATGTTCTGTTTATGTAGCTTTGTCATTATTTAATAAATCAAAATATTCATGTGCATGATAGAAGATACATGACAATATACTGCTGTACAATTTCGTTGATAACAGGTGTTTCGTTTTATAGTTAAACAACATTCTGAGAATTTTGCCAATAGCCCTCGTACTTCGCTTCAGTATCTACATTATCTACAAGCTACCGGTATTATTTTAATATAATTTGTAACGCTGTTAAAGACAGGCAGACAGACAGACAATTTATTCAGACTTATACAACAGTACATCGTCTTCATACATAAATATAAACATTATTTCTGTCACGTAAATAGGTATACAAAATAACATTATATACATAGAATATTCATTTCAGAATACAAATAAACACAATCGATGGCAACAACACTTAAGTTCTATCGAGGCGGTAATGAAATTTATCTAAACAGTATTATTTAGGATCGCACTTCTTATAACAAAAGCTTCTTTGATATATTTACATATATTAAAAATTACTGATTTGTCACATGAAATTAATAACTTGTGGTAATTATATACGGATGGTTTAAAATAAAATATACGGTTAATATATTTTTTTCTTAAATCAGTGTAACAGCGGCATATACATATAAAATGGTATTCATCTTCTAAATCAAAGTCATTACAACATAAACAATAACGTTCATTTCGTGGTATGTTATTCTGAGCATATCTGCCGGTTTGGATTCTCAACGGGTGTGCAGAGACTCTTAGTCTTACAAAAAATAAGCGCAGACGTCTAGGGAGTAAGTCTAAATATGCTTTATATTCCAAAGAGGTTTTAAAAACTCTATACATATCTAATACAGAACTGTTATTCATTTTACCATACCACTCTTGTTTAAAATTGTCAACAAGTCTACATTTGAACTCATTAATAAAACTATTTACTTGTTAAACCGAACCACCAACAATGTGACACCTAACAAAATGTCCTAAAAAGTGATAAACAAAAACACACTTCGTTGAATTCTAAATTAAGCGTCAGTTATCGAAACTAAACCCAAATAGGTTATATGTTATATTCGTGGGATATTACACTAAATGAACTGTTGGAACCTGTCACTTTAAAAAGCAACAATCGTTAACAAACAAAGTCTAGTCCTTTTTACCTTCGGTTCATTGAAGTTGTTGTTGTGTGTGTTTTTGGTGTGCTTTTGAAATTGTATTTAGTTTACAAACGATAAATCGTTTCTCTTATTCCCAATGTTTGCCAATACTAATGTTAATGACAATTAATAAATACTTGTAAACATAGTGTGTTCGATACGTTTAACATTGTCTATACACCGTTCCATTAAAACTATCTACAGCAAAATCACGCTCAATTAAACTCTTAATAGCAATCGATTATGCCTCAGAGAGCATTTGATAAAACAATTCTCCGTATGTGAGACAATTTTCGCACTTTATTCTTGTTTTGCAATAACATTGAAAAATGAAAAACATGTCTGAAACTAACCATTTTTAACAATCCTAATATAGGTCGAAATTTGTTCAATGTACCTGGAGACACTATTATATTCCTATACTTACTGCGTACGTTCACTCGGATTTTGCAGCGCTTGCCGCCCACAAAAATGCAAACAAGATTGATTACCTTTACGAACATAGAGGAGTTTTAGCAAATACTAAAACAAACATATATTAAAGTACTACTTGAATGTATATCGGTAAGTGTATCCAAAGAACTATGTTAAGTTCTAATAAAGAATTAAGAAAGGTTGTGAAACGCGCATGTGTGTACTGATTCATGGGACTTTAATGATAAAGTAACTTCAAGACGATTTTTTTTTCAACAAATCAACGAAAAATTAAAGTTCATGATTGTGTAAGTGTTGCGTTTCTTACTTATGTTTTTGACGTCTTAGAATCTAAGAAATATTCCTAAAATTTGCCTAGCAACCAGGGCGTCACAATTTTGGCGTCATGTGACCTCTAAAATAGTCACGTGATATTTTTTTTACAGAAATCAATATTACGAAACAATGAAGATCACTGTGGGAAGTATGTTTGGTTTGGCTGGTGTTTTCTTTTGGTTGCAACTTGCAATATTTGTGTTTTGTTTTTGTTACGCGTTTTTTTGTATTGTGTTGTTTTGTTTGGGCCATTGGTTAGTTGCCGTAAATATTAGGGCCTTGTGCTGCTAATAAAAGTTATCTCCTACTAATTCTACTGGATTTTCACTTTAAATTGTTTAAATTTGATAATGTGATGCCATACACAATCTTCACATTAACTATGGTGTTTGAAGCGGGATAGAAGTAGGTGTAGGGGTACGTAAGTGGCGCTTAAATGTGCTACACATGTGTACTTTCTTCTTATATCGGCTTAAAATAAATTATGGAGCTTGTGACGTTCTGTTGCTACCTCGGCTATAGACATGTGACAATACATATTAAACGACGTGTGTACTTTATTGATTACTAAGTTCAATGCATGTAACAGATTAAAATGAATCTTAATACGCGGTATATTATATGAATTTTATAACCACACCTGTAAAAATAAAAGTCTTGTACATGCTACAATGTATATGATTCGACCTTGCATTTCTTACTATAAACTTGATCTAAATATGGCATCGTTTGTCGCAAAGAGCGAGCACTAACATGTGTATATCTCAGGTGTCTTATCAGTAGCTACAGGGATCTTTGAATATTACATGGCAGAGGCCGTGTAACTATAAATTTTGCTTGTATTAAAGGGCGATTTCAAGCATCAACAATCATTGGAAAGTAAATTATACCAAGAGAGTACACAAAAGAGAAGCGCGGAACAATTATTTGGAACTAATTTTGTAAAGATAATAACTGATTACTGTCACGTTGTTCGTCATTAATAATCGAGACTTAGAATAAAACAACATGGATGCCTGCAATTATATGCTATTTATTTCATTACGTATAATTATGTTCAATTGTACGCGAATTTGCTCTGTGATGTCTTAATAGAATAGGATTGACATTTGTATACGTTTAGGACCAATTACGTTATTCAACATTCTCATTATCTTGTTCAGTTATCACAGATTTTCGTAGTTTTAACAATTGTCATTTATTGTCTTTACTGCAAAAAATAAAGAAGTTGGAATGATCAAAAAGAAATTATATGACAAAAAAAATGGCCTTCGCCGGCACTCTAACATCGTCGGCCGGGATAAACAAAGCTGCTGCTCTAAACATTCGGTTATTCTGACTGCCATTCATTGTATCGATTTTTTACACGTGTTTTCCAAAGTACAGATGGAAAGCGTTGCAAACGCTTTATAGTTTCATCCATTTCAATTGATGATTTTTTATTAAGGACACTATATTTCAAATATATTTTTCTCAGTATGGTTATTTCGCTGGTTTATATATAACTTATAATTCTTTTGGGGATCTATGACAAAACATTGAAAATTTTCAATCTGCCAATCTGTAAACAGATCCCTTTAAAAAGCCCTGAAAGTGATCGTGTGCAGTTTTGATTTTTACTTATACATTTCATTTTACATGTTTTAAATGTGTGTTTTTCTAACTGGTTGGAAACAAGCACTTACAGAGGAAGACAATATTCACCTTTAAAGTTTACTTTCACATCAGATAAATAAACAGTACGCTTCCACAAATGGCCCTGTATATTTGCACTTAATTTTAACATGCTAATGACTATTTAATCTATATCGGTGCCGTTCTTAATATTTGCCTATATATCCAAGTAAATATGTACAGAGGTACGACTTAGAATATGGATTACTTTAATTGCGTAGGATTTGCTCTGGTCGTCATCACAAACGTGAGTGGTTCTTATTCGTTGGATTATTTACTCCAATAAATATATAATTAGACCTAGTTTCTCAAAATTTGTTTGTAAAATAATTGTGTTTCAAAATAAATTTCGGAAAAAAAAAACATAATATCCACATCATCAATATTTCTTTGCAATGAAACCTTATTGATGTTTAATTGTCATATAATTTATTTACTGTGCAAAAAGACGAGATGTAGTCGATAATTGTTTTTTTTTTCATTTCATCGTGCCTCAGGAAGTTGCAATTCTGCTAATCTTTTTTGCATCTAGCCATTGAGTAATTAAATGGTAATTAAATTGAATAATATTCTCTTTTATTGCTGTTTAATTTAAATTGCGATGCTATGCGGTTAATTTTTATTTACACTTACACGTTTTGCGAATAATTCTGGGCAAAGTGTGAGGTTCGTGCGCACATAAACCGGTTTCAACCCCCAATGCTTTGAATTGACCGTTCCAAGGCGGTGACCCCAGTTTTATTCATTTATGTTTTGTGTTTGTCATGTGTTTTTGTGATGTGATGTGTAATTGTTTGGCAATAGGTCGCTTGCCATAAATAAAGGACCTCGGGCTGCTAATAAGAGTTCTCTCCTGCTGTCGCAAGTTGAGTTTCACTTTGTTTATATTTAATGAAAAATGAATTTTTGTTATCGATGTCTTGAAAATAAACAACCTCTCAATGCACTGGTGACAACTGTAATTGAGAAAACAATAATTTAACGCGTCTTAATTAATATATTGGCAGAACATGTGATAATTGTTTTCGTATGTTGCTGACGGTTATATATCGAACCAATATATCTCTGTCGTCCACTTTTCTGTCAGTCAACATGACACCATTATGAATAAATTATTGCATGTAAAATCTACAGCTGGTTGTTCTTGTTAACATATGGGTTATCTTACATCTGTACGAAAGACATTTCTGTCCACAAACGGTGTTTTCTCATCGTTCGCATTCATGTTATTTTAAAGGGTTGCAAAAAATAAATAAACATTAAAATAATAATCGTTATTATAGCAACGCGGGGGACATCTGTGGTCTTATGAAACGCACATAACATCATTTCTTTGGCACAACCTAAGTATTTACATAAACTATTGCCCAATCATTAAAACGCGTATTACATATTAGCTTTGGTTTCCTTAGGCTAAAAAGATTAAAATTAAATTTAAGACTGGTTTTAGTCCTATCGTTTGGTACTATGAATATGAACAGCTGTAAAGTGAAATTTTAAGAACATGAGTATGATACAATGTATGATTTTAAGAACATGACTATGATACAATGTATGATTTTAAGAACATGACTATGATACAATGTATGATTTTAAGAACATGACTATGATACAATGTATGATTTTAAGAACATGACTATGATACAATGTATGATTTTAAGAACATGACTATGATACAATGAATGATTTTAAGAACATGACTATGATACAATGTATGATTTTAAGAACATGACTATGATACAAGGTATGATTTTAAGAACATGACTATGATACCAATGTATGATTTTAAGAACATGACTATGATACAATGTATGATTTTAAGAACATGACTATGATACAATGTATGATTTTAAGAACATGACTATGATACAATGTATGATTTTAAGAACATGACTATGATACAATGCATGATTTTAAGAACATGACTATGATACAATGCATGATTTTAAGAACATGACTATGATACAATGTATGATTTTAAGAACATGACTATGATACAATGTATGATTTTAAGAACATGACTATGATACAATGTATGATTTTAAGAACATGACTATGATACAATGCATGATTTTAAGAACATGACTATGATACAATGTATGATTTTTCGAGTTAATGGGACTTAGTCCTAAGACCATATATTATAACGGTAAAAACTGCATGTTTTCAGTTCCAAAATGTATTTATAATGCGTCATTTATTGCTATGTTCTTTTATCACTTTAACGTGTATACTGTTATAACTACACTGTTGTATTGTGGGCCTGTGGCTTAAAATTGCTGAATAATTGTATTGTATTGTATTACATTGCATTGCATTGCATTGCATTGCATTGCATTGCATTGCATTGCATTGCATTGCATTGCATTGCATTGCACTGCACTGCATTGCATTGCATTGCATTGCACTGCATTGTATTGCATTGCATTGCATCTATTTTTTAACTTATCATTAATGTAAGCAAACGAGAACCAGACTACACATTTAACAGCATTTGTCGTTCGTCGATACTCCACGTTCAGACTTATTTTAAGATTCATAATTATAGAAATCATTGGGCCCTGGTTCCAGGAGTACAAATAGTCTTTAACTTATCTCAGTATTGATCTTAAGTATTATGGTAGGGACTTCAATGCTTCTAACTGACGAAAGTTTTTTCATTGGCTAAGACATTAAAGTTGAAAAAATTTGTAGTCGTGGAGAATGATTCGTTTTGATAAAATCATTTATTAGATTAAAGGGGAATATCCACGGTATTTTCTATAATATATATACACATATTAAAACAAGATATATTCCCATTTTTATTAAATATTTTTATTTACAGTGATAATATATTGATCGAATAGTAAACACATATAAACAAAGCCAAATACATTTTTTGGATAGACGGTTCCAGCAGTATTCCAACTCACCACTACAAAATCTCACACTTCAATGAAAACTTTCCTACAAAATCTCACACTTCAATGAAAACCTTCCTACGCTACACAACATTTATCAATGGTTTGCGCATGCGCGTATTGGTACTTCATGTACATTTCATTCATATCGATGTTTCTAATACTACTGTTTTTCCAGCGACCGCAAAAGTGTCACCGATAACCACTGTTTCTATATTAAATTTATATATGTTTGAAAACAGTTTATAGACACAAGTCCTACTTATTTAACGATGCTTCAGTATTAATTTTCTGTAAATGAACTCTATTTTTGCAAACTTTATTGTCGATCTACCCATTTAAAATCCATTTAAATATCGATCATGATTTTTCTCATACGCTCTTTTCTTTCTACAGATCGATTGTGACGCGGGTAAGACGCATAAACTTAGTTGTTATTGTCTTTTATGATCAGCTTTTTATGCTATGTATTTTCTACCATTTTACATCTCGTTTTCTTCATTTTCTTACGTTTTCTTCTTCTAATTCAATTCTTGTTGTTAATCAGGTATCATTCTTTTTCATTATTATCTACCCAGTTCGTTGGTTAAAGGATGATAGATCGTCTAATTATTGTCTGTAGATTGTTACAATAAATGCAAATCAAAATTGGCAAATATGCTTTAATAGTAAGACCAAACAAACAACATACTTAATATTAAATTGTATTGAAACGTTTAATGTTGTACGTTTGTACATTTTCCATTTAAAAACATGATACATGTATATGTGTATCATCTATTTCAGCGATTGCACAAATAAACAGTAACAGTTTCATATCTAGTCAGGTAATAGTCTTTGTTTTCTCCTGTATATCCCTAGAATGCTACTGCATTAGGTCACATACAAATTTGATTCTATGTTTAGCGTCCTCATGATTTTTCGAAACCAACCAACCAGGCAGGAGAAAACTAACAATTAGTCGATAAAAACATTGTTTTCACAACTTATTTATGGTAGTGGTACAAGCTAAAGCAAATATTTACCTGCAAAACTGTTCTATATCATCTTCATATTGGGAACCTACTTTAACACAGTATTTTAACTGTGTAAATTGACTATAGTTGCACACTGTTTTTACAAATATTAGTAAAAACACCTAAAAGTCCTTCTTTTCAAATGTGTGTAGGCTTTCCAACTCGATTTTACACATTGGCAAAAATGTTGTTGTTGTTTTTTTCGTTCAGGCATCCAAAAACCTACTATCCCGAGGACGCTTAACATATAATCAAATTGGTATGGACGTATCTAATAGACAAGTGCATTACATGATTTTGCATACATTGACATGTAATGTATACATTCTATTTTATGTCAAGTTTTGCAATACAGCACATCTACAAACCTGTTTTATTTAGTGGTGTATTCATTTTTTAACTCATGACAAAGGTAAAGAATTTTTATATTTATTAGGGTTGACTTTGTCTCCATTTTGGCGAATGTTTGCTAAAACCTTCGGTTGCTATTTTTAGAAACGGAACGCTATCGCCGTTAAGAGCTGGCTGTGGAAAGACAACCGTGTACCCTATGTGATCGACAAGGCGCAGCTAAGTACGGCATTATGTTATACAACCTGTATAGCATTCTATAAATAGCGGGCAAGTCACTGACATAGTCTTCTATTCAGACAGTTCACTCATTCTCTAAATAGCGATCACGTCACAGACATAGACCTCTATTCTAAGACAGTTCACTCATTCTATAAATAGCGATCACGTCATAGACATAGACCTCTATCCTAAGACTGTTCACTTATTCTATAGATAAATATCACGTCACAGACAAAGATCTCTATTCTAAGACGGTTCACTCATTCTATAACTACAGATCACGTAATGACCAATTGCAGTGTAGGAGTTTAACTTTTAGCGGCAAAAAAAATGGAAATGAAGGCGATGGTAGCCATGAATCAACAACATTTGTGTTTATTCGCTGGGTGTCGTTTACTTTTTTTCCAGCCCCAGATGCCGTGCTGGCTATCACCAAAGCCGTCCGGCAGTTTAACACGGACATCTCGTGCGTCAAGTTTGTCCCCCGGGTGAACGAGTTCGACTATGTGCGGTTTAAGAACGGCGATGGGTAAGCCGGTTATTGTTATATTGTATAGTTTAGGGACTTTTCCATCACAGTTGAGTGGATATTTCTCCACTAACATCACACATGTCAAATTGGAAGAATCTGATATTGTACAGTTTATGGACTTTTCACTTATTTGATCATAGTTGAGTGGGTATTTCTCCACGAACATCACACATGTTAGTTAATATTGATACAATTTCATGTTAAAACTAGAAAGCATTCGGAAAGCGCGAGCGGAGTCCTCCGGCAAGTCAGCGTTATCTCCCAAAGTTTAGTGGAAATAATGTGTTTTACAGCATAATGTGTCAGTTTGCCTTATCTCCCAATAGCGTAATGATATGCCTTTTTAAAATTTTGGTGGGGTAGACGGAGTATCCGAAGCAGTGGAGGGGAACCGGAGTACCCGGAGGAACCCTAACTGGCCGAAAATGGTGACCACACACCAAACCCACACGCACCGTGACCATAATAGATCGAAACCGATCGCAGCGGTAAGAAGCGAGTGTGTCAACCACTGCGCTAGCTGGACAGCTAATGCTTGGGAAGATAAATTATCAGCACGAAACTCAATAACATTTGACAAAACGTTCGTTTCAGGTGTCAGTCGTCTATTGGACGTGACGGCGGAGAGCAGACGATCTCCATCGGTCCCAACTGTCTGTACCAGGGCGTCATCCTACACGAGATGACGCACGCGGTCGGCTTCTTCCACGAGCAGAACAGGTGGGACCGGGACGCCTACGTCACCATTCACTGGAACAATATACAAACTGGTACGAGTATTGTAAAGTCCTTTTATTTCGCTGTGGATAAATATAGCGCATTCAGAAAAAACGGCTAATTAGCGCGGTTTAGGTTCACGCGGTCTTGAATTCGCGATTTTAGCTGTACGTTTTAATAATCATTATAGTCAAAAAAGGATTTCTTTTAATTTGCTCTACATTCCGCGAAATACGGGAAATTAGACCACCGCGATAAAAAACGGCTTTACAGTATTACCTCCGCCAATGAGGTTTTGGTTTTGTTACCGTTGGTTTTGTTTATCTGTTAATGCGTATATCTGTTTGTTACCAGACGTCTTCGCTCCCAGAGTGCTTTCTTGTTAACGATAATGACAGGCGTTTCCACAGATGTTAATCATAATGCAAAGTGATTTCAAATAAAAATTGGCTTCTTATTGCACTATAAATTATATTATTTGATAGAAATACGCTTTGCGAAGACGTGTGCATTAGCTAAATAACAATAATATGATACACAATAAGTTATTTGATAAAAGCTAATTAGCAAAAAAGCCTGCAAAATTAAAATAGCAAGCGGGTATCGAACTCACGACTTAGGAGCCATACGAAGAAAAGACAGTAGACAGTGCTTTCTCCAAAATCGCTATCACGCTTGATAACGAGTCGTCTGTAAACTATGGTAATAACAAATACCCATAATTCTGACGTCAACATGTAAACAGAAAAAGGGACAAACAAACACAACCCATATTATAAATTGATTTTTATCACAGACTGCGTACTCTCTTTTCCCATTATATATAACCTTTTTTAATCAGTATTAATATCGAGAACTTGTGAAAAGAGGTCAGCTGCTTGGTGCATGGTCGTCTGATGGAAGCATTCTTGTAAAGGACCCTGACTCCAAGATCCACAAAATAAACAATGAGCATGACATGGATGCATGGAAGTGAACATTGATTTACGCGGTAACTCTACAGACATAGCATTCGTGTTTTTTTAAAGGTTGTATAGTGTATATATTTACGGAATGCACTTGATGCTTTCACAGATTTTGACTACAGTTACGAGCTGTTGAATTATT
Organism: Congeria kusceri; assembly: GCA_027627225.1. Taxonomy (NCBI): domain Eukaryota; kingdom Metazoa; phylum Mollusca; class Bivalvia; order Myida; family Dreissenidae; genus Congeria; species Congeria kusceri. Next base: position 44,965,893 of record CM051039.1, on the reverse strand, counting down.
TTTTATTTTATTTTTTATTTTTTTTTTTCACTACTAAGTATTGTCAAACGTGTTTATTATTATTTACTATTATTTACTACAGAGTTTTTGACAGAATCGTTGTTAAACTGGTTCATACCTGTCGTTGTCCTATTTTCTGTACACTTGTTTCAATAGTTTTCACCGCTCTCGGTGCACGTTTATTACGGTGAACTTATTTTAACTTGCATTTAAATCTTATGTTATTTTGTCACGGTGAGCGTTGCTTACACTGAGATTAGTTTAAATTGCTTGCAAATCTGATGTTATTTTGTCACAATGAGCGTTGTTTACACTGCCTGTTAAGATGATAATTACTGCTTACACTGAGATTAGTTTAAATTGCTTGTAAATCTGATGTTATTTTATCACAATGAGCGTTGTTTACACTGCCTGTTAAGATGATAATTACTGCTATCGTGTTAACCCGTCTCCATTAAATACGTTGCGCCCTGTAACAGGATCAAATACACGGATGTGTTATTTTTTCCAACACACACTAACTTGCCTAAAATATATTGTATTGTTCATGGCATTAGCTAGTAGCAATGTACCGTTTGATCATTATTTTGATTATTTGGTAACGCTACTAGTGTGAATCTTACCCAAGGCAGACAACAACGCCGCATACTTTTTGTCTTGTCATCGATATGGAGTATCATACCCATAAGTGAAAAATAATCTTAACGCCCTGAGCGTCTGTGTTTAAATTTTTTTTTTTTTTTTTTTTTTTTTTTTTTTTAACATCTTTTTAAATTATAAATATAGATAAAATAGACTTGTAATTACCATACAATCTTGCCTGCTGTCACTTGTACTCATCTGTTTTCGCCGTACTATATACTTAAAGTGTTGTTTTTTAATGTGCAATGCAATTATTAATACGACCTAAGCTCAGTTACTGTATATATATGTATATGATTTACTTAACTTTTGCATATTGACTCATCATTCAACTTTCTCCTTCTGAATGCCTATATAAGTGGCATTTATATACTGTTATTTATATATGCCTAATTACCTTGTATTGACTCAAAAAGTTCTGTTCCTTAACTTCATTAAAAGAACAATCTTTAATAAGTCGAATTCTAAAAGGCTTTTAATAACTTTGCAAAATTTCCATATTGATTGAATAACATACAAAATAATAAATTAATTTCAAAAATCATAATAGAATAAACTAAACAAATTATAAATAAATTAGCATACATGCAAATAAATAAAATTAGTTAAAATAGTATTGAAATATACTAATATAATTCATTATTGTCCTTAGCTAGTTATTGTGAATTACCATACTGTGATTACAACCACACATTTCTTCTTTTTATTTTCTGAGATTTCAATATGTCTCACTATGCTGTCTGTATCATGATTACTATTATTGTATTATGCATTTATGCACTTTTCTCAGTCCTGTCCAGCACATTTATAGAGAATATGCTTATCCTAACACTTACTCAATTATTTCCACAGCCTAAATGTATTTCTTTATTTGTAACTTTACTATCAAATGGGTAATGACGTTGCGCAATACCGAATGGCTGTTGGAATATTTAACGCTATATTACGCATTTGCCGTCGCAAATATACAATATGCTTAAATATTGCTCATGAATTGATGTTTTTATTTGCTATATTTCTAAGACTATCTCAAATATCTTTACACAATCACATGGACGCTGCCCTAGTATGTGCCCTTAGCGTTGTATTTATCAACCTTGTACGTTTTATTTTACTTCTATCCGGTGATGTTGAACTCAATCCAGGTCCGCAAGATCTCGGAGCTTTGGGGCTACTTCATCTCAACATTAGATCAATTCGGCACAAATTGGACTTTATTAAGGACCATTTATTACAATTTGATATAATGTGCTTTACAGAGACACACATTACTGATGTCGTTATGGATGACCAAATTCAAATTGATGATTTTAATCACTCAATGTTCCGTAAAGATTATACGTCCCATTCAAGCGGCCTACTAGTCTATGTAAATAAATCATTAGTATCAAGGCGAATGTTTGAACTAGAAAATCCGCAAGTACATTCAATATGGTTAGAGATCAAACTTAAAAATTTGGTCACTTTGATATGCTGCTTTTACCGCCCGCCAAACAGTGATGTTTTATTTTGGGATAATCTTGATATCATGATTGATAAAGCGCTAGATACTAATCCTAACATTATTATGTTAGGGGACATAAATGAAGATCAACTGAAAAACAACACACGTCTTTCTCAGACCTTATCCTTGTACAACCTGCGTAACGTCATCACTCAAGCTACACGGGTCACGGCCAATACGTCTACGTTAATTGATCCGATTATAATTTCAGACAATCTGACCTGTTTAGACTGTGAAGTAATTAATATCCCGCAATCCATAAGTGATCATCATGCAACGGCTATTCATTTTAAAACTCCCGTTATTAATTGTAAACCAAGTCAAAGACACGTTTGGTTGTAAAAATATGCTGACTTTGAGCGCCTTAACAATCTTATTTCCGATACAAACTGGAATTTTATTCGAGAGACCAATGTTCACGAGGCTACCATGTTGTTTACAAAAAAACTTATTGAACTCATGAAACTTTGTATTCCACATAAAGTAGTTACAGTTAGGCCTAATGACAAACCGTGGTATGATTCTCAGATAAGAACGTTATCTCGTAAACGGGACAGACTCAAACATATATCTATTAATAACCCTACCGCAAATAACTGGAACAAATACAAGCAAATTCGAAATAAAGTTAGCAATATGATTAAACAAGCTAAAGAACAATTCCATGCAAACCTTGAAACATCTCTTACCGATTTTAACTCATCAAATCCAAAAAAATATTGGAAAACTTTAAAACAACTCATGAAAATGAGTTCTCACTCTGATACCATACCGCCACTACAATCGACTGATTCTGATGGCAATCTAATTATACATATGTCAAATACCCAGAAAGCAAACTGTTTAAACAATTATTTCGTCTCAATATCCTCATTAGATGACTTGACTGGAGTCCTACCCCCATTTATCAATCTTGCCAATGAAACCATGCAAAATGTTTCAGTTTCCGAATCAGAAATCATAGATATTATCAAATGTTTATTTACAAACAAAGCTGTAGGCGGAGACCTTGTTAGTCATCTAGTTTTAAAGAAAACTTGTCACTCTATTTCCAAGCCCTTATGTATTTTATTCAACAAATCATTAGATGAATGTACATTTCCAAACTCATGGAAGTCAGCTATAGTGATGCCATTATTTAAAAAGGGTGATCCTAACTTACCATCTAATTACCGGCCAATTTCGCTTTTGAGTTGTGTAGGCAAGCTTATGGAGAGAGTTGTTTACAAACATTTATACAATCATTTAGTTGGTAATAACTTGCTGTATTCTAACCAATCGGGTTTTCTTAAAGGTCATTCAACTGTTTCTCAATTAATTGATATATTTCATCAAATAGCAAAAGGTATTGATGAAAGGAAATTCACATGCATGGTATTCTGTGACATTTCTAAGGCATTTGACCGAGTATGGCACAAGGGTTTACTCTTCAAATTAAAACAAAATGGTTTTAACAGTAATTTACTTAAATGGATCGAAAGTTATTTAAGTAGTCGAAAACAGCAAGTTTTTGTCGGGGATTCTACTTCTCAGGCGCTAGAAATAAACGCTGGTGTTCCTCAAGGCTCTGTCCTTGGTCCTCTATTTTTTCTGGTTTATGTAAACGATATTGTACAAAACCTTCAAAGTATCTCTCGTCTGTTTGCAGATGACACATCCCTTTCATATACTTGTTCAAATTCGACCGAACTTGAAATGGTACTCAACCATGATTTAAGTGTTATTAACACCTGGGCAAAAAGATGGCTTGTAGACTTTAATCCACAAAAAACCGAGGCAATTCTATTCACAACACAATCATCCATTCCCCTCCCACATCTTGTTTTTAATAATGTGCCTGTTCAATTTGTTGAAAATCACAAACATCTTGGTCTCACATTCAGCGCTAATGGTAAATGGCACGATCATGTCTCCAGTTTAGTCAAATCATCATCAAAAGTGCTTGGCATCATGCGCAAACTAAAATACATGATCTCTAGAAAGACGTTGAACCAAATTTATATTTCACATTTAAGACCACTATTAGAGTACGCATGTATCGTTTGGGATGGTTGTGCAATGTACGAAAAAGAAAGTTTAGAAAAAATTCAGAACGAAGCGGCTAGAATAGTAACCGGGCTTACAAAATCTGTTTCATTGACTAATTTGTATTCTGAAATCAGCTGGCATAGGTTATCAGAACGTCGAAAATATCTTAAACTAACTTATATGTACAAATTACATAATGGCCTATGTCCCAGTTACTTAATGAATTTATTACCAGAAACTGTTTTTCAACAATCTACTAGAAATCTTAGAAATGCAAACGATTATGTTATAGTATCAAGACGCACCGAACTCTATTCGCGATCTTTCATACCGTCGGCTATCGACCTATGGAACAATTTAAATAATGAAATTAAAACGTGTACTTCTCTCTTGCAATTCAAAACCGCTTTAAAACAATTAATGTTAAGAAATCGCGAAACACCAACATATTACTTCGTTGGTGATAGAAAAACATCAATTATACACGCCAGACTAAGAAATAATTGTAGCAACTTAAAACTACACTTATATAACAACAAATTGGAACCTTCGCCTTTATGTATTTGTGGTGAAGTTGAATCGGTTTACCACTTCTTTTTTACTTGCTCACTATTTACTGCACAACGTACAACTTTTTTCGCTAAGTTACAATCTATAGAACCATTAAACTGTGATACTATTCTTTTTGGTAATAGTAGTTTTGATCATGATGCAAACTGCAAAATTTTTCTAAATGTCCAACAATTTATTAAGACGACAAAGCGTTTTTCATAATCTTGCAGTAGTTAAAGCTTGACTTGTTATATGCTGGACAGGACTCGTTTTGTTTTGTTTTTTTCCCCCAATTTAGTTTGCCTTTCATGATTATTAATTTCTCGTACAGTTTATTAGATTGCTTTTCTTTTTATTTGCTATTCGTATATGTTTATTTTCATATTTGAGCGTACTTGTGACTCGTTCAAAATTACATACATCGCCCGAAACACGTAATTAAATCACACAGGGAAAGACCACATATAATGTTGTTAGAACTTTAGGTCCTACCCTTTTTTCATATGAATGTATCGATAAATAATTTATGTATGTATAAATGTCATTTGTACTTGTACTTCATTATGAAAATAAAATATGTTTAAACTAAATATCTAAATTTCAAATTTTCTTTTAAAATAATTGCCCCCTTGAGGCCCTTTTCGATGACATAATCCACTTTAAATTTGTATCCAATCATTGGACTCTGATATCGGGTGTTGCGTGGTAACGATTGCCAAGTATATTTACCAAAGCGATTAATAGACAGTTTTTTTTCTGTTTTTTTTTTTGCCACGAACATTTAGAATCCTCCCCAGCTAATTCATTTATCGCTAATAAATAACTTATTTGAGTTGTCTATTGGCCGATAAACAACGATAATGCGGACATTATTTCGATTCTAGCATGATTTGACAAATATTTTTGCAATTGTAATTGGAACTACTTTTTACTATGCTCCGCTCAGAAACTGGACTTTTTTGCGTTGTTTATTGGTGAGTTTAATAACGATAATTGTGTTCTGTGTCTATAGAAAAATGAGCGAGTATCATGTTAGAATCATAAATAAATTACGAGCTATAACATGTGCTCAATTGTGCGTGATGAGTTAACCACTAAACACGTAATATTCAAGTACGATGATTGGATAAAATACTAGATTGATTTGCATATAATTGACATGCGTGAAAACTACTATAGAAATTACTTCATTACAACATTTGGGCAGGGGTTTAACACGTTACTGGCAAAACCTGGAAAGGACTATAACCCGTTGAATGTACAGACATTATAATGAGTTGTGTTTTCACTAAAAGATGCATTTAAGAAATAATTTACGATTTAACGTTGTTAATCGGCTGATAAACAACGATTTGGACTTCTGATGCGTAGGAATTTAACCACGAGGGCGTTAGTCCGAGTTGTTTAATGGCCAACCATCAGAACGACAAAGAGGTGTTTATTGGCCGATAAACAACGATAATGCAAAAATTAGTTCGATTATAATATAATTTGATACATATTTTTGTAATTGTAATTGGAACTTCTTTTTACTATGCGCTCAGAATCGAGACTACTTTTTGCGTTGTTTATTAGGTAGTTTAACAACGATAATTTTGTTCTTTGTCTATAGAAAAATTACCAAGTATCATGTTAGAATATGTTATTAATAATGTGTAACTATCCATGGGTCTTGTACAAGGAGGTTTTAGTCATAGAATAGTGATTGCAACCGGGGCTGATTGCGAAGACAACAACATACATATGCTAAAAATCCAAGAGCCATCAAAAATACAATTATTATTTGGTTTGTGAAATAAATAACTGTGTTCACCTTACACAATGTGCACTAATTCTATTTGAGAATTTAAAGTAATTATGAATTATAATTATTAGTTTTTCATAAAAATGACGGATTCATCGCTAAAACTTGGGTATCATACCCCCGCCCCAAATTTTGAGATTTGGGGAACATTGAATAACATTAATTTTTAAAATCACACGCGCATAGATTTCTAAAGACAAAGAACTAAATTTACAGTTGTTAAATCTCTACTTACCGGCACCAAATATATTGTAAAATATAGTTCGCATTGTATTTGAAGAACATTTTGTCAGGTCAATACAGGACATGTTAGAATGGAAATAATTTTCGCATTTGCGTTGTTTATCGGCTAATATACGCTTATACAGTCATAGACTCGTTTTTTTTTTTACCAGGACGCGACGTCGATTTCGCACTTCAAATAAAAAACAACATAGAAACCCTGAATACGCTGTATGATTTCGGAATGATTTCCGTATATTTTTGTTTGACTAGGTCGCGATGACGACTTCGCTCTTCAAGAAAAAAAAAACATAGAAGCCCTGAATACGCTGTATCATTTCAGAATGATTTCCGTATAGTTTGTGTTTGACTAGGGCGCGATGACGACTTCGCACTTCAAGAAAAGAAGTTCCTTGACACCCCGAATACGCCGTAAGATTTCAGAATGATTTCCGTATGGTTTGTGTTTGACTAGGGCGCGATGACGACTTCGCACTTCAAGAAAAGAAGTACCTGGATACCCTGAATACGCCGTACGACTTCGGAAGCCTGATGCACTACGGGGCCTACGTGTTCAGCAAGGACGGTATCTCCCCAACGATAACCCCGAAGTTCGATCCCCACGCAAACATGGGCCAGCGGGAAGGGTTCAGTCCCCTCGATATTTGGAAGATTACTACGCTATATGGTTGTGACGCAGGTATAGTCGATTTAAAATTATATAATAATGAGGGGATAGAGCAGTAGTAAAAACGGTTTTGCCGTAGACAGTTTTTGCAAAGTGCAATACTAGTCGAGAATTCGACTTTTACACATTTCTGTATAATATTATTTTTGTGTAATGTATCGATGTGGGTTAAGGAGTGTAATATATACTTTTTGCATGTAGTTCTGATTACATGTTACATGGCAATCTATAGTTCTGTTTATATTTCACATGACTAGCTTTAATTATCTAACGGGTAGCTATCGGCAGGGATTTTACTGTTATACATGGCTGTTTTTGTTTAGTATGGCTTTGTGTAGGTCCATTTGTTATTCATTAGTTGATCAAGATTATGTTCATGTTTGCATAAATGTAGTTCTCTTACAGTTAATGGGGTTAAACAATAGTCTCCGTACAGTGTTGTATTTACGAAATAAATTTCGCTTTATCGTTGTCTATCTTTTATTAAACTACGATATGAATGAAAATCTTTGTTTATTTACATATAAACAACGATAAAGCGAAACTTATTTCCATTCTAACACGACCAGACAACATATTCTACAATTAAAATGCGAAGTAAATTTAACTGTTTCGGAACTACTTTTTCCAGTTGTTTATTTGCACTTTAACAAAGGATATTTAGCGCGTGTCATGTTAGAATTATGAAATAATTTTCGATTTATCGTTGTTTATCGGCCAATAAATAACGATTTGGAGTTTTGATGCGAAGGAATTAAACCACGAGGGCGTAAGCCCGAGTTGTTTAATAGCTACGCATCCGAACGACAAAGAGTTGTTTATTGGCCGATAAAAAACGAGAATGCGAAAATTATTTCGATTCTAACATCAATTGACTTTTTTGCAGTTCAAACTGGAACTACTTTTTAGTATGCTCCGCTCCGAATATGAACTTCTTTTTGCGTTGTTTACTGGGTAGTTTAACAACGGTACTTTTGTTCTTTGTCTATAGAAAAATTAGCGGGTATCATGTAATAGAATTCATATTATCAAACTTCCCCTGTGTGTGTATAAGAAAATTATCCATTTTAGGTCCGATGCCGTGGCCAGATTACTTGAAGTTCATGCCAAACAGTTGGAGCTCAGGAACACAGTTGGCGGAGCCAGTACCGCACGTAAACCTGTCATCTAAAGCCACAGGTACCAAGGTTAATTAACGTGGATGTAACAATTACCCTTTGAAAGGTGTTTCAATCCGGGCACTTTAAGGGACCTGTACACAGATTGACGAATTGACAATTTCTCAATTTTTGACACATATTCCAAACATGCAAACTGTATATAAAGAAGCGAAATAGCACTACTAACATAGACATATATTGGAAATAACGTTTTGTTGATGAGCAATCATCAGTTGAAATGGAGAACATTATAAAGCGTTTGTAAAGCAAAACGATTGAATATTTTGAAGGTCTTCTGTTATTTTCGCTGAAATTGTTGAAAATACGTGTATCACTTACCTAAAGTAAAATTACACAGACATGTATATACTCAGATTTATATCAGACTTTAAATCCGGAGGTCCTGAAATAATTAAGTTGAGGAAATGGGTTAAAACCAAGGGCGCGCACTTAAAATTATGGTTGTATTTGTCTTTGAAAAAAGGTTGAATATCTCAGCACGAGCTAGAGAAATGTTTAGTCCACCACAGTGTTATGCTTGTGATATTTTATCATTTTATCTAAAACATGTCTTTACTAAAAGTGTGCGGTGTAATATAAGAAATAGCACAGACGCTTCGGAGCTCTTCGCCTCATAGTGACCTCCCAGTAAGCCCGTTCAACGTGTTTTGGCTGACTGGTGGGTAACTATAATGCGAGGAGGCCCTCAATGGTCTGTACTATTTCTTAAATATTCTACCACTAGGTACGTCAGCAGTTTTCAGCAACAGACCGGTGGTGGATGTCTGGGTGTTTCCACACGCCCTGAGGATCAACTGGGACAAACCGGACAATATCACCGGAGACATAACGGTATCCTTTCCTGTCACCATGTTCACTGTATTGTATGTGCTGTTGTACGGTAAATTTGCAGCTTTTCCATCTTGGTTTTTAGAGCTTTGGCGAAAATTGGTTCAGCTTATGTAGTAAAAACGACGTTCATTAACTTTCCCTTTGTCTAGTGTAAAATCATATTCCCTAAAAAAACAACTATAACAAACAAACCGGATCCATATCTGCTTTTTAATGCGTGGTTGTATTCATATATCTTTTGTCAGTTGTGTAGGGTCATATTCGTACATCACTTTTTATATATGCATTTGTGTTCTCTTAAGATTTTTTATTATTATTAATCGTTGTTTCAGTTTTGTTTCATTTGTCTATTCTACAAAATGTAAACACTAATCATTCCGACACTATATTTAAGATGGACTGTCAGATATTTTAATATATTTATTTCAGGTCTCTTTCGTTACCCACTAACAAAACACCCGTTTATATAACATAAACACGTCAACATCTATTTCTTTTATCGAACAATGCAAATATATATTTTCTGTCGATACAGACTCGTTTTTTCTACAGCAACAGCTATATTCGTTTTTGAATGCGAAAATATCAACTGCGAACAGTCGAGTTTACTCGTAACCACGATACCAGTAAATCCAATTCCCATAGGGTCCCATTATAAAACGGCACACTTTCCAAGCATTTTTCTAGCATTTCCTTTATTTCAGATTGTGCAAGCCTGGTATCAATTTAAAGATCAATCTGTCCTCTTCCAACATTTGCAATAAAAAAGATATGTCATGATACTTCTAAGAAAATGCATCTCACTTGAATGCAGGCACCGGTAGAAAACAGGATTTCGGCAGTCATATTTCGACAAAAGCCCCATACCACAGTAAACACACTCCAAAAGTTCACCTTTCAAGTTAGCCTCCAATGAAATGCACAAAAATGTTGCAGACACGCATAGGATATTAGAAATAACAACAAAAAGATTGTCTGAGATACCTAAATGGCTTTTTATGCCAGAAGAGAAGAGGAACTCTTTAGTAATAGGCACTACTGTTGAATGGACCACGGAGGTATACACAATGATTTACTGGTATCTAACCTTAAAGAAAACTCAAAATTGTGCTCTAGTGAAAAAAACTCGTATTCATCATTATTAACCTACCTGTACCACACCTGCAAATTTTCAGGTCGATCCGCTAAGTAGAAATGCCCCAAAAACGCATTTGAGAATGACACATGATAAGCCATCTGGCTTGCGTTTCAGTACTTGGATTGTATGGGGAGCATGAACTAAAATTCGCACCTAAATCACATAAACCAGTCAAAATACCAGTTCATTTAGACTTATTTTAATGCAATGGACAGTAATAAGGTATAAAACGAGTAATATTTGCGAATAACATGATTCCATGTGCTGTGATCTGCAAAAGGCGAGTTTCCGTACTTTTTTTTCCATTTTTTTTACCCGAAAAAACAGGTTTCGCTTTAAAAATCGTAGATAACGTGTCAGTTATGATATTATTCACATGTATTCCCGTGAAAAGTAATAAACGCAATAAAATAACGCAGATACATGGGGATTTTATGTATATAAGTGGACCCTAAAGGGCCGGTTCCTGGTTTTCTTAAAGGTTAGATACCAGTAAATCCTATTCCCAAAGGGTCCCATTATAAAACGGCACACTTTCCAAGCATTTTTCTAGCATTTCCTTTATCTCAGATTGTGCAAGCCTGGTATCAATTTAAAGATCAAACTGTCCTCTTCCAAAATTTGCAATAAAAAGACATGTCATGTTACTTCTAGAAAAATGCATCTCACTTGAATGCAGGCACCGGTAGAAAACAGGGTTTCGGCAGTCATATTTCGACAAAAGCCCCATACCACAGTAAACACACTCCAAAAGTTCACCTTTCAAGTTAGCCTCCAATGAAATGCACCAAACTGTTGCAGACACGCATAGGATATTAGAAATAACAACAAAAAGATTGTCTGAGATACCTAAATGGCTTTTATGCCAGAAGAGAAGAGGAACTCTTTAGTAATAGGCACTACTGTTGAATGGACCACGGAGGGATACACAATGATATACTGGTATCTAACCTCGTCTAGATGCCGTATAAACACGTGTATAATAAATTGCTGCGCAGCGAAGTAATAGTTTAGTTATAAATATCTTAATTAATACGCATTTCTGAACATAAGTTAATATAAGAACATAAGATGATAATATTATTTTAAAAATATTCTGACATTATTAGAATCAATGGACGGTTTAACATTATAATTTTCATACAAAATCGTAAGTCCCTCTTTAATAAAACTATGTTCGGCCTGTTCACATCATTGGACTGTTCTACATTTTATACGATTACTTCGTAGGGGTATGTCCTAACCTACAAACTGGAGCCCTACGGGACCCCACAAAAGGTCCTCCTGGCCCCCAACAAGCTGGCTCACTACCTCAGCACGTACACCTCCCACCCTGGCCGCCGCTACACCATCACCATAGCAACGGTCACCGATGGAGTAGAGGGTCAGGGCTCCGATCCCGTCACAGTCCGATCAGGTTTGATCACGTCATAGTGTGATCAGGTTTAATTGTTTCACAGTCAAATCAGGTTTGGTCGATAATCAACTCTAAATCGAAAATTATATCTAAAATAGACTATGAAAGTTAAATATAATTGAGGCATGTCGTGGGAAACGTGGGCTTAATGCACGTGCGTAAAGTGTCGTCCCGGATTAGCAATGCAGACTGCACTTTCCGCTTTTATGATATTTTCTGTTGCAAGGAAGTGACTTCTAAACATAAATCCACTGCAGGCGGAAAGTGCCGTCCCGGATTAGAATGTACGGTCTTCACAGGCTAATCCGGGACGACATTTTACGCACATGCATTAAGCCCGGTTTCCATGGACACGCCTTAATTTCTTAAAAAGTTTTTTCTGCTTGTAGCCTGTGAACAGAACGTGTGGCTGGACAACGACAGTTTCGACGGGATCCACTCCCCGTTCCTGAAGGACGGGTACTATGAGCAGGATGTCGTCTGCCAGTGGAAAATTCGCAAACCACAACGCCAGGTAACCATGGCAACGTATCGGGGTTTCCATGGAAACATGTATTTATAAGATTTATATACATGAAAATGGAGGATGTGTTAATATGCAAATACGCATTTCTGTAAAAGCGAAACCATGACATATATCTATGCATAGGCATAAAGATGTGTTCCTGTGCACACTGCTTTGCCACTGTCATTTCGTCCATTGAATGCCGGAAGGGGTCATGAGCAAATGTGAAAAAGAAGGCTTATAATACTTTCTAGCTTTCAGTTGACGATAAATAGTGTGTTCACTTAAATGACAAAAACCTTAAGTTATCATGGCAACACGCATATGGTCTTGCTTTGGTAACATCATAATTATAGAAAATATCGGCATGCATATGCATGAATACATATGAGTCGCTATTTGCAAATGTTATGCAAATACATGTGTACATGTTCACGTAAAACGAAATGTTTAAGTAACCATGACAACAAGTATGTACATGCGTTACTTTGGTAACAATAATAAAACTTAGCTATATGGGCGTGGCTGTGTTATTTTGACAAATGTTACCTACCGTAAACATGTTAATAGGCTCTGACATTATTCTCTTGATTCATGCGTCTGCCATTTCAAGGTATTGAACATATCCTTCACATCCCTGGATCTTCACGGAGATGGCCAAAACTGCAGCATTTCCTGTGATTACGTCCGCATCGGGGAGGCGCGGTATTTCTGCAGCGCCGAGGATGCGCCGGGAGGCACAGTGGTGGCGGAAGATGAGACCACTGTGACGTTTGTGTCTCATGCCGGGGGCGCCGAGGAGAGGCGCGGGGGATTCGCGGTCCTGGCTACAGCACACGGTTCTTGTATTAACGCCCATTTGAAAATTCGTTTATAGCGGCATGTAACAAGAAATCTCACCTTTTAATAGTCTTATAAAATACTTGTTAACAAATATTTCATTTAGACGGATGTTCATTTGCAATCAACGGTAGAATTGCGTTTAACCCAAAACGTGAGTGGGCGACATATAGACTTTGATCATGGACCGTATCCACAAAGTCAAAGGACAATCTTAACTTAAGTCATATTTAAGTAGAAATTTCAAATAAAGTTTTCCTTGTGGAAGTCAATATTTTATATTTCTTAAGTTTTCACTAAGGGGCTTTGTGGATATGGGACCTGGTGGTTCCTCCGTATGTCTCTTGGCCCCTTGGTCGGTATGTCTTGTGCCCAGTTACGCCGTATTTGCATATAGACTCTACGTAGTTTTTCAATAATTTTTCACAAACAATAAGATATATACAATTTGCAGAATGCTTGATCAAATGTCCCTGTGACCGCTGAAGTTGGGAAAACGTGATTTTGATTTTGAATGAAAAACACAAAGCATTTGTTAGATATAATTCAATCTTAAACAGTGCATTTCTCTTTTAAAGGTCATGCTCCAGAGAACTTAAAAATCGAACAAATGCTCAGTGCATTTAACGTTTCTTGGCAACCGCCCCAGGCTCCTGCATCGCAACCAGTCGCTTACGTCATCCGTTATAAAATGACATCATCATCAATGAGCAAGGAGATCACAGTATCGCCGGAGCGGACGTACTTCCTGTTGTCGACCTATCCACATTTCGGGGTGGAGTTTAGTATCGAAGTCTATGCACGATTTGACTTTGGGAACGGAGAATCGGCTGGACCTGTCATTATACGATCTAGTAAGTGGAATCTAATAGTATTTCAATATAATTATAATATATTTCGATTAATAACTTTCACAAATTGATTGATAATACTTTTGAGCACTCTTGATAAGGCAACATCATTATTACAGATTTAAATCCATTTATTTGTGTATGTAATATATTACATAAGTACCTTTGTATTATTTTATATCCAACCCTGTGATATAAATTACCAGGGTTTTTTCATCACAACCCCTGACAATTTGTAATCTTTGTTTATGTTTATATTCTCAAAAAATCTCGCATTCTTATTAAAACAAGGGTAAACATCGCCATTCCATTGAATTACTTTGAAACAAATGATCAAAATTAGTTATATGATTTATGAACTTGTAAAATGTCCTGTGACATGGCTGCAACGGGGGGCGGGACAATTTTCCTTATATTGCTGTATTGAAAGTTGGAAAATATTGTCTGAAACCAATGTTTGGATTTAGAAATAATTTAACAGAAATGTGCCTTGTGTGACCCTCTGAATTTTTTCAAATCATTTTTATTCGTAACAATTATATATGTGAACGATGGCACTCTATCCACTATCAATGTCTCCACAGAGTGTTCGAGAAACATCACCGTCCAAGGACTCGGGCAGCATTTAAACAGCCCCCATTACCCGAGCAACTACGAGCCGGACACCGTCTGTGACTGGAACATCCTTCCGCTGAACGGGTACGAAGTTAGCCTCAACTTCGAGCAAGCCTCGTTTGGATTCGGAGATTACGTCGACGTCATTTCCGGAAGCACAGTCGCGAGATTTGACGCTTCATTTCACCCGATAAACGTGCTAACGTTCAGTTCTCCGGTCAAGGTCATATTTCAAAGTGATTGGGTGAACGAGGCTAGCGGCTTCCGTATTAACTTGTCGTCAATTCCAGTTGCTCTTGTGGGATAAATCGCCAAAAAAATATTTCGTCCCAATGACTGTTAAAGTGCTCGCAACAACAAAATTCAAGGCGAGACAATTTGCTTAAAGAGTGTATGTACGATCTTTCATATCAGTTTTTTTTTCAAAATAAGCAGATGAAAGTCACAATAAAACTTATAATAACAGAAAAACAGACAATATGAAAGAAAGCAATAAGTACTAGTGTCGACTTTTGCATCCTGTATTGGTGTTGTGTAACCTAAACCAACTGTCAAGTCAACGTATATAATACATGTATTTGAGTTTCCGCTTGTACAGACGAAAACTATTTGGTGATTAAAACTAGCTTTTTGTGCACTTAAAACCAATGTTTAATCCAATAGCCTAAGTCAAGATATAGAGGATACTAGATATATGGTAAGTTTTTGACCGTTGCGGTAATGACAATTTGGGCTGATATATGTGTCATGGTCACATCATTTTGATCACTAAGATCGCCTATTGAGCTATTTGTTTAAAAATAAACACTTCGGTTTTCCTTCTGAAATTTCAAATAAAATGGCCATAATTTGTGGAATTACCCATATAAGTGTTGAATAAATATAAGTTTATTTAGCGAGGCTTAGAAAACCCGAACCACGAGCCGAACCACATATACGAACGCCTTCTAAATATATATGAGGCGCGTTGTGGGAAAACCGGGCTTAATGCATGTGCGTAAAGTGTCGTCCCGGATTAGTCTTTGCAGTCCGCACAGGCTTATCCAGGACGGCACTCTCCGCCTACAGTGGATTTTTGTTTAGAAGAGACTTCCTTGAAAAAGAAAACACCATAAAAGCGGAAAGTGCCGTCCTGGATTAGCCTGTACGAACTGCACAGGCTAATCCGGGACGACACTTTACGCACATGCATTAAGCCAGGGGTTCCCAGGACGCGCCTCATATGTAACTGCTGTTATAAAATTGTAACCGAAGTTACAATTTTATGACTGCAATCGTAAATGTATAACTGCTGTTACAGTTACAAATGTAACTGCAGTTATAATTTATACCAACTCATATACGATCGCCTTAAAAGTTTTAAAATGTTCGCAGACAAGGGGCAAGATTTTCAGTATATTCAACATTTTTTAGACAATAATATACGGCAGAGCTGGGCCGGGCATCTATAATCGGCCCGCTGCCGATATAACGGCCCGAGGGCCTTTGGCCCGAGGGCCGTTATACGGCTAGGGCCGAGTATAGACGCCCGGCCCAGCTCTGCCGTATATTATCGTTTATAATACATATTATCCTGTCACAAGAAAAGAATCATGTTGCTTTCTTTATTACACAAAATGTTAACAAAAACACCAAACAAACTTTCAGTACTTGTATTTAACATTCAACTAATTACGTAATACGTGACGCAACTCTAACGAATGACGTAATTTATAAACAGAAAAACAGTGACGAAACAAACCAGTTTTCGCTGGACTCGCAGTTTTGTTGTGACAATGTTATGTCGTGTTTGCTTTTATTTTTAGTAAAATACATTACTATTAGTTTAATAAATCATTCATGGACGAATTCTGAATGATGAATGTGTCAGTTGGATAAATAATATATTCTGAGACTTTGAATCGAATAAAATCAAACGTTCTGACCAGTCATTGCGATTTCGTAAATCGTGTTTCTGGTCAGAATGGTTAACATGAAATTAATATCATGATTGTTACAAATTAAGGCTTATGGATACAAGACAATGGAATTGAAGTGCTTACAGTATTGTTGGATTTTTATTGTTGGAAGCAATGGATTGAAATTGAGGTACAGTAAAAGTTTCCGATCTGTTCAATTTTGTTCAGTGATTCTTTTTCTCAAACTAAAAGATGCATAGGCTATAGATCGTATATATATTTAATCAATTTAACTACAAACTTTCGTTAATATTCAGTATTTGCATTTTCGGATATAACCGTTTAATTTTGACTAAATACGCCATTCGTGGTCGTTGACGTCGCGCGATCGGATTCTCTTCGATTATCGAAAAATCGGCCGCGGCCAATTATAATTATATCGGCTCAGCGGAGCCGCGTAACGGCCCGTAATCGACGTCAAAATGTTACTATTTTTAGTAACACTATGTATTATATACGAAATAACACCTAGACCCGATTTCTCAAAAATTCCTAAGCCTGTTAAAACAGACATTTGCTATTTTGCATTATGCAATAAGGGGTGCATAAACGCGTGTCATCGCGCCATCGTAGTTTGGATTTCTATTCAAAATCGCGATGACCATAACGAACACCATAATATTCCGAACAGCGTGTAGATGTGGAAACAAAAATAGTAACATGAGCTTGAGAGCATGTATACAATTTTCATTCATTGCTCGAATGTTTTATTGCAGGAGAGAAATAACATTAAACATGGTAGTTATGGTTGGTTATAAAAGTTTCTTTATTGAATTGTATATGAAACTTGTTTTAATCTCGTTTATAGCAAGAGGCATTAAAGGTCGGGATTAAATATATTTTTAGTAATTTATGAAAATGCTAAAGGGATACGGAGTATTTACTGATATTATCTATATTATATTTATCAGTTATACAGTGTCATCCATTTGAATTACTGTCTTAAACCAATTTAAAAAACCGATTCCTATAAATCTTAAATGACATCGATTTGTCATTTGTAGGAAATTTATATGTTTTAATTTACCACTATGTCATTCAATTTGATGAACGTTTAAAACATCTCTACCAAAACATGAGACCTGTTTCGAAACAAAAACACGTGTATGTTGACCTGAAACGTACGCGAAAAACTATATTGTATCAATAAAGATCAGTCAGATAGCACTGACCTAAATTCTTGGTTGTCATTAAGTGTTTTATTTTGTTATGTATCAGTTCAAAAGAACATCTCGAACACATTGAAACACGGCTCATATTCATAAAAATTAGTTTTAAATGCCTTTTGAATTAACTTCTTCGGTCGATTACAATACAATGTACTAAACGGGAAATACTATTCCTACAAACTTTAGATACCGAAATACCGATACGTTTTGGGCATTTGTTTGGATACTCTATTTGTTTCGCAATCAATAGATGTATGGATGGATGGATGGATGGATGGATGGGAGGGATGGATTAATGGATGGATTAATGGACTTACTGACGGACGGACGAACAGACAGTCAGACAGACAGGCGAACGGACGACGAACATTCATACAGACGTAGAGACGGATGTTTAGATTAATGAATGAATTTGTCCTTCAATTGATCAATTTATTGATTACCAAGATTCCGCCACCCGAGTTTGTATTACACACCATGCTTTAGTCAGTAGATTGCATCCAGTTATAAGGTACAACTCATCCGCATCCAATTCATTCATGGACTGCCACTCTCTACAGTTGACAATTGATTGTCTCCGCATTGGGAAGAAGTAACGCTCTGTGAACAGAGCATGTCGTAAAGCACTGGGCGACTTTGCTAAGGCGCTGAACCATTCGTGATTTGATGAAGTTCAACGAAGGGATTATTGATGGATTATTGAAATTAATACCTGAGTAACAATTGCATAACTGAAACGATAACTTAATTGGATAATTTATGTGACTGGTTCGTTTAGATTTGATTACTAACGTAATGATACCTCGGCTGTATTAATTATTTTATGCGTATAAAATGTACAGTAAACGTTTACATTAATTTATACTTGATTTAACAGCCAGAAAGATATATTTCAATGCCGTTCGGCTTTTCTAAACACAATGGTAAGTTTATCAAATATTACTAACTTGTTTTAATAAATTAAATATGTGCAATTACATGTATTTAAATTTAATTTATCTTGTTTTGTTAACAAATATGTGTTTGTTATTTTTCATATAAATTGTGTTTTATCAGATAAATATTATTGTCCATGATATGTGATAAAATTGTGCCAGTTACAGATAACATGACCACTTGTCAATGCCGGTGGTTGTCTAAATCGTAAAATCATTTTTCTGTGTTAATGATTGTGCACAACAAATAACATACTATTATCCGATATGACCCATCAACTTAAGACATTTTCCACTAATTTGAGGTTTGAATTCTGTGTCAAGGTAATTCAAAATATCAATATGCATATGTCGATATTCTTTAATTCTAATTACACTAAGAAGTTTATTTTTTTCGAAATAGTGTTAATTCAAAGCTGATTAAATGCTTTTACCACAGACTGAAGAATTGACAAAAATGATTCCACAGATTCCAAAAATTAAAGAATGTATATAAAGGAGAGAAATAACGCTACTGGTCTCGAATTAAAGTGGAAATTACGTTTCGTTGATGGGTAATCATCAGTTGAACTTGAAATGGATAAAATTATAGAGCGTTTATAACGTAAAATGCTTGGTTATTTTGGAGAACTTCTGTCCCACAGATTCCAAAAACTAAAGAATGTATATAAAGGAAAGAAATAACGCTACTGGTCTAGAAATAAAGTGGAAATTACGTTTCGTTGATGGGTAATCATCAGTTGAACTTGAAATGGATAACATTATAGAGCGTTTATAACGTAAAATGCTTGGTTATGTTGGAGAACTTCTGTTCCACAGATTCCAAAATTTAAAGAATGCATATAAAGGAGAGAAATAACGTTACTGGTCTAGAAATAAAGTGGAAATTACGTTTCGTTGATGGGTAATCATCAGTTGAACTTGAAATGGATAAACATTATAGAGCGTTTATAACGTAAAATGCTTGGTTATTTTGGAGAACTTCTGTTCCACAGATTTCAAAAATTAAAGAATGCATATAAAGGAGAGAAATAACGCTACTGGTCTAGAAATAAAGTGGAAATTACGTTTCGTTGATGGGTAATCATCAGTTGAACTTGAAATGGATAAAATTATAGAGCGTTTATAACGTAAAATGCTTGGTTATTTTGGAGAACTTCTGTTCTTTTCGTTGAAATCGTCGAAAACATCTGAATCACTTACATACGTAAAGTAAAAATTACACATATTGTGTGAAATCGATAGGCGTTTTCATAAAAAGTAAGTTAAGGCATTTTATGG
Organism: Congeria kusceri; assembly: GCA_027627225.1. Lineage (NCBI taxonomy): Eukaryota > Metazoa > Mollusca > Bivalvia > Myida > Dreissenidae > Congeria > Congeria kusceri. The sequence continues at coordinate 44,945,732 of CM051039.1, read as the reverse complement.
CTTGTGTCTAATTTCTTTATCGTTTCCAGTTTTTATACCATGTAACAATATTTCCTTGATGAACCAGTTCAAATGGCAGCAGCAAAACTGCTTTTTACAGATTAAAAATGCTAAATCACCGACGTCTTTTATGACGGGAAAATCTCCGTATGATTAAGGTACGCCTTCCTTTTGAGTCCGTTTCCAGTTGATTGTAAAAACTAATCCAGCTGCTGCAATTTCTTTTCCATAAAGGTCTCTTTGATCTCGGTATATGAAAGGGACCTGTTAACGGATTAAAGAATTGACCATTTTTCAACTTTTTGTCACCGATTCCAAAAACAAAGAACAGTGTATACAAGGGAGCAAAATAACACTACGGACCTAGAAATATACTTTAAAAACCGTTTCGTTTGTGAGTAATCATCAGTTGAAAATTGATAAAATTATAAAGCGTTTGTAACGCTAAACGATGGAAACATTTGGAGTGTTTATGTTGTTTTCGTTGAAACTGATGACATCACGTGGAACACTTACATAAAGAAAATAATGCCGTTTGAAATATAGAAGTCGAAATGGCCGAGTGGTTAAGGCGATAGCCTTTTAATCCTGAGTTCAGGGGGTTCGAACCCCGTTGGGACCTGTTTTTATATTTGAGTTAAATCTTAAATCTGTCAAGTTAAGACGTTCAATGGCATACTTCAAAATATGTGAACAAGTCCTTTTAATGGTCGATATATATTAACAGCAACATTACGCCAGTCGAATCCTTCAACATAAAGATGGTAATAAGCAAATAAATTCATTTTCCACGCTTGGCCTGTTACAGTGTATGAACCATTATTATGCTTGCAATCTCATCAATCCATTTTCCACGCTAAGGCTGTTACGTTGAATGAACCACCTGATTAATTGTTCTATCATACATGTGTGATCTTGATCCTATCTTTACCGTCCAACTGTGAATGTTCGGTACCAGAGTTATTGATTACCTCCTATAGTTTGGACATAGAAAAAGCTTTTTTCATGTACATGTTTGCTTCATCAATGGTTTGAATGGAAAGTGCACACTTGGTAGATTGAATTATTTGATATTTGTTGTGTTTGTTTGTGGTCTTCTTTGTTTTATTCGTGTTGTCTTGTGTTTTGAATTATGTGGGGTGTTATGTGGCCAACCGATCACTGACCTGAAATAAAGGACATTCGGAAGTAAATAATAGTGTTTAAAATCTTAACAAAACACATGCTTTATCAATCGGTGAAATACATGTTGACAGAAAAATTCCCGTATTACGGTAATCGCTATTTTTCCGATCCTGTATTAACATACTTGCTGGACTGACGTCATAGAGTTATGTAAACAAATATATCTATGCCTACATTGATTAGTCATTATTGTAGTATTTAAACAAATACAATAAGGTAAATGCATATTTGAAGTTTATTGTGGTATATAATAACAGGAAAATTAGGCTAGTCAATTGTTCCAAGAGTATATATTAGTCTCGTGGCTTGCGTTATTTCGTCATCACACAAGCCGACTAATACATACTCTTAGAACAATTGACTAGTGTAATATTCCGTATATCTACTGCTGGTGGAGCTGAAGTTTCTCATCTTTTAAATTGATTCTTCATTTAACATTAAAATAGTGTTCCCACTTTGTTGTAATTTTATAACGTATTATCCAATCTGGCCATTTACACCATTGTGCGTAGTTCAACAATATTTTAAGAAGTGTTAACTCAAGATATATTGCACATATTTATGTTGGGAAAACATCTATATGAATGTGACTTCTGCGTAATAGCAATAGATGGTGACATACTTCTGCATAAGATAACCAGATACTTTTCGTCAAAACTTGACTAATTTTCAAGTGTTCAGCCTTTCGTGTTAATATACGCTGTTTGTATGAGAGCGTGGTTTTGTCCACTTCACTTACGGTCCCAATAATAAATGAAACAAGCGTTGCCACTGAAGTGACAAATGCCCCCGAAGATGTGTTTTGATAGAAGAAATAGAAAATTATGGTCCGTGTTTTGATAGAAGAAAGAGAAAATTATGGTCCGTGTTTTGATTGAAGAAAGAGAAAATTATAGTCTGTGTTTTGATAGATGAAAGAGAAAATTATGGCCCTTGTTCTCTGCACTTCCCCTCAAAGGCCTCTATCATTATATGAAATATCATTTTAATTCCATCAATACTTTTCGAGTTAATGTACAGCACAAGAAAATTACAAAATGTAGTTCAGCTCAGCACAAAAAAAGTCATAAGCAATTACTCCAAAACTATTGAAGAAAGAGTTATGTTCTTTGTACTCTGCGCTTCATCTCAATTCCCTCTATCAATATATGTGGTTTTATTTTAAATCAATTCAATACTAATGGAGTTATGCTTCGAACAAGAAAATTAACCAAAGGGCAATAACTCCAAAAATATTGAAGAATAGGTCGCATACTTCCATGGTTATGATGTAATAACTCCATAAATAGCGACGCTAATTGATATTTGTGGACACTGCTCATCTTTTGAGAGACCCCTATCAATATATGAAATTTAAACTGACGTCCTTCATTAGCTTAGGTGTTATGGTACGCGCACAAACAAATAAACAAATGGCAATTAATCAATACTGGAACAAGAGAGTTACGGTTCTTGTAGTATGAACGACTTCTCATAGCTCTCTATCATTCTATAAAGTATCATTTGAATCCATTCAATACTTTCCGAGCTATACTGCACAAACAAGAGGGACGTATAGACGGACGATGCGATCACTATATGTCCAGGAAGTTTCCTTCGGAAAATTATGAAAATTAACCAAAGGGCAAAAACTCTGAAAATATTGAAGAACGAGCTATTGTTCTTGTACTCTGCACTTCCTCTCAAAGCCCCTATGAAGTATCATTTGATTCCCTTTAATAGCTTTCGAGTTATGCTCCGCACAAGAAGCGTGGCGGGCGGACGGAAGGACGTACAGACGGAAAAACTGACGGTGGCATAAATATGTCACGTTAGTTCATTAACTTGAGAAACACTTAATTTTTTTATTGAAAGTTCGGAAATATTTATGAACTAATACGAATATGTAACCTCTCTCCCTTTTCTGAAACGGCGATTTAACTCATACACAATTGTTCTGCAACATTTCAAAGCTCTCTCCTCTTTTGAAAGAAATGTCCACGATACCGTTGGTGTCATAACCGACTTAACACAAAACTGTATTACTTAACGTTGCTCCGTACGCTCAATTGACGTCGTCTTTTTGTCGTTTGACATTTTTAGGCGCCTTTCATTTTCCGTCGTCATTTACTTGAATGTCGCTATTCGCGATGATTTTTTCGCATTATTTGAAAATGACGTTAATATGACGTCATGTTAAATATGACAACGTTGGGCGCGTAAATAAAGGTTTCGCTGTCACGTTAACACATACACATAATATTCCGAGTGGTAATTTTATCAAAGTGCTCCATACGTCGATAATTGTGTAGATATAGCAGCTTAAATTATAATATATAATACACCTGAATATTTTTCCATGATTTTTTGTTTATAAGTTAAAAATAGTGTTTAAATGAACCGTTTTAAATTTCAATATAGTGCGACGTCAAATTAACGAAAATTCAAAGGAGTCCGGGAACTTTTTGACTGCACCTCGTACTTAACTTTACAAGAAAACATTACTTTTTTCGCGTTAACTAACAATAAAAAGTCTTATTAATAAATAGTGAGCACTATTTGATTGTTTTTCTGGATAATCAGTTAATATTTTCACAAAAACTTCAGAACGTTTCTTGAAAGCTTTACAAATGTTCTCGAGCGTTTTACAAGGTTTCATGGACATGAGCTAAACTTTCATGAAAAGTATCTGGTTATCTTTGGCAGAAATGTGCCACCGAAGTTATATGATCTTTGGTCACAGCACTTAGCAGTGCGAGATTTCACGATTTTAACAGATTACTTCAATGCTGTATGTGTGGACCATATGTTAACATATCTATATCCCACGAGTATAATACTCCTTATACGTATCCATAATTACCCATACTCACTTACATTTAATGGTAATAAATGTCATATTTATGGCATTTATTGTCGGTTCGTCCTCGGAGAGTTATTTTGCGCGTACTAATTAATTTAATTAATAATAAATGACGCAGCACATGCTCCCAATGGTAAACAAATTCCAGTATAGACGATATGCAATTCGTGTGTACACACTATGCAGTTCCACGAATTCCATTTTTTATTTTCATGTTAATACGACGTCTAACATTAAATTGTTGAACAGTATAAAACATATAAAAATAAACCCATTGGAAATATTGCATAATTCATAATTACACATGCATGCAGACGTGTCGATTAATCGCAATTCCACGAAGGAGGCTTATCCCTTGCAAACTACGTTTGCATGGTCGTATGCCATTTGCAAACGTGAATTGCAAATGATATATGTATAATGCACTAGAAATCTACTTCGGACGATGTTTTCATTCTGATTGATGCATTATTTAGGATGTCTTTATGTCATTTGTCTCTATTGCATCCGCCAGCGTATTTGCAAGTCAGCATCCGATTACCATTGCATGGAAGGATACAGTTCTCGCACTGAACACAAGAACGGATGGTAATGTCAAATAATGAGAATTTAAGTGTGTACTTACAAATTATAAGCATCCTACTATTGCGTTATTGCTAGTTATACTTTATATTAATTTTTATTGCATTTACTTAATTATAAAGATCAATTTAGAACAATATTGATGAATTAATAATTAGAACAGAACCACTAAGATGAATCGTACTTGTAGTAAAAGAATAATGCAGACAACATTTTGTAACGCAGGTGAACTATCAGTTGCAACCACATACACCATATCAGACAATAAGTTTACTTTTTTTTCCTTTTGTCACACATTTTTCCATATAAACATGCGTAATACGTTTGTTTGATACAGTAGCATGACAATGCAATCGATTGTGATATACAAAGAGTAATGAATTGTTGGATCATAGAAATAAAACAAGCTGTAGACTCCTGGGAAATATTTCAGATGGAAAACTGTTTGGTAATATTGAAACATAAATTTGTAAACAAGCGTTTGAGATTTAGGAAATCTGTGGAAAGCGTTACGTTGTTGTAACGGCGTTAAAGACATACATCATCAGCATGGCAATATCGCTAGTAATATATTTGGACTCCTTCCAAGCTATTGTCAGAGGATCAGTTTCCATCATTTGTCCTACTGCAACTGCATCTCAATCAATAACACGTGCTGGGGTGTTTAAACAATGCTGACAGCAGAACACACAAAAACATTCTATTGACATGAGTTTATATTTCATGGCAGGACATGTCCATTGTCATGATGACTGTTAAAAAAAAAAAACTCAAAAAGACTATACCGTTACTGTACTTAGTCGTTCATATGAATTAAACAGCCAACGTTAAATATAAAGATGCAGATATTAAATATCTACTTTTTATGGACTCAAGCACCAATAACAAAACGCATTTTAATCAATACCCATATGGAGAACATTTCAACAAATATAAAGTCTTGTTTTCACAATATTGTGTTGTATTATACTGGTAATTCATGCATTTTATCAATATTCGTGTGGAGAATTTCAACAAATATAAAGTATTGTTTTCACAATATTGTGTTGTGTTATACTGGCAATTCATGCATTTTATCAATTATTGCATATGGAGAACATATAAAGTCTTGTTTTTATAATATGTTGTGTTGTACTGGCAATTCATGCATTTTATCAATATTTATGTGGAGAACATTTCAACAAATATAAAGTCTTATTTTGTATTCTGCTGTGTTGTACTGGGAATTGATGCAGTTTATCAATATTCATATGGAGAACATTTCAACACATATAAAGTCTTGTTTTTATATTGTGTTGTGTTGTACTGGCAATACATGCATTTTATCAATATTCATGTGGAGAACATTTCCACAGATATAAAGTCTTGTTTTTATATTGTGTTGTGTTGTACTGGCAATTCATGAATTATATCAATATTCATATGGAGAACATTTCAACAAATATGCAGTCTTGTTTTCACAATATTGTGTTGTGTTGTGCTAGCAATTCGCGCATTTTATCAATAATCATATGGAGAACATTTCATCAAATATATTGTCTTGTTTTCACAATATTGTATTGTGTTGTACTCACTATTCGTATGGAGAACATTTCAACAAATATAAAGTATAGTTTTCACAATATTGTGTTGTATTGTACTGGCAATTCATGCATTTTATCAATATTCATATGGAGAACATTTTAACAAATATAAAGTCTTGTTTTTATATTGTGTTGTGTTGTACTGGCAATTCATGCATTTTATCAATATTCATATGGAGAACATTTTAACAAATATAAAGTCTTGTTTTTATATTGTGTTGTGTTGTACTGGCAATTCATGCATTTTATCAATATTCATATGGAGAACATTTTAACAAATATAAAGTCTTGTTTTTATATTGTGTTGTGTTGTACTGGCAATTCATGCATGTTATCAATATTCATATGGAGAACATTTCATCAAATATAAAGTCTTGTTTTTATATTGTGTTGTGTTGTACTGGCAATTCATGCATTTTATCAATATTCATATGGAGAACATTTTAACAGATATAAAGTCTTGTTTTTATATTGTGTTGTGTTGTACTGGCAATTGATGCAGTTTATCAATATTCATATGGAGAACATTTTAACAAATATAAAGTCTTGTTTTTATATTGTGTTGTGTTGTATTGGCAATTCATGCATTTTATCAATATTCATGTGGAGAACATTTTAACAAATATAAAGTATTGTTTTCACAATATTGTGTTGTGTTATACTGGCAATTCATGCATTTTATCAATTATTGCATATGGAGAACATTTCAACACATATAAAGTCTTGTTTTATATTGTGTTGTGTTGTACTGGCAATTCATGCATTTTATCAATTATTGCATATGGAGAACATTTCAACACATATAAAGTCTTGTTTTATATTGTGTTGTGTTGTACTGGAAATACATGCATTGTATCAATATTCATGTGGAGAACATTTCAATACATATAAAGTCTTGTTTTGTATTGTGCTGTGTTGTACTGGGAATTGATGCAGTTTATCAATATTCGTATGGAGAACATTTCAACACATATAAAGTATTGTTTTGTATTGTGTTGTGTTGTACTGGCAATACATGCATTGTATCAATATTCATGTGGAGAACATTTCAATACATATAAAGTCTTGTTTTGTATTGTGCTGTGTTGTACTGGGAATTGATGCAGTTTATCAATATTCGTATGGAGAACATTTTAACACATATAAAGTATTATTTTTATATCGTGTTGTGTTGTACTGGCAATTCATGCATTTTATCAATATTCATATGGAGAACATTTCATCAAATATAATGTCTTGTTTTTATATTGTGTTGTGATATACTGGCAACTCATGCATTTTATCAATATTCATATGGAGAACATTTCATCAAATATAATGTCTTGTTTTCATATTGTGTTGTGTTATACTGGCAACTCATGCATTTTATCAATATTCATATGGAGAACATTTCATCAAATATAATGTCTTGTTTTTATATTGTGTTGTGATATACTGGCAATTCATGCATTTTATCAATATTCATGTGGAGAACATTTCATCAAATATAATGTCTTGTTTTTATATTGTGTTGTGATATACAGCCAACTCATGCATTTTATCAATATTCATATGGAGAACATTTCATCAAATATAATGTCTTGTTTTTATATTGTGTTGTGATATACTGGCAACTCATGCATTTTATCAATATTCATGTGGAGGACATTTCAACACACATGAAGTCTTGTTTTCAAAGCATTATGTTGTGTTGTACTGGCAATTCATGCATTTTATCAATATTCATATGGAGAACATTTCAACAAATATAAAGTATTGTTTTGTTTTCTGCTGTGTTGTACTTGCAATTGATGCAGATGGAGCTGTTTCATTATGCTTTTCCTGGAAACAAATGAAGATTTCATTGGCTTGCTGCATGTACCACATTCCCATATGCATAGTAGTCGTTCATTGGCTTGCTACATGTACCACATTCCCATGTACATAGTAGTCGTTCATTGGCTTGCTACATGTACCACATTCCCATGTACATAGTAGGCGTTCATTGGCTTGATACATGTACCACATTCCCATGTGCATAGTAGTCGTTCATTGGCTTGCTACATGTACCACATTCTCGTGTACATAGTAGTCGTTCATTGGCTTGCTACATGTACCACATTCCCATGTGCATAGTAGTCTTTCATTGGCTTGCTACATGTACCACATTCCCATGTGCATAGTAGTCGTTCATTGGCTTGCTACATGCACGACATTCCCATGTGCATAGTAGTCCTTCATTTGCTTGCTACATGCACCACATTCCCATGTACATAGTAGGCCTTCATTGGCTTGCTACATGTACCACATTCCGATGCACATGGTAGTCGTTCATTGGCTTGCTACATGTACCACATTCCCATGTGCATAGTAGTCCTTCATTTGCTTGCTACATGTACCACATTCCGATGTACATAGTAGTCGTTCATTGGCTTGCTACATGTACCACATTCCGGTGTACATGGTAGTCGTTCATTGGCTTGCTACATGTACCACATTCCGATGTACATGGTAGTCGTTCATTGGCTTGCTACATGTACCACATTCCGATGTACATGGTAGTCGTTCATTGGCTTGCTACATGTACCACATTCTGATATACATGGTTGTCGTTATTTGGCTGGCTACATGTACCACATTCCGATGTACATAGTAGTCGTTCATTGGCTTGCTACATGTACCACATTCCGATATACATGGTAGTCGTTCATTGGCTTGCTACATGTACCACATTCCCATGTACATGGTAGTCGTTCATTGGCTTGCTACATGTACCACATTCCGATGAACATAGTAGTCGTTCATTGGCTTGCTACATGTACCACATTCCGATGTACATAGTAGTCGTTCACCGGCTTGCTACATGTACGACATTCCCATGTGCAAAGTAGACCTTCATTTGCTTGCTACATGTACCACATTCCCATGTACATAGTAGTCGTTCATTGGCTTGCTACATGTACCACATTCCGATGTACATGGTAGTCGGTCATTGGCTTGCTACATGTACCACATTCCCACGTACATAGTAGTCCTTCATTGGCTTGCTACATGTACCACATTCCGATGTACATAGTAGCCATTCATTGGCTTGCTACATGTACCACATTCCGATGTACATAGTAGTCGTTCATTGGCTTGCTACATGTACCACATTCCCATGTATATGGTAGTCGTTCATTGGCTTGCTACATGTACCACATTCCGATGTACACGGAAGTCGTTCATTGGCTTGCTACATGTACCACATTCCGATGTACATGGTAGTCGTTCATTGGCTTGCTACATGTGCCACATTCCGATGTACATGGTAGTCGTTCATTTGCTTGCTACATGTTCCACATTCCGATGTACATGGTAGTCGTTCATTGGCTTGCAACATGTACTACATTCCCATGTGCATAGTAGTCCTTCATTGGCTTGCTACATGTACCACATTCCGATGTACATAGTAGTCGTTCATTGGCTTGCTACATGTACCACATTCCGATGTACATAGTAGTCGTTCATTGGCTTGCTACATGTACCACATTCCGATGTACATGATAGTCGTTCATTGGCTTGCTACATGTACCTCATTCCGATGTACATCGTAGTCGTTCATTGGCTTGCTACATGTACCACATTCCCATGTGCATTGTAGTCCTTCATTGGCTTGCTACATGTACCACATTCCGATATACATGGTAGTCCATAATTGGCTTGCTACATGTACCACATTCCGATGTACATAGTAGTCGTTCATTGGCTTGCTACATGTACCTCATTCCGATGTACATGGCAGTCGTTCATTGGCTTGCTACATGTACCACATTCCGATGTACATAGTAGTCGTTCATTGGCTTGCTACATGTTCCACATTCCGATGTACACGGTAGTCGTTCATTGGCTTGCTACATGTACCACATTCCCATGTGCATAGTAGTCCTTTATTGGCTTGCTACATGTACCACATTCCGATGTACATGGTAGTCGTTCATTGGCTTGCTACATGTACCACATTCCGATGTACATGGTAGTCGTTCATTTGCTTGCTACATGTACCACATTCCCATGTACATGGTAGTCGTTCATTGGCTTGCAACATGTACCACATTCCGATGAACATGGTAGTCGTTCATTGGCTTGCTACATGTACCACATTCCGATGTACATGGTAGTCGTTCATTGGCTTGCTACATGTACCACATTCCCATGTACATGGTAGTCGTTCATTGGCTTGCTACATGTACCACATTCCGATGTACATAGTAGTCGTTCATTTACTTGCTACATGTACCACATTCCCATGTACATAGTAGTCGTTCATTGGCTTGCTACATGTACCACATTCCCATGTACATGGTAGTCGTTCATTGGCTTGCTACATGTACCACATTCAGATGTACATTGTAGTCGTTCATTGGCTTGCTACATGTACCACATTCCGATGGACATAGCAGTCGTTCATTGGCTTGCAACATGTACGACATTCCCAAGTACATGGTAGTCGTTCATTGGCTTGCTACATGTACCACATTCCGATGTTCATGGTAGTCTTTCATTGGCTTGCAACATGTACGACATTCCCAAGTACATGGTAGTCGTTCATTGGCTTGCTACATGTACCACATTCCGATGTACATAGTAGCCATTCATTGGCTTGCTACATGTACCACATTCCGATGTACATAGTAGTCGTTCATTGGCTTGCTACATGTACCACATTCCCATGTATATGGTAGTCGTTCATTGGCTTGCTACATGTACCACATTCCGATGTACACGGAAGTCGTTCATTGGCTTGCTACATGTACCACATTCCGATGTACATGGTAGTCGTTCATTGGCTTGCTACATGTGCCACATTCCGATGTACATGGTAGTCGTTCATTTGCTTGCTACATGTTCCACATTCCGATGTACATGGTAGTCGTTCATTGGCTTGCAACATGTACTACATTCCCATGTGCATAGTAGTCCTTCATTGGCTTGCTACATGTACCACATTCCGATGTACATAGTAGTCGTTCATTGGCTTGCTACATGTACCACATTCCGATGTACATAGTAGTCGTTCATTGGCTTGCTACATGTACCACATTCCGATGTACATGATAGTCGTTCATTGGCTTGCTACATGTACCTCATTCCGATGTACATCGTAGTCGTTCATTGGCTTGCTACATGTACCACATTCCCATGTGCATTGTAGTCCTTCATTGGCTTGCTACATGTACCACATTCCGATATACATGGTAGTCCATAATTGGCTTGCTACATGTACCACATTCCGATGTACATAGTAGTCGTTCATTGGCTTGCTACATGTACCTCATTCCGATGTACATGGCAGTCGTTCATTGGCTTGCTACATGTACCACATTCCGATGTACATAGTAGTCGTTCATTGGCTTGCTACATGTTCCACATTCCGATGTACACGGTAGTCGTTCATTGGCTTGCTACATGTACCACATTCCCATGTGCATAGTAGTCCTTTATTGGCTTGCTACATGTACCACATTCCGATGTACATGGTAGTCGTTCATTGGCTTGCTACATGTACCACATTCCGATGTACATGGTAGTCGTTCATTTGCTTGCTACATGTACCACATTCCCATGTACATGGTAGTCGTTCATTGGCTTGCAACATGTACCACATTCCGATGAACATGGTAGTCGTTCATTGGCTTGCTACATGTACCACATTCCGATGTACATGGTAGTCGTTCATTGGCTTGCTACATGTACCACATTCCCATGTACATGGTAGTCGTTCATTGGCTTGCTACATGTACCACATTCCGATGTACATAGTAGTCGTTCATTTACTTGCTACATGTACCACATTCCCATGTACATAGTAGTCGTTCATTGGCTTGCTACATGTACCACATTCCCATGTACATGGTAGTCGTTCATTGGCTTGCTACATGTACCACATTCAGATGTACATTGTAGTCGTTCATTGGCTTGCTACATGTACCACATTCCGATGGACATAGCAGTCGTTCATTGGCTTGCAACATGTACGACATTCCCAAGTACATGGTAGTCGTTCATTGGCTTGCTACATGTACCACATTCCGATGTTCATGGTAGTCTTTCATTGGCTTGCAACATGTACGACATTCCCAAGTACATGGTAGTCGTTCATTGGCTTGCTACATGTACCACATTCCGATGTTCATGGTAGTCGTTCGTTCGCTTGCTACATGTACCACATTCCCATGTACATGGCAGTCGTTCATTGGCTTGCTACATGTACCACTTTCCCATGTACATAGTAGTCGTTCATTGGCTTGCTACATGTACGACATTCCCATGTACATGGTAGTCGTTCATTGGCTTGCAACATGTACCACATTCCGATGTACATGGTAGTCTTTCATTGGCTTGCTACATGTACGACATTCCCATGTACATGGTAGTCGTTCATTGGCTTGCTACATGTACCACATTCCGATGTACATGGTAGTCGTTCATTGGCTTGCTACATGTACCACATTCCCATGTACATGGTAGTCGTTCATCGGCTTTCTACATGTACCACATTCCCATGTACATGGTAGTCGTTCATTGGCTTGCTACATGTACCACATTCCTATGTACATGGTAGTCGTTCATTGGCTTGCTACATGTACCACATTCCCATGTACATGGTAGTCGTTCATTGGCTTGCTACATGTACCACATTCCCATGTACATGGTAGTCGTTCATTGGCTTGCAACATGTACCACATTCCCATGTACATGGTAGGCGTTCATTGGCTTGCTACATGTACCACATACCCATGTACATGGTAGTCGTTCATTGGCTTGCTACATGTACCACATTCCCTTGTACATTGTAGTCGTTCATTGGCTTGCTACATGTACCACATTCCCATGTACATGGTAGTCGTTCATTGTCTTTCTACATGTACCACATTCCCATGTACATGGTAGTCGTTCATTGGCTTGCTACATGTACCACATTCCCATGTACATGGTAGTCGTTCATTGTCTTTCTACATGTACCACATTCCCATGTACATGGTAGTCGTTCATTGGCTTGCAACATATACCACATTCCGACGTACATAGTAGTCGTTCATTGGCTTGCTACATGTACCACATTCCGATGTACATGGTAGTCGTTCATTGGCTTGCTACATATACCACATTCCGATGTACATGGTAGTCGTTCATTGGCTTGCTACATGTACCACATTCCCATGTACATGGTAGTCGTTCATTGGCTTGCTACATGTACCACATTCCCATGTACATGGTAGGCGTTCTTTGGCTTGCTACATGTACCACATTCCCATGTACATGGTAGTCGTTCATTGGCTTGCTACATGTACCCAATTCCCATGTTCATTGTAGTCGTTCATTGGCTTGCAACATGTACCACATTCCCATGTACATGGTAGTCGTTCATTGGCTTGCTACATGTACCACATTCCGATGTACATGGTAGTCCTTCATTGGCTTGCTACATGTACCACATTCCGATGTACATGGTAGTCGTTCATTGGCTTGCTACATATACCATATTCCGATGTACATGGTAGTCGTTCATTGGCTTGCTACATGTACCACATTCCCATGTACATGGTAGGCGTTCATTGGCTTGCTACATGTACCACATTCCGATGTTCATGGTAGTCGTTCATTCGCTTGCTACATGTACCACATTCCCATGTACATGGCAGTCGTTCATTGGCTTGCTACATGTACCACTTTCCCATGTACATAGTAGTCGTTCATTGGCTTGCTACATGTACGACATTCCCATGTGCATGGTAGTCGTTCATTGGCTTGCTACATGTACCTCATTCCCATGTGCATGGTAGTCGTTCATTGGCTTGCTACATGTACCACATTCCGATGTACATGGTAGTCGTTCATTGGCTTGCTACATGTACCATGTACCACATTCCCATGTACATGGTAGTCGTTCATTGGCTTGCTACATGTACCACATTCCCATGTACATGGTAGTCGTTCATTGGCTTCCTACATGTACCACATTCCCATGTACATGGTAGTCGTTCATTGGCTTGCAACATGTACCACATTCCCATGTACATGGTAGGCGTTCATTGGCTTGCTACATGTACCACATACCCATGTACATGGTAGTCGTTCATTGGCTTGCTACATGTACCACATTCCCTTGTACATTGTAGTCGTTCATTGGCTTGCTACATGTACCACATTCCCATGTACATGGTAGTCGTTCATTTTCTTTCTACATGTACCACATTCCCATGTACATGGTAGGCGTTCTTTGGCTTGCTACATGTACCACATTCCCATGTACATGGTAGTCGTTCATTGTCTTGCTACATGTACCCAATTCCCATGTTCATTGTAGTCGTTCATTGGCTTGCTACATGTACCACATTCCCATGTACATGGTAGTCGTTCATTGGCTTGCTACATGTACCACATTCCGATGTACATGGTAGTCGTTTTTTGGCTTGCTACATGTACCACATTCCGATGTACATGGTAGTCGTTCATTGGCTTGCTACATATACCATATTCCGATGTACATGGTAGTCGTTCATTGGCTTGCTACATGTACCACATTCCCAATTACATGGTAGGCGTTCATTGGCTTGCTACATGTACTACATTCCCATGTACATGGTAGGCGTTCTTTGGCTTGCTACATGTACCACATTCCCATGTACATGGTAGTCGTTCATTGGCTTGCTACATGTACCCAATTCCCATGTTCATTGTAGTCGTTCATTGGCTTTCTACATGTACCACATTCCCATGTACATTGTAGTCGTTCATTGGCTTGCTTCATGTACCACATTCCGATCTTCATGGTAGTCGTTCATTGTCTTGCTACATGTACCATGTACCACATTCCCATGTACATGGTAGTCGTTCATTGGATTGCTACATGTACCACATTCCGATGTACATAGTAGTCGTTCATTGGCTTGCTACATGTACCACATTCCGATGTTCATGGTAGTCGTTCTTTGGTTGCTACATGTACCACATTCCGATGTACATGGTAGTCGTTCATTGGCTTGCTACATGTACCACATTCCGATGTACATTGTAGTCGTTCATTGGCTTGCTACATGTACCACATTCCCATGTACATGGTAGGCGTTCATTGGCTTGCTACATGTACCACATTCCCATGTACATGGCAGTCGTTCTTTGGCTTGCTACATGTACCACATTCCCATGTACATGGTAGTCGTTCATTGGCTTGCTACATGTACCCAATTCCCATGTTCATTGTAGTCGTTCATTGGCTTGCTACAAGTACCCAATTCCCATGTTCATTGTAGTCGTTCATTGGCTTGCTACATGTACCACATTCCAATGTACATGGTAGGCGTTCATTGGCTTGCTACATGTACCACATTCCCATGTACATGGCAGTCGTTCTTTGGCTTGCTACATGTACCACATTCCCATGTACATTGTAGTCGTTCATTGGCTTGCTACATGTGCCACATTCCCATGTACATGGTAGTCGTTCATTGGCTTGCTACATGTTCCACATTCCGATGTACATGGTAGTCGTTCATTGGCTTGCTACATGTACCACATTCCCATGTACATGGTAGTCGTTCATTGGCTTGCTACATGTACCACATTCCCATGTACATGGTTATCGTGCATTGGCTTGCTACATGTACCACATTCCGATGTACATGGTAGTCGTTCATTGGCTTGCTACATGTACCACATTCCCATGTACATGGTTGTCGTTCATTGGCTTGCTACATGTACCACATTCCGATGTACATGGTAGTCGTTCTTTGGCTTGCTACGTGTACCACATACCGATGTACATGGTAGTCGTTCATTGGCTTGCTATATGTACCACATTCCGATGTACATGGTAGCCGTTCTTTGGCTTGCTAGATGTACCACATTCCGATGTACATGGTATTCGTTCATTGGCTTGCTACATGTACCATGTACCACATTCCCATGTACATAGTAGTCGTTCATTGGCTTACATGTACCACATTCCCATGTACATAGTAGTCGTTCATTTGCTTGCTACATGTTCCACATTCCCACGTACATGGTAGTCGTTCATTGGCTTGTACCATGTACCACATTCCCATGTACATAGTAGTCGTTCATTGGCTTGTTACATGTGCCACATTCCCATGTACATGGTAGTCGTTCATTGGCTTGCTACATGTACCACATTCCGATGTACATAGTAGTCGTTCATTGGCTTGCTACATGTACCACATTCCCATGTACATGGTAGTCGTTCATTGGCTTGGTACATGCACCACATTCCCATGTACATGGTAGTCGTTCATTGGCTTGCTACATGTACCACATTCCCATGTACATGGTAGTCGTTCATTGGCTTGCTACATGTACCACATTCCGATGTACATGATAGTCGTTCATTGGCTTGCTACATGTACCACATTCCCATGTACATGGTAGTCGTTCTTTGGCTTGCTACATGTACCACATTCCCATGTACATGGTAGTCGTTCATTGGCTTGCTTCATGTACCACATTCCGATGTTCATGGTAGTCGTTCATTGGCTTGCTACATGTACCATGTACCACATTCCCATGTACATAGTAGTCGTTCATTGGCTTGCAACATGTACCACATTCCCATGTACATGGTAGTCGTTCATTGGCTTGCTACATGTACCACATTCCCATGTACATGGTAGTCGTTCTTTGGCTTGCTACATGTACCACATTCCCATGTACATGGTAGTCGTTCATTGGCTTGCTACATGTACCACATTCCCATGTGCATGGTAGTCGTTCTTTGGCTTGCTACATGTACCACATTCCGATGTACATGGTAGTCGTTCATTGGCTTGCTACATGTACCACATTCCGATGTACATGGTAGTCGTTCATTGGCTTGCTACATGTACCACATTCCCATGTACATGGTAGTCGTTCTTTCTGGCTTGCTACATGTACCACATTACGATGTACATGGTAGTCGTTCATTGGCTTGCTACATGTACCACATTCCCATGTACATTGTAGTCGTTCATTGGCTTGCTACATGTACCACATTCCGATGTACATGGTAGTCGTTCATTGGCTTGCTACATGTACCACATTCCCATGTTCAGTGTAGTCGTTCATTGGCTTGCTACATGTACCACATTCCCATGTACTTGGTAGTCGTTTATTGGCTTGCTACA
This sequence comes from Congeria kusceri, assembly GCA_027627225.1. Taxonomy (NCBI): domain Eukaryota; kingdom Metazoa; phylum Mollusca; class Bivalvia; order Myida; family Dreissenidae; genus Congeria; species Congeria kusceri. The sequence continues at coordinate 44,928,399 of CM051039.1, read as the reverse complement.
TGTACCACATTCCCATGTACATTGTAGTCGTTCATTGGCTTGCAACATGTACCACATTCCTATGTACATGGTAGTCGTTCATTGGCTTGCTACATGTACCACATTCCCATGTACATGGTAGTCGTTCATTGGCTTGCTACATGTACCACATTCCCATGTACATGGTAGTCGTTCATTGGCATGCTACATGTACCACATTCCCATGTACATGGTAGTCGTTCATTGGCTTGCTACATGTACCACATTCCGATGTACATGGTAGTCGTTCATTGGCTTGCTACATGTACCACATTCCCATGTACATGGTAGTCGTTCATTGGCTTGCAACATGTACCACATTCCCATGTACATGGTAGGCGTTCATTGGCTTGCTACATGTACCACATACCCATGTACATGGTAGTCGTTCATTGGCTTGCTACATGTACCACATTCCCTTGTACATTGTAGTCGTTCATTGGCTTGCTACATGTACCACATTCCCATGTACATGGTAGTCGTTCATTTTCTTTCTACATGTACCACATTCCCATGTACATGGTAGGCGTTCTTTGGCTTGCTACATGTACCACATTCCCATGTACATGGTAGTCGTTCATTGTCTTGCTACATGTACCCAATTCCCATGTTCATTGTAGTCGTTCATTGGCTTGCTACATGTACCACATTCCCATGTACATGGTAGTCGTTCATTGGCTTGCTACATGTACCACATTCCGATGTACATGGTAGTCGTTTTTTGGCTTGCTACATGTACCACATTCCGATGTACATGGTAGTCGTTCATTGGCTTGCTACATATACCATATTCCGATGTACATGGTAGTCGTTCATTGGCTTGCTACATGTACCACATTCCCAATTACATGGTAGGCGTTCATTGGCTTGCTACATGTACTACATTCCCATGTACATGGTAGGCGTTCTTTGGCTTGCTACATGTACCACATTCCCATGTACATGGTAGTCGTTCATTGGCTTGCTACATGTACCCAATTCCCATGTTCATTGTAGTCGTTCATTGGCTTTCTACATGTACCACATTCCCATGTACATTGTAGTCGTTCATTGGCTTGCTTCATGTACCACATTCCGATGTTCATGGTAGTCGTTCATTGTCTTGCTACATGTACCATGTACCACATTCCCATGTACATGGTAGTCGTTCATTGGATTGCTACATGTACCACATTCCGATGTACATAGTAGTCGTTCATTGGCTTGCTACATGTACCACATTCCGATGTTCATGGTAGTCGTTCTTTGGTTGCTACATGTACCACATTCCGATGTACATGGTAGTCGTTCATTGGCTTGCTACATGTACCACATTCCGATGTACATTGTAGTCGTTCATTGGCTTGCTACATGTACCACATTCCCATGTACATGGTAGGCGTTCATTGGCTTGCTACATGTACCACATTCCCATGTACATGGCAGTCGTTCTTTGGCTTGCTACATGTACCACATTCCCATGTACATGGTAGTCGTTCATTGGCTTGCTACATGTACCCAATTCCCATGTTCATTGTAGTCGTTCATTGGCTTGCTACAAGTACCCAATTCCCATGTTCATTGTAGTCGTTCATTGGCTTGCTACATGTACCACATTCCAATGTACATGGTAGGCGTTCATTGGCTTGCTACATGTACCACATTCCCATGTACATGGCAGTCGTTCTTTGGCTTGCTACATGTACCACATTCCCATGTACATTGTAGTCGTTCATTGGCTTGCTACATGTGCCACATTCCCATGTACATGGTAGTCGTTCATTGGCTTGCTACATGTTCCACATTCCGATGTACATGGTAGTCGTTCATTGGCTTGCTACATGTACCACATTCCCATGTACATGGTAGTCGTTCATTGGCTTGCTACATGTACCACATTCCCATGTACATGGTTATCGTGCATTGGCTTGCTACATGTACCACATTCCGATGTACATGGTAGTCGTTCATTGGCTTGCTACATGTACCACATTCCCATGTACATGGTTGTCGTTCATTGGCTTGCTACATGTACCACATTCCGATGTACATGGTAGTCGTTCTTTGGCTTGCTACGTGTACCACATACCGATGTACATGGTAGTCGTTCATTGGCTTGCTATATGTACCACATTCCGATGTACATGGTAGCCGTTCTTTGGCTTGCTAGATGTACCACATTCCGATGTACATGGTATTCGTTCATTGGCTTGCTACATGTACCATGTACCACATTCCCATGTACATAGTAGTCGTTCATTGGCTTACATGTACCACATTCCCATGTACATAGTAGTCGTTCATTTGCTTGCTACATGTTCCACATTCCCACGTACATGGTAGTCGTTCATTGGCTTGTACCATGTACCACATTCCCATGTACATAGTAGTCGTTCATTGGCTTGTTACATGTGCCACATTCCCATGTACATGGTAGTCGTTCATTGGCTTGCTACATGTACCACATTCCGATGTACATAGTAGTCGTTCATTGGCTTGCTACATGTACCACATTCCCATGTACATGGTAGTCGTTCATTGGCTTGGTACATGCACCGCATTCCCATGTACATGGTAGTCGTTCATTGGCTTGCTACATGTACCACATTCCCATGTACATGGTAGTCGTTCATTGGCTTGCTACATGTACCACATTCCGATGTACATGGTAGTCGTTCATTGGCTTGCTACATGTACCACATTCCCATGTACATGGTAGTCGTTCTTTGGCTTGCTACATGTACCACATTCCCATGTACATGGTAGTCGTTCATTGGCTTGCTTCATGTACCACATTCCGATGTTCATGGTAGTCGTTCATTGGCTTGCTACATGTACCATGTACCACATTCCCATGTACATAGTAGTCGTTCATTGGCTTGCAACATGTACCACATTCCCATGTACATGGTAGTCGTTCATTGGCTTGCTACATGTACCACATTCCCATGTACATGGTAGTCGTTCTTTGGCTTGCTACATGTACCACATTCCCATGTACATGGTAGTCGTTCATTGGCTTGCTACATGTACCACATTCCCATGTGCATGGTAGTCGTTCTTTGGCTTGCTACATGTACCACATTCCGATGTACATGGTAGTCGTTCATTGGCTTGCTACATGTACCACATTCCGATGTACATGGTAGTCGTTCATTGGCTTGCTACATGTACCACATTCCCATGTACATGGTAGTCGTTCTTTCTGGCTTGCTACATGTACCACATTACGATGTACATGGTAGTCGTTCATTGGCTTGCTACATGTACCACATTCCCATGTACATTGTAGTCGTTCATTGGCTTGCTACATGTACCACATTCCGATGTACATGGTAGTCGTTCATTGGCTTGCTACATGTACCACATTCCCATGTTCAGTGTAGTCGTTCATTGGCTTGCTACATGTACCACATTCCCATGTACTTGGTAGTCGTTTATTGGCTTGCTACATGTACCACATTCCCATGTACATTGTAGTCGTTCATTGGCTTGCAACATGTACCACATTCCTATGTACATGGTAGTCGTTCATTGGCTTGCTACATGTACCACATTCCCATGTACATGGTAGTCGTTCATTGGCTTGCTACATGTACCACATTCCCATGTACATGGTAGTCGTTCATTGGCATGCTACATGTACCACATTCCCATGTACATGGTAGTCGTTCATTGGCTTGCTACATGTACCACATTCCCATGTACATGGTAGTCGTTCATTGGCTTGCTACATGTACCACATTCCCATGTACATAGTAGTCGTTCATTGGCATGCTACATGTACCACATTCCCATGTACATGGTAGTCGTTCATTGGCTTGCTACATGTACCACATTCCCATGTACATGGTTGTCGTTCTTCATAATCATAATGGTAGGGAATCATTTGATTTAATTGGTGATAATTGTTAGCACGTTCATATCCAGATGACATCAACAATTCCAATTTATTTCTGTCAGTCCTTAAGGATACTCTCATCAATAATAAGTTATTTTAAAAGAACTATTGTTCCGCACTAATCCCATAGTAAACAAATACAATTAATTGATTAAAGCATTTGTCACATACACTGTCTACCAAAACACCGTTTGCATGGATACAATCCACTTTATGATCAAATCCAGGCGTTAAAGACATTCTACCACAACTGTAGGTCCCACTTAATCCACATCAAACTTTCTTGGGTCAATGAGTATCAGGCTATGTGTTACCTACCAAGGTTCTGTTAATTATAATTAAAGGCCAACCGTTTATTGTTACGTTCATTTTATCAGCGCTCGACTTTTCAAAGAAAAGGCAAGCTATTCTACTCGCCCCGGCGTCGGCGTCTGCGTCGGCGAACGCTCTATGTTAACGTTTTTCGGTAAGCTAATTTCTCAGGAATAGCTCGAGGGATTCCATTCAAACTAAACACATTTATTCCCTATTTTAAAATAAACCCATAGGCTAATTTAAATAACTCTAGTTTGAAATTTGCTAAAATTATGGGCCTTTTTACACTTAAATATTTTACATATAAGCTATTTGGATTGGTTAAAGTTTTTTGGTGAACTACTTTCCCAGGAATGGCTTGAGGGATTTCATTAAAACTTGAAACACGTATTCATTGTATAAAGATGAACCCTTAGGCCAGTTTCGATAACTCTAGTTAGAATTTTTTCAAAATTATAAACCTTTTTACACATAGCAATTTTACATTCCGGCGAGCAGTGAAAGGGTCAGTTTTGATCTCCACTGTCTAACTCGAGAATGAATCTTCATACATATATACCCTAAAGCAATACTTTACTTGGGATTGCATTTGGGGAGGGTTTGGTGGTGTCACGATCACTGTTACTAAAATAGAAAAAATGTTTCTGCTCAATAACTCGAGAACAAATTGAAATATTTTAATGAAACTCAATTTATTAGATACCGTATAGCGAGACATTGCATGGGGCCGGTGAGGTCAAGGTCAAGGTCACTGTTTTGAAAATTAGAAAAATGCTTTCCACTCAGTAACTTGAGATCGAAATTAACTTTGTTTAATTTATTTGGCCCCTACTATCCGAATCGTATGTTTTAGAAAAAAAATGCCAGTAACTCTAAGGTACAAGAAAAGTCGAGCGCGCTGTCCTCCGACAGCTCTTGTTAAATAATATTAGTGCTTTCAGGTGTTAACTGTTCATTAGATTATGAAAACGTACAATGGTTAATAAAACGTACTTAAGTCTGAATGTGTTTGAATGTGACTTACATTACTAGACGTGTATTTTTTTACGATACAACATTTGCCACTAGTTGTATTATACGCGATACCTACATTAAAATATTAAGAATAAGGTACATGGTGCTGCTCATGTTTCGCTTAATTAGAACTAGTCAGCAATATGGTAATTTCAGAGATGTTATACTTGTAGTTTGCAAACTTTTTTCAACGATAACTCATCATGCGTCACAGCTGCCAAATTTTATTTTCAAACTATATTCAACATTTTGTGTTGACTAGCTCCATTAGGAAGCCATGGGGCCATAAATCTCCATATTACAGCATAATTTTCACAGCGATATCTACGTGAACCGGAAATGTGAAAGTTAATATGATACCCCAGGAACTCTCCACTTTACCTAGACGACTGTCACATGCCTTTACACGGCTACCCCACGCGAAGGTAGCATTACTCTGCGTGATCAACCACACAATTTGCAGACACTTCGTCGACATGTGTGTTAAATTTAGTTAGGGACAAAATATTCATCTGAGATGCCTACGTACGGCCGTGGACAAAGAAGTGCTGAAAATGCAAAAGTAAAGACGGAATGAAAAAAGTGCTTTGAACTCTCCAGTTAATAGGCCTATACCCGACATATAATTGGTCGAATATTATTCCTCTGGGATATCTACTTTATGCTAGGTCTTGAAATCTTGTGAACAAGTAGGGATGCAGTTGATAACTTGTTTTTACTCTATTTCATCAAGCCTCAGAGAGTTGCAATGTTATTGCTCTGGTTAACGTGATATCATTGAGTAACTAAATTGTCATCCAATTCAATTAATAATCTATTACTATTTAATTTGAATTGCCATGCTTTTACATTAATTTTTATTAATTACTCAGATTTAATTTTACTTCATTGCATTAAGCCTCAGAATGTTGCAATTATATTGCTCTGGTGAACGTGATATCATTGAGTAATTAAATTGTCATTCAATCAAATTAATAATCTATTACTATTTAATTTAAATTGCCATGCTATCAGGTTAATTTTTATTCACAATTATGTTGTGATTATACTGTGATTAATCCTGGGCCAAGTGTGAGTTTCGACATGCCTTTATACCGGTTTAAGCCTTCGATGCTTTCCATTGACCGTTCCCAGGCGGTGACCACAGTTAAAATCATTTTATGTTTTGTGTTGTGTTGTGCGAATTGTACTGTGTTGCACTGGCAATTGGTCTCTTTCATAAAATTAAGGACCTGAGGATGTGTGTATGTCAATAATGATCTCTTTCCTGCTCAAGTTTCGGGGGTTTCATTTATCTTGTTTTGATACATTTCTTATTTTGAACAGTTTCATGTTCACTGGTTAGTCTTAAATTAATTTGGAATTACAGTGATCACGACGTATTCCAGAAGATGTAGAAGAAAAGACAACCAACGGTACGATTGCATATTAACAACCGTACTGGTTATGGTTGCTACGAGTAGCAATTGAATATTATACTCCAGATATTTCATTGGCATTCGGGAACAATCAAATTGTTTTCCTGAACTAGAGGGGGTGCTGCTTTTGAACTGTTGCCCTGAGGCCGTTAGTTCAAAATATTGCCCCCGATACTGAAGGAAAACAATTTGACTGTTCCCAAATGACAGTGAAATATCTGTTTTATTACTGACTTCTAACAATAAATAATAAAAAAAATAATTTGTTTTATTTTCCATAAAAACTAATATAACGATAGTTGTGACTTACAACTACAAAATAGATCAATCATGAACCTGGGTCTTGTTTGTAAGAGTCAGTAGGACTCAGTGTTACCATAAAGTTACATTGCACAACGTCCTGCGCAGGTTTCTCCACTATGAATAATGATAACATAACGAAACATGAAACATCACAAAATGTTGCCTGTTCGGAGAGCTTGTTTTAACAAAGTGGTAAACAGTTAAAAACACATAATTAACATTTGTATAGTAAAGAAGGTAATACATTAATATGTTAAATATTCTGTAGTTGTTGAAACATTTTCATTAATTTATTAATGATTATTGGATATAATGTCTCCTTAGTCCATATCATTTTATATGTATTAGTCCAAACGCATAATAGTTTGTTAAATGTGAATAACTATCAAGTCACATGATTATGACTGAAATGTGTATCCGTTGTCTTGACAACAGATATCCGTTTTTGGATATGTGCTGTTATTTTGCAAAACGATTATAAAGTAGACATGCATGTTATATATGGTGATATTAAAATGAATGACAGAATGAGCCGGTAACGCATTAGTCTGTTTAACGAATAAAAGTATATTGCGCATTGTTCTTACCCATTGCCTATGTTTATTATAGTTTCATTTAAATACGTTTTTATATACTACAGATATAATTAAATATTAACATTAAAAAAAATAATTGAAACAAAATGTATTATTAGGAATTAAAACTAAAGTTGATTGTAATTTGAAAATTATTTTAAGAATCTTTTGCGAAGTAGAAATATTAATAATTGATTTTTTATGTAAAACATGCCTTTAATGGAAGACAGATTTGCTTGCTTTGGATTGACTGGTCCTTTTCCAACACCCTTCAATGTCATTGCCGTGGATACCCAGGGAGTTCAGTAGATTTTAAAAACAAGCAATCAGATAATCCCTGGATTGAAATTTCTAGGGGTCAAAACGAAAATTTCATATGTCAAAATAAGGGCGTCACATTATTTTTTGCTTCCGTTTATTTTGTAAATGTTCTGCAAATGGTTGTTTGTATTTATAATGATTAATAAAAATCAATACATGTAACAGGGAACCTTGCAGAAGAAAAACACAGCAAGGTGTGTGATACAATAATCATGATGTTTCTAGTGCTTTTGTTATTTTGTTATTTCTTAGCTGGCAAATAGAAAACAATTGCATCAAAATGAAGCAGGGCAGATTATTTGCTCGCGTCAAAAATCTATCGGTTGAATTGTGCATGCGTTAACAGTATGATTCTGCACCAATTGAAATCCTTGGATGCCATTATGCAATCGACAGCTTCTCATTATATATATTACAACTTGGGTGACAATATTAGATGTTTAGCAGAAAAAAACACACAATGTTCACCAGGGTCAATGATATGATGTATTCAGTTATTTCACTGATAATTACAGTACATTCGGAGCTTTTGTTAGAAAATTATATTTCCAGTTTTGCCACAATACATGCACATTCGTCCTTTGTGGATTGATTGCCTTGCACTGCCTTGTCAAAGTTATGTCGAGTGCTGTTTTGTGACCTCACGTGTGAAGAACGTCGACAGTTAATCGTGCGTTAACCAGCTAAAAGGCTATCGTTCAAAAATATTAATTAACATTATTTTTTATTATTTGATAACTGACTGCACTGATTCGACATTCCTGTCATTTAATAGGACTATAAATGACATTTGTAGAAACGTCTATTAAGAAAAAACGTCGATCAAGAACGACATAAATAAATTCAGATTATCTTTTTTATATAACGTGTACGCAATACGTAAAATGTAAAGGTACAATGTATATATTCCAATGTGTATCGTAAACATTTGAAATTATGGTAAATAACTATGGGGTTATTCATAAAAACGATTTAATAATGGCAATGCATACGTGTCTTTTTTTAGGCTACAAGCAAGGAGTCCCTCCACAAAGACAGCGAGGATGAACATACTTTAGAGAGTGGTTTGTTGCAAATTGTATCGAAATAATTCCCCATGCGAAATAAAAATAATTGCATTAATTTTAATCATAAAATCTAGCTGCATCCTTGAACAATTTTCCGTCATTATTTCTGATTACTTGAAACAGGGTATTGTTTAGGTCGTTGTTAATTTATCATAAAAAAATATGCATGGGTTGTATGCATAAAGTAGTAAGATTATCATTTTTGCAAAATATTTTACAGTGGATCTACGTAGTACACGTACGCATTTTTGCAAATTATTTTACAGCGGTTTGTAGTAGTACACGTACGCATTTTATTGCAAATTATTTTACAGTTTTGTTTGCAGTACACGTAAGTATAATCGCAAGTCATTTTACAGCGTTTCTAAGTAGTACACGTAAGCATTATTGCTAATTATTTTACAGCAGTTCTATGCAGTACACGTAAGCATTATTGCAGATTATTTTACAGCGGTTCTAAGTAGTACACGTCAGCATTATTGCAAATTATTTTACAGCGGTTTACGTAGTACGCGTAAGAATAATTGCAAATTATTTACTGCGGTTCTAAATAGTACACGTCAGCATTATTGCAAATTATTTTACAGCGGTTTTACGTAGTACGCGTAAGCATTATTGCAAATTATTTTACAGCGGTTCTACGCAGTACACGTAAGCATTATTGCAGATTATTTTACAGCGGTTCTAAGTAGTACACGTAAACATAATTTCAAATTATTTTACAGCGGTTTTTAGTTGTACTCGTATAATAGGTACACTAAGCGTTAAATAAAACTCTGAGAAATATATTAAAACTGGCAATAACGGAATTCTTTTTAAGATTTTAAAATTACTAAGTATATACAGTATTCAAATACTTTTACATACGAATAATATATAATAATAATAATAATAATAAATTATTATTAACATGCCGCTGTTACTGCTTAAATGAAGCAGTTTTTTTTTTGGCGATGCCTCAGACAAGAGATATGAAGCAGGCAAGTCTTAAATTACGACCTGTTTTTTATTTATGTCTGCGTGCATTCAGAGTTTCAGACGTATTTAAATTAAAGTCACATCAACGTTGTTAATGTGTTTTGTTCTTGGCTACAGTTTTATGGAAAACAATGAATATAACAGTATAAGAATTTAAATGTTCTGTGCTCATAGTTACTGAGAGATGCTGCGGAAATATAATGGTCATAAATAACAAAATTTGTAACTTGTATTTTAAGTTATACATTAGAATAGTTTGTCTAATATTTTGTTTACTTTAGTATGTCTATGATTGCTTGATCTGAATGCCAGAATGTCCTGAAACTTGTTGTTTTAGAAATGTTCTTATAAATAACTATGTTTAGATTGCATTCTTTTTACAATTTACTTGTATTTGTGGTACATGTATTTATGTTATTGACGGAAATGAAACTATTTTCATAAGATATCCAGCCGTTTGTTCCAACAAATATTTATTTCATAGATTCATTTACAAATAGTTTCTTGCTGTTTTGAACAATACTAAGTTATACAAACCTCAGGGTACCAATTCTCGAACGATTTTTTGTTAGTTTTGTTACATATATATAATTGATTCATTTTTGTGGACAATATTTGCATTAACATATGAGAGGAAACAATACTCTTTCTGAAACTACACAAATTCACGAAAAAATATGTTGACAACGTGACCTTACCGCTTGTCAAATCAAGTCACCGACGTTTACATTTCGGAACCGGGTTGGAACCAATTGTCGAACGTTAATTAAAGCGAGCCAACAAACAGTTCCAACACACATGTAACAGATAAAATCAATTTATTTACATAGTAAATGATGAGCAGTATAACAATTGATAAAAATTTCAAACAAGCAACAGATACTGTAGAATATTTCATATAGCAAATAAATATGATTATATGATAATAAATTGACAGGATTTCGTTTCTAACTAATACCATGTGTACGTTTTTACATTTATCTAAAAAAGAAAATAGACTCAAAAATATTGTGTTCGTCTTTAGAAGGCTTTAATTATTCAATGGCCAATACAAATAGTTGTATGCAACCAAATTGAAATAAAATAACTTAGTTGTCTGTAGCCAAATTGGCTACATACAAATTCTAAGTAGCGCACTGTCAAGGCTATACTCATGAATATGTCATTTAGACAGTTGTAAACAAATTGAAAGTTGGTAAATGTTGAATGATAACTTCGTCCGAAATGTTTTAATCTTTAATCAATAATAATATTGTGACGAAGAATGTTTTCACTTAAGGAAACACGAATTTACCGGCTCGGATACTAAAAGTTTGTGTAGTTGATGGAAATTCGTCTGCAGAAGTGTTATCGAAACAAAGGCTGTGAAGTTGTAAGTTTGCCAATAAAACATGTGTATATTGGACTTACTTAAAACAACAGCGGATTTTAGTTTAAGGATTCTCAGGTGCATAAGTTTTATTAATAATAAAAATCGTTCGAGAATTGGTACCGTTCAAGATTGGTACCCTGAGGCTAGTAATTATATTGTAACTATAGTTATCTCATGTAATCAATCTAAATAAAGAGCAATTACAATACTGCGAAACAATTCTGAATTTATTATCTTCTGTAAAACCTCGTACATCATTAAAGCCATTTTGCATATGCATACGTAGTTTATAGTCATTACAAATATTCAAAGTATGCATTTTTCACCGTAGACATTCACTATTCTCATTTAATGCACTTGCCGTTGATAACTAACAAACTTCCATTCAATTATGTTTTCAATTGCAAAGGGATATGGGTGATTGAGATTCTATTGCTCGTGTTTACAAAGTATTTACAATTCTTCATCTTACCTTTAAAATCTCCCTTATAGATATCACAAATTTCCTGTACATATAATTATTCCTATGTAGTTCCTTCAGACACGTGGCAGCTGCTTACAATATTTACAATATACTCGAATGATTCTTCTAACTCCCATGATCCTTTTTGATTCTTCTAATTCCCATGATCCTTTTTGATTCTTCTAATTCCCATGATCCTTTTTGTCATATTGTGCCGTACGCACGACATTATTTTGCACGATATGCATGAATTATACGCCTAGGTATCATATTTACAAATGTTATTTATAACTTGACATACTCCATATTGCAGTCAAATATCTGTGGCAACCATATGGCAACCAAACGAAAGATTTTTATCTAATTCTCTTGTTCACACGTGATTAAAGAAAACTATTTCTATCCCAGAAATTCGTGAGCTGTTCATAGTGCAAAGCTATGTATGGTGTGGGTATTTATCTTCTAATTCCTGTTCGAAAATGATGTTCATAGCTTGAAATATTCCTTTCTAAAATCCATAAGCAGCACGCACGATATATACGTAAATAGCCCACGGTCATATATGGTATTCAGAAACAACATATTCTTAGCATAGACATATGTCATTTGCCCTTACTTACAACAGTATTTAACTTTAAGTTACCATGTTCAGAAAATGATGCACCTAAATTGATACATCTCCTTATAAAACACCATGACTGCCCCAAATATTCCATAACACGCTAACTAACAAAATGCCAAGATAATAAATGTCCTTCAAAAGTTACTCTGTTCCCTTCGCATTATTCCGGGACTTGTCCCTACTATGACATGCACTATAACATAAACGTCTTTTTTCACCGAAGTTCTAAACAATCTGTTATATACGTTTCACAGAAATACGGGAGCTGTTTCTGCTGTTCGACACGAACAATGACCGTACCATCTCTATCCAGGAGTTCGGCAATGCAATGAGTTTCCTCGGAATGACTCCCACGCAGCGGGAGGTCGCCGATGCCATGAGGACCCTGGAGGTGGATGGTCAGTCATTTAATGTACAATACACATATATTTAATTCCTATGTAATCTCATGGATGGTATGTTGGAATGCATGGTTCAGTTCATTAACAATCAACTACCGGACTTCAGGTGCTACGTGGCTTATTTAAACGGAGGAAAATTTATGAATAATAAGACAGGCTGTCCGGCTAGCGCAGTGGTTGGTACACTCGCTTCTCACCTAGAAGTCCCGGGTTCGCTTCCTACTCCCGGCGCATGTGAGTTTGGTTGGTGGTCAGGTGGGGTTTCCTCCGGGTACTCCGGTTTCCCTACAGCACAAGACCACACCAAAATTAAAATATCTTTTAGTAAAAAATAAATAGCTGGAAATTGCAGCTATGATTTAAAAATTCGTCCCAACTTTCGTGAGTCTCTAGTAAGTTAATTAAGTAGGAGTGGTGGGACACACTCCGGGTCCTCACATAATGCAGCCACAGGCTCGGAAGGACCTCATAAACTTCGAAATACCCAAATATTCTGAATACTAAGACAAGTGTTGTCACAATAAAAGTGATTTAAAAAATGTAAACTGCAAAATGTTTCAGGCAGTGGACGAATCGAGTTTCGAGAGTTTTATTCCTTCATGCACAAAGAGATGACTAAAGTCGGTAGGGGTAAAATATTCAGAAGCTACATATAAAAACTGTTTAAATATTTTTACAATGTTTTGGTTCACCATATAGGTTTAAGTGAAATAAATATAAATAATGTATTGACCCTGAATAACAGTCAATATGGTACAAAGGCAGGGTTGATTTGGATGCATATACATATGTATAGCATGAATTTGATATAGCAGTTCCAACTTATATTTATATTTTGACACACCGACAAAGCAGTACTTGTACATTAATAACGTGTGTAATGGAATATATGAAATGCTGTTCGTATCGTTTTGCAGATGACATTTCATTTGTGAACAACGGCGACAGCATTCCGTACTTTTGACAAAGATGGCAATGGTTTTATAAACGAGAAGGAATTGAGGTAATTTGTTCATGAAGATGCAGATTTTGGGCACTAATAAGTGTACATTTATTCATATAATATTTGATCATCATTGAATGCACGTTGAATTTAATTATCATTATGGTAAAATTGGATTGTTTGATATTCAAATACCAAAAGGCACGAAGATCGGATTAAATATTTTCTGAGGCTAAGTGTAGTTTACACCATGAAAGCAAGGCAAGCTTGACTGACCGAAATGGTCGTTTTGAACGCAATCTTCTATTGGCCATTCTAAGATCCTAAAGCGTCGCTTCTGATTTTAATCAGATTTCCAGTTTCTATGGTTACTATTAATTGAGATGCAATGAAGAACCTCGGAGAGGCGCTCACGGACAAGGAACTGGACGATATGATGAGACAGGCGGACATAGACGGTGAAGGCAAGATCAACTATGAAGGTGAGGGTCACTCATATGGTACATGCACTTATGCACTTGCATATAGTCCATACAGTCATGCATTTGCATATGTTCCATTCAGTCGTGCACTTGCATATAGTCCATACATTCATACACTTGCATAAAGTCCATACAGTCGTGCACTTGAATTATCTTTGCAGTCGTTCACTTGCATATAATCCATACAGTCGTGCACTTGCATATAGTCCATACAGTCATGCACTTGCATATAGTCCATGCAGTCATGCACTTGCATGTAGTCCATACAGTCATGCACTTGCATATAGTCCAATCAGTCGTGCACCTGCATATAGTCCATAAAGTCGTGCATTTGCGCGTGGTCCATGCAGTCGTGCGATTGCATAAAGTCCAAGCAGTCGTGCACTTGCATTTAGTCCATGCAGTCGTGCACATGAAAATAGTCCATGCAGTCGTGCACTTGCATATAGTCCATGCAGTTGTGCACTTGCATATAGTCCACATGCAAATAGTCTATGCAGTCGTGCACATGCAAATAGTCCATGCAGTCGTGCACTTACATAAAGTACATGCATTCATACACTTGCATAAAGTCCATGCAGTCGTGCAATTGCATATAGTTCTTGCAGCCGTGCATTTGTATATAGTCCATGCAGTCGTGCACTTGCATATAGTCCATAAAGTCGTGCCCATGCATATAGTCCATGCAGTCGTGCACTTGCATATAGTCCATTCACTTGCATATAGTCCATGCAGTCGTGCACTTGCATTAAGTCCATGCTGTCGTGCACTTGCATATAGTCCATACAGTCGTGTACTTGCATATAGTCCAAACATTCATGCACCTGCATATAGTCAATACAGTCGTGCACTTGCATTGGCCATGCTCTCATGCACTTGCATATAGCCCAAGCAGTTGTGCACTTGCATTTTATCCATGCAGTCGTGCACTTGCATATAGTTCATGCAGTCGCGCACTTATATATAGTCCATGCAGTCGTGCACTTACATAATGTCCATGCACTTGCATATAGTCCATGCAGTCGTGCAATTGTATATAGTCCATGCATTCGTAAACCTGCCTAGTCCATGCTTTCGTACACTTGCATATAGTCCATGCAGTCGTGCAATTGCCTATAGTCCATACAGTCGTGCACTTGCATATAGTCCATACAGTCGTCACTTACGTATAGTCCATACAGTCGTGCACTTGCATATAGTCCATACAGTCGTGCACTTGCATATATTCCATACAGTCGTGCAATTGAATTGTCAATTCATTCGTGCACTTGGATATAGTCCATGCAGTCGTGCACTTGGATATAGTCCATGCAGTCGTGCACTTGGATATAGTCCATGCAGTCGTGCACTTGGATATAGTCCATGCAGTCGTGCACTTGGATATAGTCCATGCAGTCGTGCACTTGGATATAGTCCATGCAGTCGTGCACTTGCATATGCTCCGTGCAGTTGTACATTTGCTTATAGTCCATGCAGTCATGCACTTTTCTGCTCTTTCATAGTACAAACACGGTAGTGCCACGTTCTAGAACATGATAGTTACATCGCATTCAAATCGAAATAAACACCTCGGTCTGTATGATTAAAATTATGCATGATCATTTAAACCACACGTGGGAATTGTGAGATTTAACGGAAAGTTATTTGTCTTGTTTAATTTCCCAATCTTCGTTTCTTATTTTGTCAATTTTCTAATGGAATTATTTTGATTTCAGACTATTTGCACAAACAATGAATAACACAATCTATCTAAAAAGAGAAAATAAAGATATCAAGACGATGAAATATTTTAGCAATTGAAATAACGACGCTTTTATCATTACGGTTTTAATAAACATTTCGAAAGTTACCCAATTTGTTTAAGGCTTTTGGTGCTTCGTTTAAATTCTAGTTTTGTGCAGTGATTTATCCCGTATTACCAATGTTCGTATCTTCTATTTTCAGAATTTGTCAAGATTTGGTGCGAAGCAACGTAAAAAAGGCTCAATGTAAAATTAACATTTAATATTAAAAATAATATATTGCATTGAAACATATGTTACTGTTGATTTATGGTGGTGGGTTCGTTTAGTATGCAATACCAAAACGGCGTTAAACAACAAAGGTTGCTGTGACACATTTGAACCACTAGTATCTAATTACCGTACATTGTATACTATAATAGTCTAATTACCGTACATTGTATACTATAATAGTCTAATTACCGTACATTGTATACTATAATAGTCTAATTACCGTACATTGTATACTATAATAGTCTAATTACCGTACATTGTATACTATAATAGTCTAATTACCGTACATTGTATACTATAATAGTCTAATTACCGTACATTGTATACTATAATAGTCTAATTACCGTACATTGTATACTATAATAGTCTAATTACCGTACATTGTATACTATAATAGTCTAATTACTGTACATTGTATACTATAATAGTTTAACTGTGTGCTTTGTTACGTTACATAGAATAAAATGCTCAATACCAGTAATTATTTTAATACAAAATTTTAATAATGCAATATTTATATAAATAAACATGTCTGATGAAGGTGAAGTGTCATTGCATTGTATGTTTAATAAGTGTTTCGGCTTACATGCAAGAGATTGTAAGATGTTCACATATTTTCTTAATAAAATATTATTCGAGTTATCGAGGTATTCGAGTTATCTCCCCTCGCCTAGTGCAAAGCATCGAATTGTAATTTGGCCAAAGACATCGCTTTTTATTTCATACAGAAACTTAATAATGTTCAATAACCTGTAAACACACGCACACGCACGCACACAAAATAATGTGTTTGCATGTAAATCTACAGATAACTTCGACATTTTTGATGATGTGGTTTGATCTTACGCAAGTTACTATAGACATATTTTATGGTTTAATAATATTTTATAATATTGATATTTTTGCAGTAACAAAAGAAAACTATTGAATAAAAATTAACTCAAAAAATGATGCGTATTAGCATGATACATTTCCAAACCACCCTGTCGCTAAACTTCGTGGGGTGACACTGTTTCGTTCCATTCAGGCTGAATGAAAGTGCGTAGTGTCGTCCCGCATTAGCTTGTGCCGTCCGCAAAGGCTATTCCGGGACGACACTTTCCGCCCACAGTGGATTTATGTTTAGAAGAGACTTCCTTGACACAGAAAATACAATAAATGCGGAAATTGTCGTTCTGGATTAGTCTGTGCGGACTGTACAGCCTGATCCAGGACGAAACTTTACACAGATGCATTAAGCCTGGGTTTCCCTCGACACGCCTCATATCTTTTGGATACAATGAACCTGTAGGATTCCAACCAACGTTTACATGGTCGCGCAGTTATAGAAAAACGTCTGAAGGGAGGCAAGTAAGAGAACCAACTGTGTGTAACAAACACTACATTTATTCCTATCATGTAGTCAGATCACTAACAAGTTTAACGGCATAACAAAACATAACACAATGATAAAATAATCAACAACAGCAATGCCCAGAGAGGAAGATTAAGAGCATGAATTATATACAACAAATAAAAGTGTTTAATGTTAAACAAATACATATAAATAAATATCTTAAAGAGGTATGCAATGAAATACACTACCTGACATATTTTCTAACACCGCTGCACGCAAACAGTGCAACTGTCTATTATAATTTCTAAATACCAGGCAGAAACAGTGCAACTGTCTATTATAATTTCTAAATACCAGGCAGAAACAGTGCAACTGTCTATTATAATTTCTAAATACCAGGCAGAAACAGTGCAACTGTCTATTATAATTTCTAAATACCAGGCAGAAACAGTGCAAATGTCTATTATAATTTCTAAATACGAGGCAGAAACAGTGCAAATCTAAAACATGAGAAGCGTCCTTGACAAAGGACTCACGAGTACTTCTCACCAATTATTGAATATAGCAAACTCGTTGAATTTAAAGGTAGGGTATACTATAAATACACAAAGGACTCACGAGTACTTCTCGCCAATTATTGAATATAGCAAACTCGTTGAATTTAAAGGTAGGATATACTATAAATACAATCTTTAAAAAAGAAGAAGATCGTATAAAAAAAAACTATTTAAAATGCTTGATTCTATATTTGATTTAAACAAATAGAAATAATAAGAATACACTCTAATGATAAGCACATATTAAGGGAATTATTTAAATCCTTTTATTCGAATACACAGTGACAAAACGCCAGTACATTTATATTAGCTAAGACAACGCTTAATTTAGGCTACACGACATTAATAAACGATGTAAACTAAGGCAATAACATTTTACCAAATAGTTCAATGTTATAGGTCTTTGTTGCTTTTGTTTTTCAGTTTTTTTACCAAAGAGTTACAATGTTATTTATATTGTTTCTAGGTGATGTCAAGTCGTTGTGTCGATTTAGAATTCTTAGATATGCACTAAGTGTGATACAGAAAGTCGTATAAAGAATATAAACGCATCGAAATCGCACATATGTTGACAAGTCATTATATATATACTATGACACTGAGTTTTACTTCAACACAAATTATTTTTAACAATGAATAAATAACATATTATTATATTCACAATATTCAATGAGTTTCAATATACAAGCATAATCATTTACAGAATATTGCGAAACCAAACAAAATAACATTTAGTGTTGAAAATACAAAAAGACAAATGAAAATGTTACACAAGAAAAATTCTTGAAAACCGCTTAGTTTGCAATGGTCAATAAAACTATTTTTATGCCCAATACTGTGCAGTATCATGACTTCATAATTCAACTCCAAATTGGCATGCATTCCACTTCTCGCAAAACGGATTCACATTTGTCAGTGGGTACCGCTGTAGGTACCGTCCGCAATATTTACAAAACAACGTCGTTGTTGGTTCCTTTTGTCCTCCACAGTGTCCTATTTTCCGTATTGCCTTCCTAGCATCACCGCTGAAAAGTTAAACCGCAATGTTCAGTTTTATTAAATATCTCATATACACCGATTCTTAAGCATCTAACGGGATCAGTATTTGAAGTACTGCGTACATGTAACATTTACATTTATAAGTAGTTTTCTTCATAAGACTGACAGCAGAACAACCTTTGGTACTCCATAACAATTTATGAACTTCGTTGCAAATATATTATGATGACACACGATCAATATTGACAACAGTTGGATTATTAATATTTTAGTAGGGTTGTTGTAGATTGCACAAAATAAAAGTGAATCATAGTCAAAGGATACATTTGCGTTTAGGCAATATTGCACTAATGATTTACATAATTAAAAAAAAATCAGTGCATAATCATAAATTGCACTTGTTCTACAATGTAGGGGAGTAATGTTGTTCTTATCGATGGTGTTGTTGTTGATGATGATGTTGCTGTTGTTTTGTGGTCTAGATATGTAGGCACGTGTCAACGGTTTCAACTGAATGTACGACATTGGTGACTACGAATTATATGGTTTTATAAACAATTACCGTTCTTCTTTCCAGTTACATCAGTTGGCACACTGGCGATGATTTCATCCTCCTCATCGCTGAAAACATTCAACATAATTCAACATAGTAATACGATGTCTGGTACATAAACACAAAGTCGTACGCAAGAATGGTAAGACGAGATAGTATTTATTAGTATATGATTTGCCTGAAATATTCTCGTTATTAAGGTACTAAATCTGCTTAAACACAATCAAAATACTGAAACAAATATAAAATATTAAATGTTTCGCGAATTTCCTTTTAACCTCTGTTCCGCACAATTGGTCTAATCGTTCAACTAGAGGCGCGTTTTCAAAGAAGTCACTTTAAAAAAAATATATTCAGGCAAACCAACGTTAGATATGACTACTCGTTCAGTGTTGACTCGTTTTCAATGATATGTCACTTAAAGGCAAGATTTCAGGGCAAAAATCATTGGATATGTCTACTCGTTCAGATTGTGACTCGTTTTCAAAGACAACTCTTTTGCAGGCAATATTTCAATGGCGAATAATAGGCAGGACTCGTTCAGTTGATAAGTATGTCATACAATCAGTCACGATTAATCACGATTAAACACGAAAGGCCAAGAATACCTCTACGATGGCTGTACAAATAAGCCAGACTTAAATACGATGGCAGTAGGATTGTCCGACGTTTTGTAAAAAGTCGTGGCGGCGCTACGACAAGCCACAAATGTTTTGAACATGTTCAAAACTGTC
The DNA here is from genome assembly GCA_027627225.1 of Congeria kusceri. Lineage (NCBI taxonomy): Eukaryota > Metazoa > Mollusca > Bivalvia > Myida > Dreissenidae > Congeria > Congeria kusceri. Next base: position 44,908,033 of record CM051039.1, on the reverse strand, counting down.
GTAGCGCTTCGCGATCGATAAGGATTCCCCAAGATTCTTTAAGATTCACACAGATGCCAGTACGTATGTGTTCACTTTTTACAACGCTTCACCAAGATTTTGTTAATCGTGGGCTATCGTAGTCAAAATCGTGACAGTGTGACCGAGGCTTCAGCGACTCGTTTTCAAAAAATTATCACTTGGCAAGATTTCAGGGACATTGTTGGGTACGACTACTCGTTCAGCTATTGATTTGCTTTCAACGAGTAGTCCCTTTAATCCAAGATTCGAAAATAACGTTGGGTGAAAGGGAATACGTACTCGTCGTTCTTTGGACAGGAGCAGCAGTCTACGCCGCCTTTCGTGACGTCAGGAAGGCACTGTCCATACGTATGCCATCGCCAGCATAACACCAAAAGGTATCCGACGATGAGCGCTAAAACAGAACATATCTATTTTTTCTATTTTCCATTTTTACTGGAATTAAAAAAAAAATGTGTGTACAGGAAAACGAATATTATTTTAATATTTAATTTTTTTAATATTTAACATTAGTTAAATATATATATTAGAGTTCAGTTCAAACACTATATTAATAAAACAGTAAAAATACAATTAAAGTCACTTTATTACAGCGAAAGAACTGAACAGAACATATATTTTATTACGACTTGCACATAGCACATCGTCTGTCGTCGCCGTAAATATATGACATATATAAAAGGTCAGGTAAAAAGGGTAGTGACCATACAATCCTTAAAAGTACTGTACATATATAACCAACATAATAAATGGTAGTGGTTAGAAACAATCGCGTGTAACATAATGTACATCATACATAACTGTAACATAATGTACATCATACATAACTGTAACATAATGTACATCATACATAACTATCACATTGGCTTAATATTGGTAATATGAATAGAAGCATACAAACAGTATGCAACATGTTTGTGGAAAACCGTTATATTGTATACAATAATATACAAAAACTATTTATAAAATCGTTAACTCAAAGAATGTATCGTAAGCGCATATCACTGTCATGATATCATATGTAATTTATCGTTTACAAACCAATTACAAATTGTAACGTCTAGCAAGTCGTCTTAAGCATTGAACATGATAGGAATACAGGCATTATCTACGTCTATTCGCGAAATGACAAAATATATTGTACATTGTATATAAATAAAGATTATATCGATCAAACATTGGTCTCCGTGGTCACACCTGCCATAAAGTATACCATTTTCATAAAACTAAGCACTCGATAAAGACGAATAATATTATCACACTGTATGACAACTTAAATAACCAACAAATCAAATATGTCCACACTGTCGTTCCTGTTAGAAAAGCGCGTGCAATCATGTGTACACACCATGGTCATATCTGATATTCATGAAACTTGGAATGTAGGGATGGGACCGAATACTGAAATCAATATTCGATCATTCGTTGTAGGTATTCGAATATATTCGAATATTCGTTTTGTAAATACTACTATATGCGGCACTCTGTCCGAATATTTACCCATCCGAAATATGTATATTACGTGCACGTAGTTGTTTTGCCTTGTTTCAGTGGTAAATGAGCGATATAATTTAGTGAGTGTTAGGCAAATATAAAGAACTGTAAGACAGTGTTAAATGTATTGTTGATTAATATGTTAATCGTTCCGTACACAAATTTCTCATTACATAGATGACACGTTGCCTGGGTTTTGTCTAATGACCGCGTAAAGTACTTCCATGCACATGATGGTGGCATTGTTTATTAATCAAGACTCTTGTATAATATACGGTGTTGATATAATGGAGAATAAGTTACAAGTGACGTATATTAAGATTGACCAGATCATGCTAATTTTGTTAAAGAAATTGATTGGCTGATAAAGGATTCATTTTGATTGGTTTACTTAGAGAGTAATTGTAATTTACTGTAAACAAGTTAACAATATAGATGTCACTTAAGGACAATAAACAACAATTTTATAATTTATCTAGTACACTGGGACAATAATAGACAATGCTCAGTAGAGCATTCAGAGGGTTAACCCAGCAACTGTTTATATTGTGTATAACTGGCAACAGTACTGTACTTTTAGTTCCAATTTAAATATATTTGCCTGTGATATATGGTTATAGAGGTTCTACTTCCGACATTTTAATATTTTGTGCTCATATATTGTGCGCATCTTTATTGATATTTTAAATTTATACCTCTTGGACCTCAGGCAAATTGACTAATATATGCCATTTTAACTTAATTTAATTTGTAAATTATTGTTTTCATTGGAACAATAAACAATGTTCTAATAGCTGCAGGAATCCCCCTATTCCATTTTCTTTTTCCCCCCTTTCCCTTCGTGGTCTAACACGAGCCGTGCTGGGCCGGGCATACAGGAAGATAGTAACACATATTTTAATTTAAATACCATGTTATTATATATGTCTCTGTTGCTAACGGAGCCCTCTCCGTGGTCTAACATGAGCCGTGCTGGGCCGGGCGCACAGGAAGATAGTAACACATATTTTAATTTAAATACCATGTTATTATATGTCTCTGTTGCTAACGGAGCCCTCCCTCAACAATGGCCAATCTGATTGAACAAGGATTCCTTAATTTAAGCCATTTTTTAGTTAAGCAGTTTGCCCCGTTTACTATTGTCAAGTATTAATAAACCCCATTTTATTGCAGATTTTATACAAAATGGGGAGGACACAGTTATCAAATTTTTAATGTGTACTATATATTGTTGTAACTCACATGATTAGTAAGTTTCTTAATTTTTTGGCAAGTATTTTTATCATATTGTTAATAATGATCAAGTTTGCCACTATTTCTGTGTGATATTACATATTATATGTATAGTTATATTCTTAAATGCAGTATTTTGCATATTTTAGTGAATAACTCTTTCATAGCAGGGATTATCCACATTTTAACTTTTAATGTGTTAAGCTACCTATTTTTAGTGTCCCTATCTATGTAAATCATGTAAACCTGTGCGCCCCCCTGGTCCCAATATCTCAAAATACCATTCAAGCACTGCCGGCCAAAATTCCCCTCCCCCACCGGTGCTACCCCTTCTTTTAAAAATCACGAACGAGACAAAGTCTTCCTTTCATGTGCCCCCCAGGGTGATTCTCGTTTATCTGTATATATCTGTACATCCTAGTCAGTTCTTTTTATTAGTTATATCTTGTTTTATCTGTGTCATTTTTAAAGGCCCTAAAAAGCCATTTGATAGTTCCGGAAGGATGTTATATATGTTTTATCCTAAATTTTACTGTATATTGGATTCTCATCCTGTTATGTTTGCTCATTTTCTTAAATTGTCACCCTGGGGTAGGTTACATTCCACTAAATAGCCCAACAATCTTGTATAAATCTCAATGGACAGGGTCTCAGGTTGGAGCAATAAGTTATATTCCCTGTCTACAAGAGTTCAGCATTAGTTAAAAGCATGTCATGCAATTGTAACGTCCATCATTAAAATAAAAATTACAATTATAAAGAAAAATATTACATACCAACAACATAAACTTGCAGATGCAAGGTATTTTAGTAGTCTTATATTATTTAACTTCCTATTAATGATATAGTTCATTTTACACTGTATATTCAAGTACTACTACTTGAACTTTATGATGAATAAAGGTTAGAAAGCATATTTTAACCTATTTTCTTTATCTTCATATGTAAAGCCATGCAAATTATACAGATATCGTAAAACAATGCTGAACCACTTAGTGATCTGGAAATAATTAACATTGTTAATAGTCGTTATGGTAAATAACGTCCCATGTGTATTCGCACATTGGTTTTTAAATTTAATATGACATATAGTATATGGTAATTATTACCCAAACAAAAGTAAGCAAGACTCCAACAATTCCGTTGCAGCATTTGCTGCATCATGGGTCTAAAACAAATTGTTATTCACATAAAATTATGTGTTCCCTCCATTTAATTCTTATTCTAGTTGGGCTATTTCTTCCAATTTCTACTTTCTCATGTTAGTATAGGTTAAACTCAGTTTTTTTTATTAATTTTTTTCTCCTGTTGCAAAGAAAGCTATACCCATTTAGTCCTATTGCCCACATATATAACATATTTACAAATAGAATAGTCTATTATACATTCTCATAATATGTATTTCTACTGTTGTGTGTGTAGTACATTTTTATCGAGTGCACCGGGATTTTCTCCCATATGGCCATCGCCCCCAGAAGACTTGTTAGTTGGGTTATGGGGGATAGTGCAAGATACAGGAGACGCCCCGTTCCAGAGGCGACCCTGGGTCTTTTAGTGCCCGGTGTGAAGTCTCTCATGATATCCTTTATACAAGTAAAGGGAGACAACTCGATCAAATCCTGGTTTGCTGGCTGTTTTACAGTTTAACTCTATAATAGTATAAGGGAGGTGACTCATGTTGACAAATAAAAGGTTATAGCAGAATTGCTCCTCTTTAAATTGTGTATACCTTGGCATTTGTTTTCTTATACAAGAACAGTGTGCTTTTATGTGAAATGTTAGAAATCCGACAATATTATTATTATATATTATTATATTACTATATTCTATAGTGTTAAATAGGCAGAGTATTTGTTTGTATAAAGTTTTATAACACAATACAGTTCTTTACATTAGTATATTGTGTTTCATGTCAGTTATTGAAAAAGTTTTACAAATTTTGCTATTTTTAAGCATGTATTTTTATTATTAGCACCGCACCCACACTGCAAAGTTTTATATATGTAACTTTCCCGACATATTAAGGGAATTGTATAGTTAAATATAAGCAAAGTATTTATGTTAAGCAGTGTGCTCGGGCAATGGTTTTCAACCGAAGTCCCGATGGTAAACAACTCAAATCGTTCGTTAAACAACAATGTACGCCTTGTGCAAACTGTGAAACCGTTATCACAACATGGCCCATTTTTGTTATTTGTGGATACAATGCATCATATTCGCGCCTCCCACAAACCGTTAATTCGCGGCCCTTGTTAAGACGTGGCCCCCCTGCCAATTATCAATTGTCGTTAACTGGACATGTTTGTCATGTGTTGTAAAAACGTTACACTGCCGGAAGAACAGAACAGAACAACACGTTTATTTTCACCCAAGTATATACATATACAATAAGGGCAATATAACAAAGCTAACTATTTAATGAATTATTGACTTCCAATAATTCTTTCGTTCGATAAAGCGTTATAATGATCGATATATAAGGGGGGTATTTACAATAACAAGTGATAATACTAATACAAATACTAAAACTAATACTACTAATAATAATAATGATAATAATAATAATAATATTGTTATCAACATAACATCATAGTAATCGTACGCATAATAAAAGAAAAAAGGGCGATCGTAAATAGTCGTGATCGCGTCTATAATCATCATCATCTTACTGGCACATTTATTTATGGTACAAAAATGCATTAAAAAAAAAAAAAAAAAAAAAAAAAAAGTTGGTAATATTTTGCATTCTAGTATATGTACATTTAACAATAGCGATAAGGCAAAGGTACATTTTAGATGATATGTTGTTAACTTTTGTTATATAAACAACTGGTTAAGTAAAAAAAATTAAATGACATTTATGTCGAGATGAGTGCTTGAGAATATGGGTTACACAGATGTTAAAAAATCGCATAATCACATAATTTGATACAAACCGAGATTGATTTATGATAAAGGAAGACTGAGTATAAGCAAAGGTTGTTAGGAATGTCATTGGTAGCTGGTGGCATTGGCCGTCTAAATACAGTAAAGCACAGAATCTAAATAAATAAATGCAAACATGAATTATTGACTATTAAAAGAATAGCTGTTTACAGATTGCTATTGGTAAACATGAATTATTGACTATTAAATAAATAGCTGTTTACAGACTGCTATTGGTAAATGGTGGCATTTACAGTATACAGCTGGAACATTTGCAGTCAGAAGCAGTATATTAATGAGAACGTTTTAGCAAATAAAGCTGTTGTAAAAAAAAAAAAAAAAAAAAAAAAAAAAAAACAACTACGGCTTAAACTTGCTGAAAATAAAACAAATAAATTTGCTTGTATCTTTTAATAGTTGAAGCGAATCAGATGATAGAATTGTGTTAAGGGTAGCTTCCTGAAGGTTATGCCCTAAGAAACGTTCTCTTTCAGTTTTAAAGAAATCACAGTGAAGCAGATAGTGATGTTCGGAGCCAACTTGACCAGAGTTACAGAGTCTACATGTTCTCTGATCAAAGGGTGTTCCGTCATATCGACCTGTCTCGACTGGAAACCAGTGATTAGCAGTTCTGAATTTAAAAAGGTAATTAGATTCATATTTTGTTAGTTTTGTAAGGTAGCCTTCAAATATTGGGGCTGTTTTAAAACTTGTATATGTTTGTCCTTTATGACTTTGTTGTAGTTGAATGTGCCATTGAATTTTAAATTGTGTTAGTAATTCGGTTTTGACTTGGCGATGTATATTGTTTTGGGTTATTTGGAATTGGTTGTTCCATAAATGACTTAGGTTTACTGAGGTAAGAATTTCATTTATTTTGTTAGCCCATTTAAAGTCTGAGTTTGGCAAGTTCATCATATATTTGTAAATTTGTAGTGATAATTTCTGGTCTTTGCCTATTAGAAGTCTATTCCAGTATGAGATCATTCGGCATTTGATGTTTAATGCTATGGGGTGTCGGCCAAGTTCGCCATATAAAAAAGCTATTGGTGTTGATTTTCGAGCATTGGTGATTTTTCTGAGAAAGTTGTTATGGACTTTTTCCAGTATATCTATGTTTTCGTAGCCAAATATTTCAGAACCATAGGTTAAAATTGGTAGTACAGTGTGATCAAATAGTTTTAGAGTGAGGTCAATTGGTAGATTTGCGTTGTTGGCACGTGTGTATAGAAGATGCATTGCTTTGGTTGCTTGCTCAGCTATATGTTTTCTCGCATTAAGGAAAGACCCATTGCTGGATAGAGTTATACCGAGGTAGTGGTAACGATCTGTGATTTCTACAGGATTGTTGCCTAATTTAAAATTAAAATTTTGTAGTTGTCTTGCACCGAATACTACAATTTTTGTTTTGTTTAGATTTATCTTTAGATGCCAGTTGACACAATAATTATGAAAGATGTCTAGACTGTTTTGAAAATCTGATTTAGAGTCTGATAGAATCACCGAGTCGTCAGCATAGAGTAGGACAAGAAGTTTAAGCCACAGAGAAAGAGTTAGGGGATCTGTTAGTTCTATGCCAACCGAGCCATTATAATGCATATGTGTTTGAAGGTCATTCAGGTACAAGGAAAAGAGTAACGGTGATAAATTTTCTCCTTGCCGGACACCAATTTCTGAGATGAAAGCTTCTGATAGGTTGCCGTTAGAAGAGATGCGTGATTTGATGTTGTGATACATATTTTGAATTAGTTGTAGGAATTTACCATTAATGTTGTGTTTGAGGAGTTTATTCCATAAGCCAATTCGCCAGACTTTATCAAACGCTTGAGAGAAATCGATGAAGGCACAGTATAGTTTCTGTTTTCTTTTTTTTAGTATTTCGATTAGTGAGTGTAATGTAAAGATGTGGTCAGAGCATGAATACCCTTTTCTAAAACCAGCTTGATTTTCATCTAAACTATTATTTTCATTTAGAAATTTAGTTAATCTGTCATTTAGTAAGGATGTAAAGAGTTTACCTAAGCAGCTCAAAATAGTAATAGGTCTGTAGTTATTTGGGTCTTTTGGGTCACCTTTATTTTTGTATATGGGTATGATAATTCCATTTAGCCAGCTTTGTGGGATAAATCCAGTTTCCAAGACACAATTAAATAATTTACAATAGACTGGAATAAGGAGATGTTTAGTAGTCTTAATGAATTCATTTAAAATGTTATCAAATGGGCTTGGTGTTTTAGAGTTTTTGAGCTTTTGGATACATTTTTCAATTTCTTCGTTTAAAATTATGGCATTTAATGTGTTATTTGTGTTGTTCAGATCTTGATGAATTATGTCATTGAAGCGATTATCAACTATTGTGTTGGTGTTAATTTCTTTGAAATGGTCATAAAATTCTTCTAGTGTTGGTGTTATGCTAACTTTAGTTTTTGGTTTTAGTTTATTTAGAAAGGACCAGTACTGTTTAGGGTTTTTATCTGTCATAGAGCGTAGTTTATTAGACATGTTTTGTTTGCTAGCATTGATATGGAAGTTCATTGTGCGTTTGTAGTGTTTACTGCAATTTGTCATTCTAAGTTTGTTGTCTGGGGTTTTGTTTTTAATGTAGTAATTTTTGGCAGCATGGTAATTCTTGCGTGCTTTAGAGCATTGGGGGCCAAACCAATGTTTTTTATTTTCATGAGATGTGTTATAATAATGTTTATTGTTTTCAGGATATGTGCTGGTGTATGCCTGATTGAAGACTGATTGAAGTTCATCGGTGATGTGCTCTACTGTCTGATGGGAATGAGGGTATGTGTTCATTTGTGTTAAAATTTGTTCTACTTTGTTTAGGTTAATATTGTTGACAAATTGATCTGTTAATTCAGGCTTCCATTTGCGTTTCTGGTTAGTGTTTGTTGGATTTTTGGTGGTTACGTTTGAGCATACTTGATGTGGGGTATTTATGGTCCAAGCAAGGGCATTGTGTCCATCTGAAAAGAGTGAATCTGTTTCAATTATATGGAAATCAGAAATATGGTAAAAGCACTCGGATGAGGCAATAACATAGTCGATGGTTGATTTATTTCTAAAAGTTAATATGTCAGTGGCATTCTCTGGAGGGAGTCTTCCATTGAGGATGAAAATGTTGGTATTTTTACATAGGTCGATAAGGCGAAATCCGTGTGTGTTTGTGCGATGGTCTTTAGAGTTGCGATTTAGTGGAATTGATAATTTTTCGAGTGTTTTGTATTTGTCAAGTTGGCTCTGCATGTCATCATCAATATTAAAAATATCATTTAAATGGGGATCTGATATTGCATAATCTCTCATACTGCCAACTCTGCCATTAAAATCACCTGCAAGGAATACATATTCATTTTCATTACACTTTTGGGAGATTTCATTTTCAAAGACCATGAAATCATCTTCATTAAAAAATCTTGAGTTTTCCGGTGGGACATATACTGCTCCTAATATTAAATTTTTTTTTTTCTTCAAATTGTGTAAATGTTTTACAAATAGAGATCCAAAGTACATATTCAGAATTAGATTGTAATATTTTAACAAAAGGGGTCAGTTCATCTTTGATAAAGATTCCAATGCCACCAGATTTCCTTTTATATTCCTGTTCTCTGTGTTTAGCTAGGTATTCAAAGTTATTTATTTTAATAATATCATGAGTATCCGTATGAGTTTCCGATAGGCAAAGTATGTCATAATTGGTCACAAATTCAATAAATTCTGGGTAGTGTAGGCGTTTCTTGAGTCCACTAACATTTAATGTTCCTAATTTTATATTGTTTCGTTTCAGGTCAGAGAATAGTTCTATCCCCCCACTGTCCTAGTGGGAATGGTTGTTGGCATCTGGGATCCTGTTAATATTGGTCGATTTTGGCGGCATGTTCGTGTCAGTTGGATGAGGAGTGTCCCAAGGTCGTTGTATGCTCTGGGCTATCGGTTGCGAGGACTGCATGAGAATGGGAGCTCTTGGCGATACTGGAGCATGGCTGCGCGCCTGCGCTGCCCTTGGCGGATGAGGAGATACTGATTGTGTCCTCCTGGAGACATGCTTGGCACTTTGCACCAGTGGTGATTCAGCTGATTTATGAACTGTTGTGTTTCCGGAATTAACTGTGGGTCCATTTAATGCTGTGCCGGGAAGTGAAGGACTCACATGTGTTATTCTGGATTGTGATGCTTGTCGGGGTTGAGTTGGCTTGGTGTTGAAGACTAAGGGACGATCACTGACTCTATTGCCTTGAAGTATATGGTTCCAGTCGGGGAATGTATCTTCAACCACCTTACCGTCCATTACAATCTTAGCCGGGAAGACCATTGCAACTTTACTTCGTGGATTGCTTTCACGGAGTTGTTTGTATTTAGGCCACAGAGCTTTCCGTGCCTGGGTGATCTCCTTTGGGTAGTCCCGGTTAATGCTGAAGCGCGACCCTCTTAAACGGTTTGCGTGTGCAAGGATGTTTACTGTGTCTTGGTAGTCCAAAAAGTTAACAATTATGCCTCGTGTGACTCGTGTGACTCCCCTGGAGAACTTTCCAAGGCGATGCGCTCGCTGGATGTGAGACATGGTGTTATGCGAAGCTGTTCGGCAAGGAATTGTGCGACGACATTTGAACAGATTTCGTCTCTTTGTTCGTTGAGTCCGCCAAATATAAGGTTATTCCTTCTACTACGGGCTTCAATGTCAATAGATTTATATTCTAGGAGTTTGAGGCGTGTATTGTGCTCAGTGAGTGTTCCTTCAATACCTTGAATTTTCATATGCATTTGTAGGCATTCATCAACTTTGTGTTCCAAGTTTTTCATGTGTTTGAAAATTTCAACCAATTTACCGTCAAGAGATAAATCTTCAAACTCGTGTTGGCTTGTTTTAATTACACCACTGTTGCATTCTCCACCTGTATTTACTCTAGAACGTTTCCTATTTGAAGTGTCATAGTTCGCGCTATTTCCCGCCTGTGGGATGAGGAAACGGTTTTGGGTGATAAATGGCTCATCCTGCGAATTTTCAGTGCTGTAACTATCAAAACTGTCCAGGTGATCCATACTTGCAAGTTCAGAGTTGACTTGATGCTTTTTACTTGTATTTATACCGAACAATAGAGATTTCTAAATACCTTGTTGAAAAATGGCGACTGTTTACAAACTACAAACTACAAACTACCGAAAGTATTCAAGTGTATTCAAGTGTACTATTTTTCTTTCGTTTTCACGGTTTATTCCCATCTGTGCAACGGAAAGTAATTAATCCAGCTGATTCATTTCGCACCTGTCACCCTTGCGATTTGCGACTCGCTCATGTGTGGCGAAGAACAGAGAAATACCCGTCGTGAGAACTTGTCAATTAACAGTTAGTGACACAGTTGTTGAACTTTGCGTTTGTCTCCAAACCCGAGACAAAGAAAAACTAGCAAACATGCATTTTCCAAGTCAATATTATAGTTTTATAGCTAAAATGTATCTATAGCGATAGAGACTCACATGCGAACCACATATATCCAATCGTAGTCCGTATACACTGTACTAGAATCACTTTATTCCAAATTTGTATTGCGCTTAAAAACAACGACTAACTACACCGGAAACGGAAGTCCTATCTGCCACTGCCCACCTTCTAGGCAGGAAATACGACTGGAATTCATGTTAACTTTGCAATCAAACTGGAAAAAAAGATTTTTTGTTCTTTAAATAAATTTGACAATCGAATATTCGTATTCGTTTTTTTATATTCGAATATTATCTGATATTCGAATATTCGGTCCCATCCCTATTGGAATGACAGAAAGAAGATGTAATATTGGGACACTGTATAACAACTTAAATTAATAACCACAGCAAACCACCCTGTAGATTCTCAGCAAACCCGCTGTTACATTCTCAGCAAACCAGACTCTACATTCTCAGCAAACAAGCGGCAACTTTCTCAGAACACCAGCCTCTACCGTCTCAGAAAACTAGCCTCTACATTCTCAGAAAACCAGCCTCTACATTTACAGCAAACCAGCCTCTACATTCACAACAAACCAGCCTCTACATTCACAACAAACCAGCAGCCTCTACATTCACAACAAACAAGTCGCTACTTTCTCGGAAAACCAGCCCGCTACATTCTCAGAAAACCAGCCTATACATTCACAGCAAACCAGCCTCTACATTCACAACAAACCAGCCTCTACATTCACAGCAAACCAGCCTCTACATTCTCAACGAAAAAGCCGTTACATTCTCAGCAAACCAGCCTCTACATTATCAGAAAACCAGCCTCTACATTCACAACGAACCAGCCTCTACATTCACAGCAAATCAGCCTCTACCTTTTCAGCAAACCAGCCTCTACATTATCAGCAAACCAGCCTCTACATTCTCAGCAAATAAGCCTCTACTTTCTCAGCAAACAAGCCATTACATTCTTAGCAAACCAGCCGCTACGTTCTCAGCAAACCAGCTGCTACATTCACAACAAACCAGCCGCTAAATTTTCAGCAAACCAGCCTCTACATTCTGAGCAAACAGCCACTATAATCTCAGAAAACCAGCCGCTACATTCTCAAAAAAACAGCCGCTACATTCTCAGCTAACCAGTCGCTACATTCTCAGCAACCAGCCACTACATTCTCAGCCAACCAGCCACTACATTCTCAGAAAACAAGCCACTACATTCTCTGAAAACCAGCCGCTACATTCTCAGCAAACCAGCCACTACATTCTCAGAAAACCAGCCGCTACATTCTCAGCAAACCAGCCACTACATTCTCAGAAAGCCAGCCGCTACATTTTCAGGAAACAATCCACTACATTCTCAGAAAACCAGCCTCTAAATTCACAGCAAACCAGCCTCTACATTCATAACAAATCAGCCTCTACATTCACAGCAAACCAGCCTCTATATTCTCATCAAACCAGGCTCTACATTCTCAGCAAACAAGCCGCTACTTTATCAGAAAACAAGCCTCTACATTCTCAGAAAACCAGCCTCTACATTCTCAGAAAACCAGCCTATACATTCACAGCAAACCAGCCTCTACATTCTCAACAAACCAGCTTCTACATTCACAACAAACCAGCCTCTACATTCACAGCAAACCAGCAGCCTCTACATTCACAACAAACCAGCCTCTACATTCACAGCAAATCAACCTCTACATTCTCAGCAAACCAGCCTCTACATTCACAGTAAACCAGCCTCTACATTCTCAGCAAACCAGCCTCTACATTCTCAGAAAACCAGCCTCTACATTCACAGCAGACCAGCCTCTACATTCACAACACACCAGCCTCTACATTCACAGCAAACCAGCCTCTGCATTTTCAACGAACCAGCCACTACATTCTCAGCAAACCAGCCTCTACCTTCTCAGAAAACCAGCCTCTACATTAACAACGAACCAGCCTCTACATTCACAGCAATCCAGCCGCTACATTCTCAGCAAAAATGCCACTACATTCTCTGGAAACCAGCTGCTACATTTTCAGGAAACCAGCCGCTACATTCTCAGGAAACTAGCCGCTACATTCTCAACAAACCAGCCACTATATTCTCAGCAAGCCAGCCATTACAGTCTCAGCAAACCAGCCACTACATTCTCAGCAAACCAGCTATTACAGTCTCAGCAAACCAGCCACTACATTCTCAGCAAACCAGCCACTACATTCTCAGCAAACCAGCCGCTACATTCTCAACAAACCAGCCTCTACTTTCTCAGCAAACAAGCCACTCCATTCTCAGCATACCACCCACTACATTCTCAACAAACCAGCCGCTACATTCTCAGCAAACCAGCCGCTACATTCTCTGTAGATCTTATATTTCTTCACCTTCTTATCTAAGAGGAAGCGCATACTCATCATGTATGCCATATTCATGTCTGATACTCTTGGTTATCAAACCAGCCCCTGCATCTCTAAAGCTCTCTAAAATTTTGATAATAACGGGTCAAAGCCAAACACCTTAATTACTCCTTCACTGTCTTACCTGAAATAAAGCGCATGCTACATCATATACAACATGTTCACATCGGTTATTCGTGAGATTTGGTTATCATATCCAGCCGCTACATTCCCTTTAGATCTAATAGTAATGGGTCAAAGCCAAAACCAAGTATCTTATTATATACATACTTACATATTCTTGGTTCAGGCATAAGCTCATCAATTAATTATTTCACCACAGATTTACCTGCTAAGAAAGCGCACGCGACCATCATGTACACCATGTTCGTGTTCGTCGACATCTCGTCGCCGCCGATGACCTGATCCGGAATATCCGTCGTCGTCGGGAGCGCCGTCGTGGCTTCCGGGGTACCGAAGGAGACGGTGGCTGTTCCGGTCATTGGCGTCGCGCCGTCGTCAACAGCGAACACGAAGAAAGAGAAGGGACCGTCTCCGTATTCGAGGTCAAACTCGAACTAAAATAACAAACCCGGTTATTGTAAACATTCGTAAAAAGATATGGCGCGTTTTTCAATTTTAGCCACTACAACCTTTTTATTAGGCCAATACAATTTACGGTACATATGTATCTAGCATGTTCAGTTAGCCAATAACATGCAACGTCAATGGATAAGATAAACCATTGTACTTAACCAATCTAGATTAGTCACAATGTCCATATTTCATTGATCATCAAGCGTTTAAGAACGTAACCATGGGACTATTCAACCACCTCGCAGCGTCTCGGTTAACGGTAACAACTTCCATCACAAGTAAAATCCTTCCAGATCTGGAAGGATTACGTGTTTGTAACTTTTACGTATTTAATGCAACTCGGTGCAATTTTGTACATAATTGGACTTTTTATACATCGTTTGCAGTCAATAATGAAAACAGAAAAAGAAAATAGCTAATTAAAACCATAAATAATATCTAGAAGATTTAAATCGATCAGCATCACGTGGTTTGTTATGACAGCAGGGATCTGATTAGAGCTATGCTCGGAACCAGTCATATCTCTGTGCGGAGGTTGGGGACTATTAAGTATTTATTTCCGGCCTTAGTACCTGTGTTTTCTTCAAGTATGTTTATTCTCGTTCTAAAATAACATATGCCCTGTACCGTTCTTGTTTCGTATAAATACTGAAATAATTAAACAGTTCTGGGCACCTGACAAAAGGGGCTTTTTATAAAAGAAATATCTTTTTTGCAATAGAGATTAAAATGTTCTGCAACATGCGCTAAGTGCGTATTTATTTCCAAAAGTTAAATGCCGAATGAAGGTCGCAAAGTGTAAGAATATGTTGCTTTTAAAGGTCGATGGATTTTATGTCGATAACATCATTTAGGTCAAACAATGTTTTTTGTTTCAAGTATGGCATAATGTAACTTTTGTTATTATAATTAACGCAAGTCGGTCGTTGCGGCTCTTTTTAAGATTTCTTATTGTTTCACAGATGATTAAGTTTCAAGTTGAGACCCCACACTTCGGTTTAAAAAAGTTTAACATTGAAACTAGGAAAACCAAATATTAAATCATGCAATATCGATTACGAATTACCGGTTATTTCTCGTTAAGCACTGAACGCTCGTTTTGGTTGAAATTGTGTTTGAGTTTTGTAAGTAGACCTTAATTTGGTTCAACTTCTTCACGTTCTTTTGAAAAAACAAAAACAAATAACAAATGAATTGTGCTTGTCCGAAAATGAGTATTCCTTCTGTTCATAGCCATATATACGTATTAAATGTGAACTAAAACAATCCCAATATAATATCGATAAATAACTAGTGTTTACATAAGATAACAGTATGTCCTAAAATGTTAAACATAATTTACTATGAATATGTTGTTTTTTTTTAAAACATACATTTTATAAACGTATTCAAGTGACATTTCAAAATGACCTTTCAAAAATAAATCCTTCCAAATACTAAATAAAACTGTAAACATTAGCAAATGCGGTTAATTTATTATAACTTTAAAACATATAGAGTAAACATTAGAAATAAATACAATGTAGTAAAATTAACTCGTATAAGTATATGAATACATGAAAAGAAATAGATCCGACGTAAAACACTAATAAACAATTATAAATAATAATAATCCATTTAGTCCACATTTACAAGTGAATTCATGTTATGTCTATTCACATAAGTATGATAGATGTTCGTGCTGTTGACTGGTTAACAATCTCATTAAAATCATCTCCAGTCTGACGCTACTATATTATCCGCTGACTGGATCTGATGACTTCGCATTAGAGGTCACCTTTTCAAGAGCCAATCAAAGAGTTTCCTTCAAAATGTTGTGGTATAACTTCATTTATAAATCACAAACACTATGCACTAATTGGGATGTTTACTCGCATAAAGTACCATAATATCCATTGTTATCCACGTGAAAATAAACTGTGTATGATTTATTCCCGAGAATCAGCTGGAAATGCGTCACTTTTCAAAAACCGTGACCAACTTTGCTGTGCAAAAAGCAATTTGGTTGGGCGCAGCAGGGCTGATATTTTATTGTTCATTTGAGATCATTTGAACGTGACCTGTTATACGATGTCTTCAGATCCTAACAACGTTAGGATTTGATTTTAATAAGATTGACTGGTTAATTGCGTATTGCATCATTATGCGTAAGTTTAACAACAGTGTATTGAATCAGTACTTACAGCGGAGCGATCGTAACCACTTGATTGACGATTGCTATTGTTTTTGACTTATGCAGGAATTATGGAAAAGCATTGTACTTCTAAAGAGAGTTTTGAATGTATTTTACTAATTAAACTTATTTTTATTTAAATTGGTATTTACCAAACTTAGCGCTTGTGATAAAAAGCACTGAATATTGATTCGAACTTATACAGTTCATCGACTATTTTACCCGTTATACGTTGACTTGTATGCATATAACTCTGTTTGCTTTTTGAATAGTTTGCACAAATATATTTGCCTCCCACGAATTACAAAAAAATAACGATGAGAATGTCGTAGATAAACAGCATTGAATAAGACGCGCGCTAGATTGGTTTAAATTTGCAAAAAAAACAGTGGCCTAGATCTCCATCTTCAATTAGGTCAAATACCAGCTTATACCAATTTATTTTAAGTACAGTGTATGGTTAGGAGTTTTATTTTTTATTTTATTTTTTTTTGGGGGGGGGGGGGAAATCTGTGACAAAATTTTCGGACATTTCAAATTTGTCAATCTGTGAACAGGTCCCTTTTAAAAGAAGGGGGTCGCCTTTTAACGTTTGTTTACATTTTGTGTACAAATACAGCCAGTTGTTTTCATTATTCAACTTAAACACAAAATAATATAATATAATATAAATATGTAGTATTATGTCTATATGGTCTAATTAATAATATTTCAATAAATATTATGTTATATTGATTTTAAAGGGCGGTAATGTCACTTTAAGAACTGTAACTCTGTAACTGCTCCAGAAACAAGACACATCGCATTCCATATATTGTGGTCGAGCACACATAAATACCTATATACTAAGACGGTTAGCCTAAAATATAAATTGTGTATTTCTGGCAACGGTCTCAAAAAAGTTAGGAAGGGTTGGGATTGAGTTATTTCTTTTAAAAACACATTTCGTTAAAAAAAAAAAGCATTGAAAATTATCTAAATCCGACGAATACGATTTCACGGAAAACAATCGTCGCTAAAAACATCAGGGTCGGGGGGTTTTCGCTAGGTAGGGTCGGGTTGCCCGAAACACATAATTATTTTTTTTTGCCTTAACTAGAAATTATGGTGCTTTTGCTCTACAGACGCTGTTTCATTGTCTTGCGTTTGTATGCAAATGGTGTTTCTTCTGAGTAACTACGCGTGTTGGTCGGCGGATCTGTTATGGGGCCTGTTCACAGATTTTTTGTATTTAAAAAAAATGCCATTTGATGTCTTAACCGCAAGATCTAAAGCAGTTGGACTAACCAAAAACGAAATGAATGTTAAATCTGTGTCGTTAACCACTCGGCCATTCTGACTTACGATAATTATAGAAAATTTATAACGCTATATATGTGCGTTATAGAATTGTTTGTTTTGGTTTGTTTTTTTGTTTTGTTTTTTCAAAAATACGATGAAAAGCGTAAAAAAACGCTTTAAAAATTATCCCTTTCAATTGATGATTTTGTTTAAACGACACTATATTTGAACTATAATCTTTATCTGACAGTAGTGTTATTTCGCCAGCTTATAAAAATGTTGTTTTTTTCCTTTTTGAGAATCATTACCAAAAAAATGAAAATTGTCAATTTGCCAATCTGTGAACAGGTCCCTTTTATTTAAAAAAAACATGACCTTACTGTGTACAGAAGGTCGGTTCCGTTCAGTTGAAAGTAGTCCGTGTACGCGTTCGAGCTATCCAGCATGAGGGTGGTGTCTTTGTTTGGACTCTCGGCGTCTCCGTCTGAGGCCGTGAACGTCAACAGGACGTCACCGAGCGTTAGGTTTTCCTTGAACGCCTGGAACGGAATGGGCTTCAATTGAATTGGGTTGGTTTGAGTCCATAAAGATCTTAAAAAAAACTTTTTTAAGTTGTACGTAGCCATGTATTTCTTATCTATACAATTGCAATGTTAAAATCAACACATTTTGTACAAAAACTAAAAAACTAAACGGTAACAAATATTTTATCTTTACTATAATTTGGCCACGAGTTTTAAGTCGTGGCCACGACTTATTATCTCGTTTCCACGAGTTATTAAGTCGTGGCCACGAGTTCCGTAAGTCTTTGCCACGACTTAGTATCTCGTGGCCACGACTTACGTAACACGTGACCACGACATACTTAGCCAATATCGTTATTTGGCTGAACAAATTCACTAGAAATCGCGCCTCGAATAGGAATGACCTTGTTTCAAGATATTTCCTCGAGGGCCGTATGTATCTAGTGAATTTGTTCAGCCAAATAACTGGATTTCTGATTGGCTAAGCATGTCGTGGCCACGAGTTATTTAAGTCGTGGCCACAAGTTACGTAACTCGTTGCCACGGCTTAATAACTCGTGGCCACGAGATAAATTTTTGTTCTCACTGTCACGTCTATACCACTGCACTGAATGGCTAAGCACAGTGTCAATCAAATCTCGTTGTAAGGTCAATACATTAACGATTTATCAAACGCAGTGCATTTTCTTACGTCAAACGTGTAAACTGACGGAGTGAACTTCGGGATGTGATCGTTTGTGTCCTCAAACGTTATGTTGAACGTGACGTTAATGCTGAAAACAATATCAGATCGTTATAACAGAAAGGCGCTTTTCATGTCAATAGTTTACTGACCGTTTCATGCTAAATACACCCTGCTTACGTAATTTGGTGCTATTTAAAGATAAGTGTTATTTTCGAAGTGCTGCTGGTGGTGAAGTTTTTAACTATTCTTAATTTTAATGTTGATGTTAATGCTGAAGTTGATGTTGGTGATGATGATGATGACGACGACAATGATAATGATGATGTTGGTGATGATGATGATGACGATGAATACTAATAATAAGATGTTGATGATGATAATGATGATAATGATGATGATGATGATGATAATGCTGCTAATTATGATGATTATGTTGACGATGACGATGATGATTTTTTCATTGTTTGAAGACTCCTGTATGTTCTTCACCATTTATAACATGTGTGATAAGTAAACAGTTTATACAAATGTACAAAAGAAAAGTTTACTTCAGGTCAAATCGGTCGCTGATCATGACAACAACGTAAACCATATCCGGTAAGGGTGTGGCGCTCTCCCGATCGTAACTCTTTTTTAACGTCAACGTGCCGTTCACGACGTTAACGTTGACGTAATCGTTGCCTGTAAATTAATTATTGCAAAGTAGAGTGGGTACGGGCATTACCGAACGTGCATGTATTTCCGAACATTTTCTATTTATAAATGTATAAGTTATCAGTATCATAATAACCTTGATATAATGTCTTGTGTATGATATTATGTCTTTATCCAACAAAACTGACATTTTCCTAGTGCATTAATTCGAGTATTTAACATTTTGTGACCAAATGAATAAGACGCCGCCAAAGTTCAATTCATCCTTAATAATGAAGAACACGGAAACTATCGATAATTACATTTATTTTGACCCTTCATTTAGTCGCGACTTTAATTATGAATATAAATTTGTTTCTATTAAACACAGTAATCAGTATCAGTAACAGTCGCGGCCGAAAACGCACGTGTATAGAACAAATATAGATCTACATTTTTATAATAATATTGCAGTATGACATTTTACTTTACGTAACACGAAATTGAATGATAAGGAAGGAGGCTGGTAAAAATTTATTTGTCCGAACATCCGGCACGGCTAGCTCAGTTGGTTGAGCGCTGGACTGTCAATCAGGGAATCGTGAGTTCGAATCCCATCCCGGCCACATAACTTGTGTGGGTATTGGTCATGAAATTATTTCTACGGCCATTCTCCCCCTACCTCTGATTCAAGTAGGGCAGTTGTCAGTTACCTACATAAGTATGTGCACTTAGTACTGGTAAACCGCTTAGATCGGCTGAGCTTGCCCAGGAAAAGTGTGAGTAGGTTAACTGACCGCCGTGATATGACTGAAATACAGTTAAAACGGCGAAATATCCAAACAAACAAACAGACGTAATCTAGTTCAATTTTAAACAAAGAAAGCTAATGCGGTCACATTTGACCGAACATCTAATGACGTATTGAACAGAGGCTTTTCTTTTTGGCATCTATGACAAAAAATTTGAAAACTGTCAATTTGCTAATTTGTGAACAGGTCCTTTTAAGTCTGTAAATAGTTTGTGAATACAGGTCGTGATTTAATATCAGATAAACACGCCTTGAAATCATTGCAACCACTACGATTTAACTTTTTGTTTCAAATTGTGGAATTATATTATATATGTACTTATACTTTTGTTGTTACATTAAAATGCTTTTATCATGTAACGATTTGCGAAACAAATTCACGTGTCATATATATGAAGTATGTTGTCACTACCGATTTGGGGATTGTGTTTCGGTGTGGGGGGGTGGGGATAGGAATGCTTTCTTTCACCGGACCCTAGCATAACTTGTTAGTGGCGGGACAAATATTGAGCTACCTTTTATATTGCGTTATGTTGATAAAATATTTAGTTTGGTGAGTGCTGATGATTTATTTTTGCAGATAAGATATTTTGGACATTTAAAAAAATACGACAATTTTTTTGTTGATAAGTCCCTTTAATGCTCACCTGTCCCCCCGGGAATGATGGTCCATTTATGCACCTCCGCGCTGTCAGTGTCCACGATCACGAAGTTAGGATCCCCGATTTTACTGCCCGCCTAAAAGATACAAACCAACAGCACAATGTGTCGTTTTAATCTTATCTTCTGTTTAGTAAACTGTTTTGTTCACCTGTAGGGTTTACATTATTCTTCGATGCTTTATGTAGAACAAAAACTGATTGGGAACACACAGTGTTGAAATAAAGTAACGCTTTTACAAATGGAGATTGTTTAATCCACGCACACCTTAACAGAAAATACAAATATTTTGCTAAGTCGCGTTTAAGGTACGGACCCAGATGTTATGATTCTCTTACCGGTCCCTCGGATGCCTCGAAGGATTGCGACGTGGTCGGAGGGTCAAGTGTAGGGGATTCACCAACGTCCAATATGCGGATGTTGAGGAGGACCGGTGACTGTGAATACGCCACGCCGTCGTACGCTGTGCAGTAAATTTTGTAGAGGTTTTCTTCTTCATAATCGAATTCCCAAAAGTTCTTGAGGAACACTGTGGCTGTTGTTGTTCCAGGGGACAAATTGGTTTCTATGAAAAAGTATAAAAATGCTTATGAATGTGCATCAATAATAATCGTGTCCTGAAATGAAGTGACGTCGTCAATGATCGGATGTCGGTATTTAAGTGACGTCGTCAGTGAAGGGTCGTCATATGGATATGGCGTCGTCCCCGAAGTAACATCGGCAATGATCTGGCGGTCACTGACGTAAGATCGGCAATGATTAGCGTCGTCAATGAAGAAACGTCATCATATAATTGAAAACGTCACTGTTGAAGTGACATCTTCAATTGAATGACTTCATTCAATGAAGTGACGTCATCAATGGAGTAAAGTCGCCAATGACTTAGTGACATCGGCAAGGATGTGATCGCGGCACCTTAGTGTTACAGGTCTTCGGTAGCGTACCGTAACTACTCGTGTATTCCTTTACGCACACTGGCCTACTGGAATTTCATATTGTGAAATACGCATGCACATTCACACATTTCACAGAATACACAAAATCATATTCATGCACTATAATTTTATATTTTAAAAAACACACTAAAATTAAAAAGTACATTTATAAAACGAACGGTTAGTTGAGCGTTGTATTAACATTGTTCACCTGCATTTCTACAAAATTAAATGAATGTAACAGTGTATATGTCACCGTACCGAACTAAAGCGGGATTGGTGATTAGTGTGTAAGCGGCCCTGTTAGCTCACTCGGTAGAGCACTTGCTCAGATAGCGAGAGGTCCCGGGTTCGAGTCCTGGACTGGCTGCACACATTTCAACACCATATATTATATAACAGCCGTATACCTTGTATATCAAACATGTCGCTACTGTCGGATGGCTCGTATATGTACGACAGGAACACCGTCTCGCCGTCCGTGTCGGTTGCTGTGAACGTAAATATTGGAACGCCGACGGCCAACCCCGCCGTTCTGTTCGAACCTTCATCGACGGTAACTTCCGCCGGATACGTGTTCGGCGTGAAAACGGGCCGATTGTTTGCTTGAAGATAAAATAAAACATATGAGACAAATCTGTAACGTTATCATCTAGGTCCATCCTCGTCAAAGCCAAAGAAAAATTTAACAAATAATTGAAAATGTAAGACAAATACACATTACATAAATGTTCATGTTCACAAACAGTGAAAATGTCAAGCACGTTCCCAATCCGTATTCAAAGAAGACCATTTCAATTAACATTAAACTTTAAATGAAAAACAAAACAACACCTAAATAAGAACTGCATTGATGCTTTATTCATGTCAAATTACGTTTGTAATAAGGACTTTTGTGAATGTGGGTCCCGATTGATATCATTCAAAAACAATCATGGAGGCAAGTCGTGGGAAAACCGCACAGGCTAATCCAGGACGGCACTTTCCGCCTACAGTGGATTTATGTTTAGAAGAGACTTCCTTGAAACAGAAAATACCATAAAAGCGGAAAGTGCCGTCCCGGATTAGCCTGTGCAGGCTAATCTGGGATGACACTTTACGCACATGCATTAGGTCCGGTTTTCCAACGACGCGCTTCAAATCTTAAAATTTGAATCGCATAAATACATAATTATGTATTTATGCGATTCAAATTTTAAGATTTCCTTGTAATGTGTGCTTTCCTATTTTACTCTTTAAACAGACCAATGTTTTAACGTATTATTAATTTATTTTTTTTCCAAGTTTAAATCGTGAAAGCATTATATGGAGAGAAAACTATGTATTCATAAGATAATCCGTTTCTTAATAAGAAAGCTTTAAAAGTGGAACATGTGTGCCCGTATTAACTCAGCTCTTTGTGGAAAACTTAAGAAAATTTCTTCAATTTATAAAATTCCTTAAGTCTGTGGCTGTTTCATTTTTAATCTGGGGCCGTATTCCAGAAACATCTTAAGTGAAATCTTATCCTAAGCTTTAAAATCGTCAATTTACGTAAGCATTTTATTCCATGTTTACATTAAATTTTGGTAAATGTTCACTAATTGTCAATTTATTATGTACTGCTATTTACTTAACCGTAATCGGAATCATTAAATTTATATGTAGTTTTAAAAATATTACCTAACACAAATTCGAACTTAAGTGAAAATATTTTAAGATAAACTTAAGATGTATCTGGAATACGGCCCCTGATATTTTTACTCTTGTATAAACAGAAATCATTGGATTTCACTTAGAAAGTTTAGTATGATATTTTCACTTCAGTTTTTTGTAAACAGAAAAATCTCAGAATCGGGACTCTTTGTCTATAGAAAAATTAGCGAGTATCATGTTAGAATAACATATATATCTACCTCCTTCACATCCGTATATTAACAACATCACCACAATAATCCCCAACAACATCGCCATCCCACGTTTTCCCATCGTTTATACGGCGGTTGATTTTTCTGTTGTTATTTTCCAAATGTCAGTTTAAAATGAATAGTCTTATTTTCTTCTGATCGAATTTGAACCTCACTGTCTCTTTGTTCCTATTTATACCGTAGCCTGTCTTTGTTTTCTAATTACTGCACTAGTTAACGGTCTAGAAAACAATTAGAATCAGTCGTCAGAAACAAATAGATAAGCATGTCAATTAAACATAACAGGTTTTTGGCAAATCAAATGTATTGAATGCTCGTTAATCCTGGGTAAACCTTGAAACACATTTGTTTCACAAGATTGCGTATACATGTATAAATGGGTAAATAGTGACAATAATATATATCTACATATATAACCATTCAATAGCGTAGCTTCCTTTAGGCACTTTGGGCACGTACCTATATATTTTTCCAGACATAAAAAATATGAAATTTTTATTTTTTTTATGTACAAGAGGGGTTCTGGGTGAGCTGGAATCTGTGTCGATTGTGTTCATACTTCATTACTTCACAAGAACGTCAATATTAAATAAATTTCATGAATAGAAACACAAGTTTTGTATTATTTGTTTTAAATCGGTTATGCATAAATGATGAAGATAAACGGAATGATTATGTAATTTTCTTACCCAATGATCCAATAATCACTTCAATCGTCCATTGGTCATTTTTTTAGCTCGACTATTCGCGAATAGTTCGAGCTATACTACTCACCCGTTCGTCGGTGTCGGCGTAATGCTCTGGTTAAGGTTTGCGTGCAATAAGTCCATATCTCTGTAACTACTACAGATATCCAAATGAAACTTCACACAGGTCTTCTGGGTCATTATGTGAGGTCACTGACCAAGGCCCATAACTCTGACCTGCAATTTTGGAGAAGTATGCCCCTTTTCGTACTTAGAAAATCAGGTTAAAGTTTGCGTGCAACAACTCCATATCTCTGTTACTACTACAGATATTCAATTGAAACTTCACACATGTCTTCAGGGTCATTATATAAGGTCACTGGCAAAGACCCATAACTGTGACATGCATTTTAGCAGAATTATACCCCTTTTTGTACTTGAAAAGTCAGGTTAGGGTTTGCGTGCAACAAGTACATATCTCTGTAATTAGTACAGATAGTCAATTGAAACTTCACAAATGTCTTCGTGGTCATTATGTTCGGTCACTGACCAAGGCCCATAACTATGAACTGCAATTTAGCTCAATTATGCCCCTTTGTACTTAGAAATTCATGTTCATGTTTGCGTGCAACAACTCCATATCTCCATAACTACTACAGATATTCAACTGAAACTTCACACATGCCTTCAGGGTCATTATATAAGGTCACTGACCAAGGCCCATAACTCTGACTTCCAATTTAGCAGAATTATTCCCAATGCGAATTGGAAGGTTATCCCTAATTTTTTCCTGATTCAGTTTGGCAAAAACCATTTGATATTTCACATGAACATTGACTCACTCAAATCGTTACCCAAAATAAAATTTAAAATTTTGATATAAGAACATAGGTAATATTGGGGAACAGATAAATCAAACACAATGGCAACAGCATACTTTTCGAAAAGTGAATAAATTCAAATATCATCTTTATGAATGATTTACTTTCAAACACTGGATTCGCGAAAGAAACCCATATTCTTTCAAATTAAGAAAATAAATCCAGCTGGATTTCCGAGTTAAATATACTCAAGACATCAATTCCGAAAGATTGGATTCTTACCTTGCAATCAACTGAATCTGTACCTTCTTTGGTAAAAACAAGTCTCCAATCTCCTTTTAACAAAAATACAATGTACCAACATCTGTAACTTAAATAATAAACACTTGAAACAGATGCATAAATGTGAAAAACCGTACATACATGATTACTGGACAAGAGTCTTTAAAGAAAGATTAAGATGGAAATCGGTTTATCAATTTATAAATAACGTTATTCATAATACTAAGGTTCGCCAACTTAAATATAAACGCATTCACAAAATTATTCCTACTAACGAAAATTTGTTTACTTGGAAAGTTAATGATTCGCCATTATGCCTTTATTGTGGGGAAGTAGAAACCATCGAACACTTAACTTATAGACTGTCCTTCTGTTCGTCCATTTTGGAACCAACTTCAATCAATTTTCAGACAAATGGGATTTTGCTCCTCGTTAATTTCCTTTCGTTATATAATATTTGGATATAAAATAGAAAGTAATACATACGATGATCATAATGAGCTATGCGTGTTATTCAATGTATAAACGTTACATAATTAGTCAGAGAAGATCATAATGAGCTATGCGTGTTATTCAATATATAAACGTTACATAATTAGTCAGAGAAGATCATAATGAGCTATGCGTGTTATTCAATATATAAACGTTACATAATTAGTCAGAGAAGATCATAATGAGCTATGCGTGTTATTCAATATATAAACGTTACATAATTAGTCAGAGAAGATCATAATGAGCTATGCGTGTTATTCAATATATAAACGTTACATAATTAGTCAGAGAAGATCATAATGAGCTATGCGTGTTATTCAATATATAAACGTTACATAATTAGTCAGAGAAGATCATAATTTATTGACATGACGAATATGCTCATTACAGATCTGACTGTGCAACAGTTTTACGAAAAAAAAATACGCCTCACAATATACTTTCGAAATTTGTTAAACATTTGACTTCTATATTATGCTTATTTTCCTCTTTACCAAAATCGACATTCCATTATTTTCCATTCCATTTGACATTCCAATCGACATTCCATTATTTTCCATTCCATTTGACATTCCAATCGACATTCCATTATTTTCCATTCCATTTGACATTCCAATCGACATTCCATTATATTCCATTATATTCCATTCCATTTGACATTCCAATCGACATTCCGTTATTTTCCATTCCATTTGACATTCCAATCGACATTCCATTATATTCCATTATTTTCCATTCCATTATTTACCAAAATCGACATTCCATTATTTTCGATTTCGTATGTATTTTTATATTGAATATCGATAATGTTTGGTAAATAATGCTGTCGTTAAAATTAGTCTGATTGGTTAAGCTGTACATGTTTATATGTGCATGCTTCTGTTCAATAACATTTTGGCAAGAGCATCACAAATGCCTACGCAAATCGTGTAGACTTTTGCAATGGTGCTATTTACGACCTATTCGTGGAATCAGGCAACATCATGACTGTATTGAAAACATAAGTTAATTGAATTATCAAAATGAATTAATCCCCTTTCGTATTAGACATTTCAGGTTAAAGTTTGCTTGCAACAACTTCATATTTCTATATCTACTCTAGATATTCAATTATAATTCACACGTCTTCAAAGTTATTATATAAGGTGGCCAAGGCAAATAACTGTGACCAGCATTATAGCAGAATTCTGCCCCTTTTTGTAGTGATAAAGGTCCATAACTCTGACAAATTGATTGAATAGTCGAGCGCTCTGTCCTGAGACAGCTTTAGTTGGTTATTGTGCCTATACATTTGTTTTAGTTAAGCTACGCCCCTAGAAATTTACTAATAACCGGTCGTAACTATAACACAATGCATGATATACCTGAGACCTAATTAAATCCAGTGTTACATTTATACGACGTGTTATTCCTATTGTATTACAAGCTCTCTGTATATTTTCGTATACACATGAAAGTAAAGAAAAGTGATTTCTCATACATTGCTTATTCTCAGATGTTCAAGTTGTTGTTGTTGTTGTTTTTGAAAATGTCATGACATGTCTTTGCTTAAAAAAAATTAAGCATTTAGGCGTATAAACTCAAATATTCTGACAAGAAAAGCATTACAAAAAGAAAAAATGTGTCCGCTGGGCTCGAACCCATGACCTCCGAAAAATCAAAATTAGATTATGTCAATCAAAATTAGTGACAAAATACATTACAAATGCTTTATTATTTTTGTCATTTCAATTGATTTGTATTCATAAACGACCAGAAAACGAATGTTTTGTCTATTTTGGAATATGTAACAAACATTTTGGAAATTGTCAGTTCGCATATCTATAAATAGGTCCTATCAACCTGTTAAAGTTAAAAAAAATAATAATAAAGGGCAATACTCATGATCCATTTGAAACGTGACGTGCATGACCGCACTATGTTAGTTCATATTTATAATTTTAACGTTTTAAGTTTCATGGAATTCTACCCGTCAGTTACTGAGAAATGGCGACGGACGGGAAAATGTGCATTTTTTATTGAACAAAGGACAATAACTCTGGAGAAAATTGACTGATTCCATTGAAACGTGACGTGCATCACCGCACTATGTAAGTGCATATTTATAATTTTAAGTTTCATGGAATTCTATCCGTCAGTTACTGAGAAATTGCGGCGGATAGAAACAACTGCGCATTTTTCATTGAATAAAGGGCAATAACTCTAGAGAAAATTGACTGCTCCAAGTAAAACTTAACGTGCATCACTACACTAGTTCAGTAGACATTTATTTTAAGTTTCATGAAATTCTACCTGTCAGTTACTGAGAAATGCCAACGGACAGAAAAGCGTGACGGACGGAGAGGACGGACTGACGAACAACGCCATTTCAATATCCCCACCGGGATAATAACCTACGATACAAGATACAACTAAAATTCCATCAAACCAGGGAAGGTCACCGTTGGAGGTTTAATGCAGACTCCTCACAGTGATTTCCCCTTCTAATACTGTATCATACGCCTCGTGTAAGCAAAAGGGGAATCAATGTAAAGAGATTGCAGCCTTCTAATTATAAGAAATACAATAATAAACGCACTGAAAATTCAACATGTTTGCATGCTTTAGTTATTACAGCTTAAATGCACAAAGGCAATATCATACGATTAGATAGTTTCTCCAGTCGTTGGAAAAGACATGCATACTATTTGTTGGTTTCGGAAGAATATGGATTTTAATTCACGAGTGATCTTAGAATTTTATATTTTCACGAGTGGCGCAGCCACGAGTGAAAATATATTTTTTCTATGATCACGAGGGAATCAAAAATCGATATTCTACCAAAAGCTACACATTTTCGTTTTATTTTATTCTGTTTACGCCGTTTTGTTACATTTTATGTGCTCTCTAAATGCGTTTTAAGTTGAAAAACTCGCGGGAATTATTACGTCATGTCGTCACAATTTTGAGCCCGGCAGCATTGACGGTCCGTTTCATTTACTGTATAAACTCGGGAACCAGTATGAAACAGTGAAAATTACCGGAGTGATAATTTTCACTGTTTCAAACAGTGAGTTACCAATTTTATTTCACTGATATTTCCCTATAAACCACTAAAAAGCATAAAATAAAACCCAGCTCTTATCAGTGATACCCTGTTAATACTGCCCGGCAG
The DNA here is from genome assembly GCA_027627225.1 of Congeria kusceri. Lineage (NCBI taxonomy): Eukaryota > Metazoa > Mollusca > Bivalvia > Myida > Dreissenidae > Congeria > Congeria kusceri. Next base: position 44,878,892 of record CM051039.1, on the reverse strand, counting down.
TGGATACCACTGTGAGGTATTTGATATACTCCTCGCAGAGGTTACTTCCCCATTCAGTGTACAGTGACCACTGCCACCACCAAGAAAGAAATCCTTCCAGATATGGGCGTGTGTAGGAAGTGTAGTAGTAGTAGCAGCATCAGCAGCAACAGCGGTAGTAGCAGTAGTAGTAGTATTTTATAAGACTATTTTATTTTTCATAAGACTTCAAGTAAACATGACAACTCAACGAGTTTACGGTGTCAAAGTTGTATTCTTCTCAATGTCCATCATTTTAATGAATCCCGCGTGATCTGACAATAGTCACGTGGAAGTTGGTCCCGGCAGGGATTTGATATGAGTTAGTTTGAAAAATATCAAGGTGATACATTAATTGTGCAATAGGCAGGAAACGCAAAAATACGTGAATGACGTAGGCATATTTAAGGAAAGAAAGTTGACAAAGCGTAGTAATGGAACAATTAACTCCACAAACTGCATTTCATTTTATCAAATTAAACTTGTAGATTTCTATAAGTTAACAAACCTGGAAATAAAATAAGGCGTGTCGTGGGAAAACCGGGCTTAATGCATGTGCGCCTACAGTGGATTTGTGTTTAGAAGAGACTTCATTGAGACAGATTATACCATAAAAGCGGAAAGAGCCGTCCCGGATTAGCCAGTGCGGACTGCACAGGCTGATCCGGGACGACACTTTACGCACATGCATTAAGCCTGATTTTTGCACGAGACGCCTCATATTTAATAGAATAAATATATTGACAAATAGCAATGCATGTTTAAATTAGGGTGGCACACACAACATTACATATTTAATAACAACATTATATAACTAAAACAATGACATTACATAGAATATTGTATATGCAAGTCATACTACAGCATTCAAATAAATAAATACATCATAAAATAATTGTCAAACGATGTTCACTAACGCGACACCTAATGCCAAACACGTAAGAGAGATATATAAATAAGTAGTTTGGTTAACAATAAATATATTTATAAATTGTTTAAATAACTGCAAAACTTCATTCAGCAATAAAGTGTTCCCAAATTGTAATTTTAACACAAAGAACGAGAAACATATAGCTAAGTGTTTATTGTTATCATTTTAAAAGCAGCAGTCCAGATATATGTTAATAAAATACAACTTTGCAGAAATCGTTTCTTATGGACATTTAACTGATCAAAATACAAGGAAATGCATTGAAATCGTTAAATTTATAACGTTTTGATAAATTTTTATCGTAAAAGTATCTGTATGCGACAGCTAGGATGGCATAGATGTGACATGTGCATGTTTTTATTTATGTCGTACCCACGACATATTTAGTTGTGGGAACGAGATCTTATCTTGTGGGAACAACATATTAAGTCGTGAGAACGAGATAATTAACTCGCGGTAACGACTTAATAAGTCGTGGGAACGAGATCTTTTCTCGTGGGAACGACATAAATAACTCATGGGAGCGACATATTAAGTCGTGGGAACGAGATAATTTACTCATGGTAACGACATATTAAGTCGTGGGAACGAGATCTTTTCTCGTGGGAACGACATAAATAACTCATGGGAGCGACAAATTATGTCGTGGGAACGAGATAATTTACTCATGGTAACGACATATTAAGTCGTGGGAACGAGATATTTTATCGTGGGAACGACATAAATAACTCGTGGGAACGACATATTAAGTCGTGGTAACGAGAAAATTAACTCGTGGTAACGACATATTATGTCGTGGGAACGAGATATTTTTTGTCGAGGGAACGACTTAATGAGCCAATCAAAATCACAACTCCACATATGCCGATGTAAAGTGGAAGTTGAATGTCCATAGGTGAGTGGAAATCTGTCGGAGTTGTGATTTTGATTGGCTCATTTTCTGCACATGTCTCATCTATGCCACCGTAGATAGCTGGTGATGCCTTTGGAGTAAATCAGAATGTACATTAGTAGTGTATATCCGATCCGGTTCGTACAAAGCGTTCTCGAACATAGACATTATAAATGCCTTTCGTAAATAAGAAACAGTTCTCAGTCGAAGAAACGTCTTTAACATTCATCAGAACTAATGCCTATTTAAGATGTATTGAATTATCTTGTATGGACTGCGGCTTTAAATGAATAAGTAACGGGGCAAAATACACACGAATGCAATTTGTGATTTATGATAACTGCAAGCCGGTTCTTTAGAATTCCGATATATTACTAGATCTTGTTGAAATTGTCATTTGGTAAGTTTCTTAAACGACCTTTCTAAATCTGATACACGAGGGACATCAATGACTGGTTACTACATATTTTTGGAGAACATTTTCCATTAAAACGCTTGGATATGGAAATATGAACTCAAATCAAAACGTCCAAACGGGATTAAAACTTCTTGCTTGAAGCTCTCGAGATTGTGCGCTGTTTCCCGCCATATGACGTGTTAATCGGCGCGTTGAATCCGGGTTCTCGCATGCCGTCAAATCCCGCGTCTCTTAGCTTGGCGTTCGTGATCAACATGGGCGACACGGCTGGCAATCCTCGCTCTGCAAACAGAGATGTGTAGCACTCAAAAAACATGGTGGGTAATGTGCGATCTGGGGAATTGTAACATCCCACTGGGGTAACTGCCTACATGTTCATAACAAAAGGCCGTATAGTAATGTACATTTTATTTTCTATGATGTATACGCTACGGAGGCTGGGATAGAACTCTCGACACTGCAGCACTCCTTCTAGTTACATGCATGCAATGACTGTGTCATATACAAGTGATCTCTATCATCCAACCCTGGTATACCCGTGTCTCTCCTATGACCTGTATATGCAGGCGCGTAGGAGCAGGGGCCGCAGGAGCCGCGGTTGCGGCTTCAATATTTTTGGGGAGCATCAAACATTATTTTCGAAAATCATCTTTACTTTAAGATTGCTCAGTGGTCTGCGGCTGTTAAAAAATGGGCCCGCGGCTGCAATCGACATGGGGCCGCGATCCTGATTAATAAACCAGTATACAACGTGTCAGGAAGCTTTCAAGAATTGGCGGATAACAACTGTAACTTTTATTGAAACGCGAGCTAATTACTACTGTTATGCTTTGAACCTACAGATGACTACCCATTATTTATTTACTTATTTATTATTTTTCAAAACAATAAGCATTATATGTTTGGCTAGTAAATACAATTTTGCAAAGAAAAAGGCGTTAAGACTTTCATTCATTCTTTTCATTAACGGTCTTGCCGAAATTCTGTTCAAAAAGAATTTTCAATAATTAAAATAGGTAAATGAGTTTACTCGATAAAGTTATTTTATTGTTATTGTTTTTGTTTTTTCTTAAATCCAAAGTTCATTAAAATGGATGTTCCAAACCAACCTCGAAATTTTAAATTCCTATTACCGGTAAACGATCATCCAAGGCATCAAAACTCCGAGCAGAGATCATTTAATGTTCAGTGGTTTGATAACTATCATTGTTATATTAATATTAGATAATGTGTTTAATTGTTGTTCATGCTATAAGATATCTGAATAAATACTACAGTTGATCCATGCGTCTCTATTCCATTTTAGAATTTATCTGACCTTGAAATAATGAAATAAGTTATCAAACTGTGTATCTTGAATCACCACTTTTAGCAGAAGAAAATGCAGGAAAAGCCGTGTATTACATCGACATTTAAAAAAATTCTCGTAGGGAGGGGAAACACCTTCCGTACCCATCCCTCCGCGGCCCCAATGATTGTGAGCTTCCTACGCGCCTGATATGCAGGACCTCACTGAGTTACAAAATGATATCTGAACGCTGAGATGTATAATTTACCAATCCAGTTTTGGCCACTAACATTTTAAACGCCTCAGTATTTTGAAAACCTCCCCAGCTTTTATTAAATGATTCATTTCCATTCAATGAGCCTCATAAGCTATGCAGCAGCTTTACCCTGAGTTATTTTGTGTCAACTGGGTCCAGTTAAATCTGTGCTATCCAAGTGCACTGACTGGATAAAAGTCATAAAACGCTACATTTATATCGCATATTATTGACATTTATACATTCGTAGAAACGTCTACTAGTATAATAAACACGGTGGGTGATCTTGGATACAAAACAAAGACGTGCACCACGGTGAGAAACAATGTGGGTGATCTTGACCCGAAATCAGAGCTGGTGCTGCATGATACTAAACACGGTGGATAATCTAATACTCACACTAAAACAGAGATGTTCATCAATGTATTTCAACATGATGGGTGATCAAAGATTAAAGAGGTGCGGAACAATATATAAAGAGACACGAGAAGCAGGTTAATGTACACGAGAGACCTAATAACTAGAGGTGCGACGCAACAATAAAATGTGGGCATGTGTGGTCTGACATACAGTGGATAATTGTTTCGTAACAATAAACAAGGAGGGTAATAAAAGATTTGACGGCAGAGAGGTATCATAGTATTATATTATAATTTTCTTCACAATCAAAAACATATTGGAAAATCTGGGGTCTGAGAGTAGAGACGGACAGTGCAAAACTAAGGCCAAACAAAAATTAAGTGTTTCGGGCAACCCGACCCTACCTAGCAAGAGCCCCGACCCTAAAGTTTTTAGCGATGATTGTTTTCCGTGAAATCCGTATTCGCGGATTATCTGAGATCTGAATGTAGTGAAGTTCAAATATGTAAAGTTTACAATATTACCCGAGCATGAACAAAGAATTATAAGGCGTAACAAAAAATATGTTTGTTTCAGGTAACCCGACCTACCCTAAAAAAATGCCCCGACCCTAACACATTTTAATGCGTTTGTCAGATTTAGTTTTGTTTTATTTACCTTTTTTAATAAATAAATGTGTTTTGGATAAATAAGTGTTTTGTTTAGATAGCATCCACACATAAACCATGTTTAAAGATATTACTGATATGTTTTGAATATTTATTCAGTTTAGAATCTTCAAGTTAACCATTTACCAAAAAAAAAAAAATCCCGACCTACCTACCCTAATTTTTTTGGTCATGTTACCTGAAACAAACATATTTGTTTTCGCCTAAACACGCAGACTATGAACAAGTTAACGTACCCATTTCGTCAATTACTTTTTGTTTCGCTTTCTTCGGTTGCTCGCTTCTGAAATTCAAATGCAGGTTATTAAATTACACTGAAAGTTTGTTGTCTTTCCTAAGTCTTAACTGCATATTTACTTAAAGAACAAGGCAAACCATTACATATCATTAAAAGTCTAGTTGCAAATCGGACATTTAAGTTTCTTGATTGATTGATCGATTGATTGATTGAATAATTGATTGATTGATTTACTGATTGGTGGGTGGGTATTGGATGGATGGATGGATGAGGATGGATGGATGGATGATGGATGGATGGATGGATGGATGGATGGATGGATGGATGGATGGATGGATGCATGCATGGATGGATGGAGATGGATGGATGGATGGATGGATGGATGGATGGATGGATGGATGGATGGATGGATGGATGGATGGATGGATGGTTTTTTGGTGGGTTTTGGGTAGGTTTTGGGTGGGTGTATTTTGTGTGATTTCGGGTTGGTTGGTTGACTGACTGACTGTCGTTCAACAGAAAAATACAGATCGACCGTCCGATCGATATACAGATCGCCCGACAGACCTACAACAAACCGACAGACCGACTTATTAATTGATAGGTGGCTGCATGACAAATCTGACGGCACAACTCACGGTTTGGGTCCGGCCGGAAACACCTCCTCGTACACCGTGTCGTCCACTTCCTCATCCGGGGTCTCCGGCTTCGGTTTTGCGCCGCCTACCGGTCTGAATAATGGCAAGAAATTCACTTCCGGTAATTCAATTGATGTATGCCATGAACAAAAATTAATGATAGAAATGAGGTTGAGTGATTCTCGACCCCCTGACTACACTTCTTATCCAAGAATCTTAAAAGATATGTAAATATTTAGCCAATAAGGTAACGACTTAGTCAAAGTTGTATATTCCTTCATTTTCTTATTTTCTCATGTTCATACTTATCAAATAATACTTATAAGTTTTAAACACTATTATACAGAATTTCGCTTTTTAACAATGTCGAAATTGTAAAAGTCAATACGTTGTATTATATTTTGTAGTATAAAGCTACATGTATTTATTAAACAATCTTACGGTCTGACTATAAAGTGCGCCATTTTCTTGCAAAACAATGTGTACCACATATTAGGATATACATGTAAATGAAATCTAATTCAAACTCTTATTACACTGTAGTATTTAATTTCTTTTTTCAGCTTCTTCGATAAATATGTGTTTTCCTATTTCGATTATTTGTTCAATTACTTTTGTTATCCATTAAGAACGAACAAACACCGTCGATAAATATGCACAAAGTCATGAACACTAATGCTTGATATGCAGACGACAATTCTGCTTCCGGTGTGTTCACTTACAGCGGACAGCACGTGACCTGGCGCCGGAAGCTGGCCAGGCACTTGTTATATTCCGGACAACTCTTCGGGAGGCACGTGCCTATCCGGTGGAACCGGATACACAAGACGACGCAGATGCCTACAGAAAAATGAAGAAATTCCAATGTTGTTTTTTGCAGTGCTTCATATAACTTTTAGCCTAGAGGGCAAAGGTACACTCGACTAAGAATTTACGGGGGTAAATGTACATTAAATCCGAAATGTATGTGGGGGTAAAGTTAATGTATTTCTGTCGGAAATGCATTGTCAGGACAAAATAAAGCAATTACACTTTCTAAAAATGCAGTAGACGTTTAAAAAAAGAAAACAAAGAATGGTTTAAATAAGAAATTTCCACGTATCCCTACTTTTAAGTCGGATATAGTTTATGGATATGGCTTTCATTTCCATGAGTACACAAACATTTGAAATTTTGTGCATAATTGTACACCCGGATTTTATTTTCTATGCGTATTTCAAGGTTTTATAGGCTTAAATTACGCGTGTACACTCTTTATCTGGACGTCTCTTTTTGTTGTTGTTGTTTATGCAGACAACGTTTTTTTAAGAATTCAAAATATTATTGGGATACGATGAAGTTATTATCAATGTTTTAGACTGTTCAAAACATCGACACAGTAATTATTAACATTTAAATTTAAAAAAATGTTATCGTTGTCAAATATTGAATGTGTGTTATATAAAATGAATTAATAAAATGTTTCAGTCAAACGGCATGTAAAGAAAATTAAGAAATGCTTTCCTTAATTGCGACAATAAAAAGGGTGCAATACTGACTTCAGCACATAAATGCATTCGGTTCCATGTGTTCATATAAAATATAAATTCATGTCATTATACACATAGATGGTCATAAAGAAAGCGTCGCGATTTTTTTTTCAAAAATGGTTTACTTGTTGTTAGGGCGATAGTTGCCATAGCAGCCCCGAAGAGAATGGTGTTATCGGTGCTTTCAAACCAGTTATAGCCCGGGGGTGGGGGCGTGGTCGTGGTTGTTGTTGTCGACGTAAATGTATTGACGGTCACTGTAACCGTTTCTAAAAGAACAAAAAAACAACTGGATAAAGCAAACAACGTTTTTGTCCCGATTTAAATGAGTAATTGAGTGAGCGAGTGAGTGAGTGAGCAAGCGAGGAAGGGAGTGAAGGAGAGAGTCAGCTATCGATCTCCAGAATGCACTGAATGGTTTTAAAATATATTGCGACAGGTGGAAATTAAATGTCAATATAAGCAAGACAAAAATAATGATAATTGGGAAAGGAAATATCAGAAGGAATAACATTAACTTTAAAATTGGAAACACATACATTGAAACTGTAAACAAATATAAATAGTTGGGTGTATATTTTACAAAAAGTGGATCATTTGTAAAAACAAAGGAATATATAGCCGAACCGGCAAATAAAGTAATGTTCTGTCTTTTGCGCAAAATAAAATCACTTCCTTTGCCATATGTCATCCAAATAGACTTATTCCCAAAAACAATTAAACCTATTCTTCTATATGCAAGCGAAATTTGGGGTGTAGGAAATATAGATGAAATTGAAAGAGTTCAACTCCGATTCTATAAATATATATTTAATCTAAACAAATATACACCATCTTACATGATTTACAGGATTTATGGTGAAATTGGTATCACACCAATCAAAGTAGATATCCAAAAACAGACAATAGCTTTTTGGTCAAGAATTATTGAAAACACTGAATCAACAAACACTATAAACTATCGTCTAAATTATATGAACTTTTGTTAGATCTACATTCTAAAAATGTCATAAAGTCAACATGGATAGAAAATGTCAAGACAATACTATGCCACAATGGATACTCTGGAATATGGTACAGTCAATTCTTTCTAAATAAAAAATGGCTTGTTACATCACTATCCAATAAATTAAATGACATATATAAACAAAACTGGAAATCTGAACTTGAAAGAACATCAGACTCAAATACTTATAAAATAATAAAACAAACATTCATTCAAGGCAAATATAGAACAATTTTACCTGCAACCCTAAGTAGAAACCTTATTGCTTTTCTCACAAGAAATCATACCTTACCAATTGAAACTGGACGATGGCACAATGTACCAGTACATGAACGAAAATGTCCCTCATGCAACGATATAGGCGATGAATTTCATTACTTACTTAAATGCCCTATTTTCAGAAATGAAATAATAAAATATTTAAATATTCAATACTATACAAGACCTAATGTACTAAAATTCCACACAATAACAATAAGTCGCGGTGGCGTAGTGGATATGGTGTCCGCCTAGCGATCCGGAGGTCCCGGGTTCGATCCCCACTCTGGGAGCGTTCTCCCCCAAAGACACCAAGTACTGGTTCTACCCGAAAACGGACTCGAGTGTCGCAATAAGCCTTAGGCTTACGATGCAATCGAGCTAAAATAAATAGGTTTAAACTAAACTAATAACAATATGTGAGAACTTCAAATGCCTTAAAAATCTGAGCTTATTGTGCGGTAAAATAATAAAATATTTCAGAGGCAACAAATAATGGTGAAATACATAGTCATTAACTGTTTTTAGCCCATGGTTAATTATGATTGCAAATTAGGATGAATACAAAATTTTACAAAGCATAGACATGCATCAAATCAAAAGCATAAATATATCCACATCAAAAACAAAAATAGTCAAATAAAAATAAAAATAAAATAAAATAAAATAATCATGATAATAATTATTATTTATTATTAAGGTAGCACACTGAAGCTCCTATATCTTGTTTCGGTAGGGTGTCTTCAACCATTGTGCAGACCTGAAATAAATAAAACAAATAGAAATAGTGCTACTAAGTGTGGCTTATTATAATTTTTAACAATTTGTTGAAGGTTAAGTTAAGCACACACCAATACCACTAAGTAATATGTTAAACTAATTAAATGAAAAAAAAGTAACAATACACGTATAACTAGGTCTATTCCTAAGGACAATCTATACATACAGTATATTAAGTTTCTGTAGGTGATGGACCCATATAGCACTTCAATGCCGGTAACCCCTGACTAATATCTCCAGTGGCCCCCTACAATAATTGTAAATATCTGTTAAAATGTCATAATTATATTGTAAATATTAGAACGGACACATATGACTGTCCACAATACCATATCAGAATTTATATTTTTTATTTTTATAGTTTATTAAAACTGTAAATACATGTAACCATATGATAGACTCCATAATTAATATACATTCGGTTATAAACACAATTATGTATTGTAAAGAATCCAATGTCTTTGTATGTTTATGCAAAATGTGTTATTCTTGTGCTATTTTATCAACTATGTTGTCAAGTATATATGTGTATACTATGTTACATCACCAGTAGCCAAATAGGCACTGGCTACTAAAATTTCTAACTGGCTACTAAATGTTCTTACTGGCTGCTGAAATTAATGTAAATAGATCTATTTGAAAATGAAGCTCAATTTCACACTTTCTGAGGAAAATATTTCTTAATACCAGATTATCTTTGTAAAATAGACATTTTTGGCTACTAATTCAGATTTCTTAGCGACAACCTAGGTATATATGGGTCTAACAATCAAATATATGTGTTTGTTTGTGTATTTGTAGAACTGAATATGTTAAATTACCTATAAATAAGTATATGTAAATTGAAACAATGTTTGCTAATGAATACTGTTAACAATCATAAATATATAATAGTACTACGCTAAGTACATATGGGTTTAATCATTTAAACTTAGAACTAGAACAGAAGTCTATGTATATCAAGTTTTTATAAACAAAATTTACCCCACCCACTCCATCTTTTTATAAAGAATAGCAAACCAAAGATAACACCTATAATTACCTTGTGAAACTGCAGACGACGATCCACTTCTGTTTTCAGCCCGAAAGATTTTTTTGAACCTCTTTAATAATATCATTAATGACAATGTTCAAGATAAACAGCAATTTTGTTCAACGGTAAACCACGTGAAACTTTCCTCTACTGGTTAGCGAGTATTTGTCGGACAGTAGTATTATCCGGACGTTTTTAAATATTCGCGTTTCGTAACCGCTTTTCGTATTTTATCATCATAATACAAATAAACGCTTATATTTTCATGTACGTTTCGTTTTTCTTCGAAAATAGTGAGTTTATTTTTTGGTAAAACCCCAAATGTTTACGTTGATAGTCTGAAACGCATGCAACTGTCGTCTGGGTAAGTAAAATGACGTGCGCATGCGCGATAAAATCCCAATTTGGAGCCCAGACAGGGTTTGTGATAGTTTTGGCCATCTGCTCATTATAGCAGACGAACTCTCGCAGAACATTATTTAACCCGCTACGACGTTAAGGACGTGCGTAGTAGCTACATAGATACGTAACGTCTAGTAAACTCTTTAAAACGTCATGCTTCCGTATTTGTTTCAACGCCTTACTTAAATTCTCCAGTAATTATTAAATCATTTGATAAACTGATATTATTTTGATATAAATTACGCATCTGATTATTTATTTGTTGTCTAATATAGATTGAATAAAGTTATTAAGCCGTTCTCCGTATATTTCACTGTTTTAAAAAACGTCCGAAAAATACTAATGTCAACGTGAAAAAAAAAACGTGGTTTATGTACCCCTTTCAGGACCTCTATTGTTGCGCATGCGCACAAGTGAAACTTATTTTGTTTACATACGCAAACGGGTGATCAACCCAGGATGTTACAAGCGAATTTTCTTCGTTGAGTTTGTTCATGAATTAAAACTGTCCCAAAATAAATGCATATTTCGTCCGACAAATACTCGCCCATCAGTATACACAAAGCACCCGATTTAATAAGACCGTTAACCGATTAGAATTCAGATACGGCTAGATTGCATGATTACTGTATAATGTTGTTTGCCATGTAAATCTGTACTCAAATTTGGTCAATCAATACGCTGTTTCCCGTCCATCCGCATTATTTTTTATTGCCATTGTTGCATGTGACTAATTATGTGTATTCTTCGAATGCATTATGCCAATTCTGTTCACATATATGTGAAAATTGTGCTTTATGTAAATAAACTGGTAAACTGGTAGAAAATGAAATAACGAATAAATGATTTAGAGAGAGGTAATTGCAATCAATATCTGGTCCCATTACTGCATGTGAGCATTCTTAAACTTTGTCTTAATCTTAAAATCAAAACCATGATGTAACATGTTCAATAGTTAACGTTGAGACTGAGTCTGAGTTTGAGAGATTTAGTAGATACGGGTCCAGGATTAGAATAATTGCGATAAAACATAAGGCCATACCAATTTGATTCTATTTTTAGCGTCCTCGGGCTGGTAGGTTTTTGGATGCCTGAACGAGAAAAAAAGTGACAATATAAACAATCGAGTTGGAAATCTTATTGAAATTTGAAAAAAAAAAATGACTTTGGTGTTTTTACCAATATTTGTAAAAACAAAGAGCAACTTGTCAATTTACACAGTTAAAATACTGTGTTAAAGTAGGTTCCCAATATGAAGATGATATATAACAGTTTTGCAGGTAAACATTTGCTTTTGCCTGTACCACTGCCATGAATAAGTTGTGAAAGAAAAATGTTTTTTATCGACTCATTGTTTGTTTTTTCCTGCCTGGTTGGTAGGTTTCGAAAAATCATGGGGAAGCTAAACATAGAATCAAATGTGTATGGCCTAATAAGATCGCAGTAGCGTAATGGTTATGGTGTCCGCCTTGCGATCGGATGGTCACTAGTTTGATCCATACTCGGGCAGCGTTCGAAGGACCTTTCTCAAAAGACACCAAGTACTGGTTCTTCCCAGGAACGGACTCGAAAGTGTCTCAATAAGCCAATGGCTTTCGACACGATCGAACTAAAATAAATAAGTTTAACTATCCCAAAGGCAAACTATATAATGCCATAAAGTATTTTTTTCATTTGCGAGCATGATGCGTGGCTTTGACTGCTGTAGATATCGTGAATAGAGTTGATTATCATGACAAAAAGACGAAGCAAGACATGACAACTGAAGAGTTTCCTGGAGATGCAAGACTCAAACAGACAATCACAAAAGACGAGATTTTTTAACACGACGGGTCTTTAAAAAACGACACTCGGTGTCGGTGTGAATTGAACAAAGTGAAAAAATAATTAATGCACTGTTCCTACTGTGGGGTATAGAGCCGAGGCATATCCACTTAGCTCCTAAAGAAAATGTTATATTAAGTCAAAATTTAAAGAAGGAATTCTTTCAAATAAAATGATCCGTGTGAAAATCAATATTTGATATTTCAGATGTTGTAAAATAAGAAACCTCTGGTTTTCTATACCAGAATAAAAATATTTAAGACAAAATAAACTTGTAATAAACAGGCTACAGACTAAAGGAATTGTATGCTTTTAAGAAATTCATGTTCACTACGGAGCTGCCTGAATACCTGAATACCGCCCCTGGGCCCATATTTATAACGATTCTTAAGCCAGTCCTAACTTAAGTTGAAATAAGTCAAAATTAAAACTTGGGTTTGAAACACTATGATTTGGAACATCTGCTTGACAATTACTAAATATTAACACACTTTGAATTATATTGCAATTTCTGTGTCAAAATCTTCAAACTATGCATTTCTTCGTCAGAATATCCAATTACAAACATTGATTTTTTTTAGATTTTTCTTAATTTGTGACTAAGATTCTTTATAAGTACCAGCCCTGGCAGATAACAGGTGTTGTCACAGTTCAGAGAATATGGTCGGAGAGAGCCGAGTTGGTATTCACAAAGCCCCTAAGAGATATCTCAACTTAAGTCAATATGTGAAATCCAATGACTTCTATTTACAAAATGGTAAAATACTAAACCTCTAAGTAATAGTAACTAGTTGAAAACAGTTTAATGTAAAAAAAAAACTATGTAAGAAACAGAGACAAAGACTTATAAGGAATTTCAAGTTAAAGAGGATATGTACGATTTTAATATCAACATTTCATTTTCTCATAATTTGAACAATACAAATGAGAGGACGAATATAATCGAGGAAAGTTAAAATAAAAAGAAATAAACATATATTAGTACAATATTTCATATGTTATTTTTTAAATGAACTTCCTGATAACGACATATTTATTCCTAGTGCTACGCCGATACCGACACCTTTAATCGTATTTGTGAGAGAAGCAACAAGAAATGTCTTTTAAAAAAGACAATCGGCGTTGAAATTAATACTGAGATGTCATTTTTTACCCGAAACATAATACGTGTATATACAAGAGGGACAAGATGATCGGTTACGTGACTTCTCGGACCCCAGCTTTTTTGGTCGAGACTTCTCGGACTGTATATTTTTCGGACACCATAAGAAAACTTATCGGACCCAAAATTAATTTCAGATAAACTCAAACATTATTAATATGTGTACTGTGAATAAACCGATCATACCTTCCATGTTTTCAACGGTGATAGATGACTAAGCTAAATGCTAGTAATTTACGTAATACTATAATTGTTACATGAATTTGTCAGGCAGATTTAACAAATTAGCATTGTCAGAAATTAATAATGAATGAAAATTATTATATATCAGACGAGTGTACATAGTTAAATTGAGTAATCTACTTTACGTATAATTAATTTTGCAAATAGTGTAGTCATGCTACGCAAACAAAGTAAAAGTAACTTCAACAACATTTCGGCGTATTACGAGACTTCTTTCACCACATTTTATTCACAGAAACATGTTAAATATTTTCAGAGATTGAATAGCATCGACTGGAGAAGTTGATAGAAAGGTGCAATTATAAATAATTCTTAATAAAACGAAACAGCAATTTAAATATAAACTAACATGCACAGTAAGTTTATAATTATTATTTCCCAATGTATTGAAATTCTCGGGTTTATGATTCTGCGGACGCTCATTTATCAATGTATACCGCTATTCCGCGCGCTATTTTTAGAATGATGCACCCTTTCTCTGGAATGTGTTGAATACGTTATAATAGACCATTTCATACCGATCTTCGCCGAATATCTACGTATCGCTCCGAAACGTTTCAGAGCACAATGATTCTCAGATATCGATCAACCAATGGGATTATTTTAATTGCTATTTATAGAGAGTGCCGCTGATATAGGCTAAACAAGATAATTAGTTAATTATGTGAATGTATGTTACATTCTGGTCATGATATACAATGAGTAAAATTGTTCATATTATGTTCAGTTCTAGAGCGTATGTCGAAGATATGATTATAACTTTATTTTAACCGCTTATGTAAACAATTATGTAAATTTTAATCCCCAAAAATATGCAATAGTTATTGGTAGACATCAAACCACTGTTGTAAGTTTGCATTCTCAAAATTAGAAAGTTTGCCCGATTCTATTGGCATTCAGTTTTCCCGCTGCATAAAATTCTCGCAATAAATCTAGGTCAAAAGTGATATAAGACAGCTACGCCGAAAAAAACGCGTCAATGTGTCGTATGAACAATCTGCACAGAACTTAAGTCAACGCGCAACAAATATTGGGGATTTCCCAAAATTGTACATATTTAATGTACATGAATTAGTTTTCGACTGGAATAAGAAAAGTATTTTAACGGTGTAAAGCTCTAATTTCGAGGATTTTTTAACATTAGTTCTTCTGAACTTTTATTCTAGTTTGTTATTTATCAATATTATATAGGTTTTATTTTACTTTCATATTTTTGTATAAAAAATGGATGAGATCGTACATACCCTCTTTAAGAATTTGAGAAATTGACTTAAGTTTTCCATGAGAAGCTTTGTTAATACGGGCCCAGGTGTAAGCCATTGCTTGGTGAGTAAATTACATACTAGTGTCTGTTCCATCCGTGACGGTGATTACTACTGGCCACGAGAACACCCCATCCTCGACGTCAATGCGGTGTGCCAGCTTCATATCTGCGTTGACCATTTTAAAGTAGGAGTAGCCATCTGCGGTATTTAATTATGATATCACATAAATGCATATATGTGAAAGTCCTATAACCTTGCTACTAGTAATTTAGCCTTCTTCCAATCTATTAATAGATTATTAATTTCAGAAGAACTATTTACAACGCGTGCACTCGCTATAAGCTTTTCGCTAACAGTGAAGATGATATTTTACACAGAAGAGGACACGGTAAAGCTTGTGAATTGTTCGTGAAGATCATTGAATGGAAATTAATCTCTATATAAACAATAGCTGGAGAGGAGTTTAAATGTGGCGTGTCGTGGAAAACCGGGCTTAATGAATGTGCGTAGTGTTGTACCGGATTAGCCTGTGCAGTCCGCACAGGCTAATCCGGGACGGCACTTTCCGCTTTTATGGTATTTTCCGTTTCAAGGGCGTCTCTTCTAAACATAAATTCAATGTAGGCGGAAATTGCCGTCCTGGATTAGCCTGTGCGGACGACACTTTACGCACATGCATTAAGCCCGGGTTTTCCACGACACGCCTCATATATGGGTAAACGTTTGACATTGGTGGAAATGTCCATTCAAATTAACTGAGTGAATTATCGAACCGCTATGCACATTTGGTTATGACCAGATTAACCGTGAGACAATTTTAAACAAACGAACACATGGCAATTATTATGATGGGGATCAATGCTTTAAAAGTAGCTTGGAAGTTACTTAATTTGGTAAAGTCTGATGAATCACCAGTGATATCTTACCTATGCTGTCATCTATCGAGTAACTGAGCACAGTTGAAGGAAATGTAGAACAGTTGAGAGTGACGAACACGTCCGATTCAGTGGACCTTATCCCGGCTGTGATACCGTACGTGTATTGGGTGCACGTGACGACCCCTACAATACGCAGACATGATTATATAGAGAATATATGGTGAGTGTTGGATAAAGATGAAGTTTATCATGCGAGGCTTATAAACAGATGAGCGCGAGGCTTGCCGAGCGCTCAAACGTTTCGTGCCGAGAATGATAAACTTCATCTTTATCCAACACTCACCTAATATTCTATTTATCCTATTATGCTATGCTCATAAAACATGCAAACGGCGTAAAAATACGTCGAAAATATAATTAAAAAAATAACGTTGGTTTCCCAGTTTTCACACTGGGTTTTTTGTTTACTACAAACGTCATCATTTGGTATGACGTCAGATTGAAATACATAATATGATATAGCGTTCTAAAAATATAGATCGAATAAACGTGTGCTAAAAATAGCGAAAGGATAAAGAACCGAACCGAACCGAACCGAACATGCGTTGTATTATGACTTGCACAACGTACATCGTCAATATAACAATACAAACAAAACATAATAGCAAATTAAAGTTTATACGATGGGTTGTTATCCGATCGATTCGGCTGTGGTAATAGGATAAAAGACAGTAAGCATGTTACATATTCGAAACTTTTTCATTACTGGTCGTGGACGTAATTCCGGCCTGTACGTAAATATTCGGACACCCTTCAAAAAGCCTTTTTGCGATAGAGATTAATATTGTTTTAAAACAATTAGCAAAAGAACTGTCTATAGCAACAGACCGACAGATTTCTCGATTCCAGTAAGTATATCGTTATTTACTTTTGAATTTAAATCTCAGTATCAGAACAGGAAATATTGAGTCACGTGGAAAAACTGACGTCATCATACGCACGCACAGAAAATATGGTGTTGCATGATTACAGCTTTAAATTTATTATTTCTTCTAACCGTTAACAAATTTTCACAAGGAAATTTTACAAATAGGAAACACCCGCTTCTGTTTAACTATTGTGCCCAGACATGTTTTCTCTTTAAATTCGGTTATCTCAGATTTTCTTACAATTCTCGCTGAATTTAATACCAATATCATCGTAAACTCGTGGCAGCCCCGGTAAGTTTGTGTTGAAGCCTTCTTCAGCGAAGGGGTTACTCAAGGTATCGAGAATATTCAGCCCCTAGATTTATCCGGTCCCAGTTCTAGTTAGCAATTCAGCAGACAAATCGGTCCCTTTGACAATTTGGCCCTCAGACTTATCGATCCGTATCATGAATGATGTGTTTGTTATATCTCAGAAATGTATATTCATACTAATAATATCTATATTTAATTGAATAATGTATTCTCTATTTTAATCATATCAGTTATAACTGTTTACTTACTCACATAAAGCGCATACACCCGCACAGGTGAACATTCACAGCTATACACTAAAATTTTAATAGAATTAAAGGAAGTTTAAAGTTATTTATAGCTCACGTCACCCTTGGCTTCAAATTTTAAAAACTTATTTACTTTATTTTTGACATAAAAATGACGTTTAAACAAAACAAACACAATATAAACAAGCAAAGGAAAGAAACGAAACCATTTGCAGTTCACCATATCCAACATTGGTTTTAATTATACAGAATTTAAGGGGAGGGGGGAGGGGTACCGGTGAAAGAAAGTCGTTTAGGTAGGATATTTTAGTCAAAATTTTAATTTTTTTAAACCTTGATCGTTACTCTTTAGATAAGGATAGTTATTAAAAAAAACTATTTTGTTATAAACATTGCCGAGGGTAAAAAGTGGCCGATTTTTTACGTACATTTGAGCTAGGAAAATGGACATTTTATACGTTGTTTATTTCCGTTTATTTAGTTACCTTACAATCGTCCATTTTGATTTAAACTTACACGTTATATGAGTTTCGAACCCAGGATTATTGATGTGTAGTTCAATTTTTATCAGTTGTGTACAAATTGACATTTAAAAAAAAACAACCACCAAAGTGGCCGGAATTACGTTCATGACCAGTACATCAAAATTATTGGTAATAATTATTGCATCACATATGATACATTTACGTAGAAACAGACAGTAATACTTGCACCTACATAAATGTGGAAGTTTTACATATCGGTTACTTTAATTCATTCCGATTAAATTAAAATACAATGTATCATGAATTGTAGGTCTGTCCCGAAATATTCTTTCTCGTCGACGCTCATCGTTTCCACGATATTTACAATCGTCAAGGTTATCTATTATAACTTAAATTTACGCCAAAGGTTACGCAAAAACTTATTAGCATTTGAGAAAAATCTCTTAAATCTTACGAAATAATGTCATTAATTTAATGCAAGTGATCGATTGTCTTAACAACACAGTATATATACGAAAAACAAACAAAACACAATACAGACGTAAGGCACAAAAATAGTTCCATTCCTTCAGAGCTTGTACAATAAATTTACTCAAAAACATAACATACCTACAGACGGGTAAATGATGATTAAAAGAATAAAAGAAAGAAATACTGCAATCCGTAGAGTCGCCATTTTGAACAAGGTTTCAAATCCGGAAATGCCTTACTATACAAATATTATTACAACATCATCGGGTAGACAATTTGATATGTCGGTACATTCTTAAACCAAAACTCGACCTGTCATAAGAACAAAAGCATTGCTCTTGCGAGCGAGTGACTTCGTATCGACCATTTTTTTACCTGATTGTGTTACTGCCAAATCTTATGTTTCACACTTATTTAGATACAATTGCTTTTAAATAGACTTTTAAATAAACCGAATCTGTCAAGCAGTCTAAAACAAAGAAAACAAAATAACATTAGCTAACTTTCTTGCTTCCACCACCTTAACCGGAGCTGTTCACAGATAAGCAAATTGACGATTTTCAACAAAAAAAAGTCATAGATCTCAAAAAGAAAATATGTTATATTTATAAAGCGTTTGTAACGCTTTTCGTCGGCATTTTGGGAAACACGTGTATCACTTACATAGCGTTAGATATACTCCACCAAATGCATACGTCCGAATGGCCGAGTGGTTAGCTCATTAGATTTTTGATTCCGAAGGTCCCGGGTTCAAGTTCCGGCGAAGGCAAACAGGGGCGTAGCTTGGGTTGAAAGAATGTATAGGCAAAATAGGCGGAATAGACAAAATGACGATGTAAGCAATATTTTTGTTTGTTTATTTGGGTTTTACGGCAACTCAGCACATTATGGTCATATCGTGCCGTTTACGTATGTTGATTTCAATATAGATTAGGAAATGTGAACTAAATTTTGTTATATGTGTTTATCTCTTTCAAGTACTGGATTAATGTATAGGATGGCACTGTTTGGAAAAGTTCTTTTAATGAATTTACTTGGAAATATCTTTCGCGAATATCACCGAGGTCTGTGCAATTAATAAGCATATGTTTCACAGTAAAATGTTCGTCGCAAGGTATACAATTAACACATTCGTACCTTTTAAAACGAGAAGAAGCTGTAAGCAATAACTTGGGACAGGAATGTTTATACTCTTGTGTGGCTACAAACAACTAGCTTCAGCTAAAACCCGCTTCTACCAAGTAATTGTAAAATATGCGTGTGTTTCGTGTAATTTATTTCATACTGAGGTAATCGACTCGTTAAATAATGAAGTATTAACCCAGCCGAAATAGATCCCCTCACCCCCACCCCCATCTTGTTTTTATTGCATTTTTGGCATATTTAATTTTTCCATCTCTGGAAAAACTGTATAGGCACGTGCCTATAGTACCTAAAGAAAGCTACGCCACTGGCATATTTTTTAATTTAACTTTTTTTCTTTAAATAATATTTGTTTTAAATTATTCCAGATGCTTACGTTTTTGCACTTAAGACATGTAATGACATTTTTCTAAAAACTACGAAAATCTGTGAACAAGTCCCTGTAACTGATCAAGCTGAAAATGTCAATTTGCAAATAGTTGACTATTGTTCCGGTACTTTCACACTTACAATAATAATAACTTTATTTCGTGAAGAATTCACATTAAGAAACAGTATTTCTTTTTTGCAATGTGGTCTTCAATAAACAAACAAAAGTGAAAGCATGCATACTAAAAACATACGCGCTAATTAACAACAATAATTCAACTAATAATAACGATGATGATGATGATCATTATGATGATTATGATGGTGATGGCGATGATGATAAACAACAAAATTACTTCATGTACATGATAGAACCCCCAGATAGGGGAAATTACCTACAATATAAACATTCACACGGGCGTACATTCAATTTTGTCATGCATACGCCCTTCCTATGCGTATTACGAGGGGACGGAAGCGGCGTACGCCCTTCCTATGCGTATTAAGAGGGGACGGAAGCGGCGTACGCCCTTCCTATGCGTATTAAGAGGGGACGGAAGCGGCGTACGCCCCTCTAAAATTGTCCAACATTCGATTTTTGAAACAAACAATATATTAAAACACATGCATTTCGTTATCATATATGCGCATCAAACCAATTTTTCCGTATTTTCGTTAAATTTCTTATTGTTGTTGTGAAATTAAATCAATTGTGCTTTGATTTGGAATGAATTAATGTGTGCTTGGTTAACAACATAAAAATAAAGCTAGATTGTTCTAGTTTCAGTGTCAAAGCTAGATATTGTTCTAGTTTCAGAGTTAATGCTAGATGTTGTTCTACTTTCGGTGTAAAAAGCTAGATTGTTCTAGTTTCAGTGTAAAGGCTAGATACTGTTCTCGTTTCAGTGTCCAATATAGATATTGTTTTAGTTTCGGTGTAAAAGCTATATATTGTTATAGTTCCAGTGTAAAAGCTAGATGCTGTTCTAGTTTCAGTGTCAAAGCTATATTGTTATAGTTTCAGTGTCAAAGCTAGATATTATTCCAGTTTCAGTGTCAAAGCTAGATATTGTTCTAGTTTCAGTGTCAACGCTATTTATTGTTCTAGTTTCAGTGTCAAAGCTAGGTATTTTTCTAGTTTCAGTGTCAACGCTAGGTATTTTTTTTTATAGTTTCAGTGTCAAAGCTAGATATTGTTCTAGTCTGTGTCAATGTGTTCTTCGCTATCGAAAAAACGATTGGTAAAGGGAAGTAACCGTTAGAGCATATCAAGCAAACCGTAAATTTGCATTTAACTCCCTTGATCATCGACTTTCTGGGCGATTCTACTTTTTCGTAACAACTACAATGTATCGAAATGAAATCAATAATGTATGTTTCATGTCTCATATCCTGCTAATGTTAAAATTGTTATGATTCTCAACTCGGAAGCAGTAAAATACTGAAAAGATAATTGAAAAAATAAAATGTATTCAATAACTATTACCACCGTCTAAAAAGTGTTCTGTCCCCGATTGATCTTTACGACGATATTCTTTAAATGTCATCATTAATATATAAACACAATCCAATTATATCTCATTAAATGTAAGTTTAAACCTTATAGATAATTATCAATAATGTTAGGCACGTAATAAACATCCATGAGGAACATTCTAATTCATGTCATTTCCGTAACAAACAGTCAAAATGCAATGTATAAGGAGAATAACCCCCCTGAATGTGACGTAATGATTCGTCTTCAAATAACCCCCCTGAATGTGACGTAATGATTCGTCTTCAAATAACCCCCCTGAATGTGACGTAATGATTCGTCTTCAAATAACCCCCCTGAATGTGACGTAATGATTCGTCTTCAAATAACCCCCCTGAATGTGACGTAATGATTCGTCTTCAAATAACCCCCCTGAATGTGACGTAATGATTCGTCTTCAAATAACCCCCCTGAATGTGACGTAATGATTCGTCTTCAAATAACCCCCCTGAATGTGACGTAATGATTCGTCTTCAAATAACCCCCCTGAATGTGACGTAATGATTCGTCTTCAAATAACCCCCCTGAATGTGACGTAATGATTCGTCTTCAAATAACCCCCCTGAATGTGACGTAATGATTCGTCTTCAAAAAGTTCAATACGCGGAAAACATAAAAAGCGCAGCATTGATGTGACATGTTTATGTGTATGCGTATGTTTATTATGTGTCATTTCCATAACAGCGTTGTATGTATAATGAAGCTAATAATCAAAATGAAAGTTTGTAAATATGATTAAATCATGGAATTTCTTTCATAAAACGAACACATTTGTTGACTAGTCGCAGACTGGAGGCTCAGAAAGGGGATTTTATTAAAACAAAGTCATTTCCATAACAGTCATTTGCGTAACAAGTTGCAACACAAGCGATCGTTACGGAAATGACAATATTGTTACAGAAGTGAAATTATTGTTTGTCTGTAGGTTTTATGCAAGTTTAGTTCACTAACAGTTATAATATAAATAATAATGATGACGATGATGAATTAACAGCAGAGCAGTTATAATAATAATTTAAACAATGATTATGATGATGATGATAATGATGATGAAAGTAATAATAGATCTAATAGCTCTAGATTCTAATAATGATAGATCTAATAATAATAATAATAATTTTGTTTTATAATTATTATTCTTATTATTATAATACCGCATCAATAATAATAATAATTTAAATAATTTTATCTTTTAAGATTCTCGTGAAAGAACAGAGCAAAATGAAGACAGGTGTCTTGTTTCATCAGCTAGACCTATATCCTGAAAATTGCCAGTCTTTTATTCTCTGCCAAACCAACTTTTCTATTTTATCTAACCATTTACTAAAATAACCCCTAAATATGTTATATTAATTTTATCAATTTGGTTGTTTATATAAGTTCAAACATGCTGTGAATATATTCTAAATTCATTACCGGACCAGGAACAAGATAGAGTGCACCCATGCATTCCAGTTGCCCCTGGTACCAGTAGTACTGAGCAGCAGCAGAACCAGCTAGAAACAACAATGACCAGCTATCAATACCGACCATAAATTCCAGTCTTTATAAAGTAAATCATCATATAGTAATATGTTTAATGAGTATAATAAAGTACACATATACACACATTAAACATTTATACACATCAATTGTAAATTGCTGCAATTGTATTCATTCTTAAAATTCAAAATCTTATAATTAAATCTGACAAATGTGTGCTTTTACGTTTGACTAATTTTCATGTACAGTACAATTAATTTAGAAAAGTCAACAGTCAGCCGGATATAGACGAAAGTGTGATTGGTCGCAGACCCGCAGCTATCCAGGGTTGAAAACCAGACACTCGTTATGTTGTCTTGGATACGGTAGCAATATCCGGGTGTTGAAAAGGAAGTGGATGATGATGAGCTAAGGTAAAATGCATATAATGTCCATCAAACAATATTCAGTAAATTTATGTCTTTATTATTGTTCATAACTTCAGGCTGATTGGTAAGTCTGTTGTCAAGTCAATTATGTAACCTCCGTGAAAAATGAAGCTTGTCCTTTTACGTCTTTTTTTCATTTATATTTTACTTATATATTTATCGTCAGGTATTGTACAGTGCACTATGAAATGGTTTTTACTGGCCAAAACCTATCAAAGATGTACTTTGGTACAAGGCTGAAGACCTCATTGGCGTATTGATGATGCATGTGCACCCAAACATGTGACAGGACGACACTGTCAATTAATCAGCACACGTGGAAATTAATTGAAATTCAGCCTGATTTATAAATTTCTGTACTGCCAAATCTAAACTAAGTGTCATGATACATGTACTACTAAATAAAGTTTAATAGCAGTGGGTTTTGTTTGTTGTTTCTTCTGGGTGTAACTGACTAAGTTAAATGATTCTCGTGAGTGTCCTTACCGTAACAATCTGTCTTTTCCGTAACAGGTCTGAAAATGCTTTGATAAATGCTCAAAGTACCGTTACGTTAATATTTTTTTAACTGTAAATTTTCACAAACAATAAGACATGATCCGTTCACAACACGGGCATAATAGCTTAACGAATGACGTGTTTACATCATATCTCGGAGAACTGGACGTTTTCTGTACAAGTTGGTTTCTAAGTAGGAGAACATATGCTTAAAGAAGTAAAAAAAAAAAAAAAAAAAAAAAACACATACTTAACTTACATGTATCTGTATACAAATATGTAATTTTGCCCTGATATTTGAAGTTTTTACACATAATCAAAACAGTAAATGTAAAAATGACACATTTATTAGTTGTTACGGAAATGACGTCAGAGCGATAAGCACCAGTATTATCATGTAAGTACTGAACATGTATACTGGTGAATCTCACTGTTACCTTCAAAATCTATCTTCAAAAAGGTTAACTTTTTGAATAAAAAAGGAATAAGCATCAAAATAGTATGCCCGGATTGCACTTTTCTTTCTGCAAGATGCTAAGAACATGTACAATCACACTTCTACGTATGTACCACAAATATACTGAACACAAAGAAACCTTTTATTACCATTATCACTACATGTGTAAATACTGTTCAGTAAGAATATCGCAATTATTTGCATAACTCTGTGGTTGATAACGTTTCAGTTCACAGTTGTCAGGGATTACGTAGATCAAATGTTTATTTTTCCAATGTTTACATTCTCGTCTTATACTTTGTTGGTGTAATAATGTTAAAATAATAAATTTACGAACTGTCTTTCAACCTGATTAATGCCTACATTACCAAAAGCATGTTTTGCAACTCCGTCAGAGACAACAACATTTGACAAGTAACTTAGCGCACGTTCTCGCCTAGTGTATTCTGAGTCAGTCATAAGTGTAGAAAGTCGAACACGCGTGGGAAACACGTGGTTGCTGCTAAACTTTGCAAGCGCCTGACTGATATTTCTGTATGCTAAAAATAGACTACCGGTAGGTTATACGCGTTCGCTCCGAAGCAACTTTGAAATGCAGAATGCGGCTTGCTCGATTTTTCTTCGTCGAATTGAACACATTTTAAGCCTCTCATTAAAATCATCTCCATTCTGACCCTGCTACATGTATACTATTCGCCGACAACTAATGGAGCGAACGTTAGGATTTTATTTAAATGAGATTGACATTTTAAGGCGTTAAAATGAATGTATACTAAATTTAAAGTCAATTATATGGACATAATTATGTGGTCTTCCAATTTGCATTCAATTCGGGGAAACCAGTGTTACATGCATTTGGGAATATCCCTAAAGAAGAATTCATTAATTAACGGTCCGGTATCCCTTTTAAATAATTTATTTAATAACTTTTGTTTTCCTTTGCCTTACTGCGATCGATGGAAGAAATTAAATAATCCTAGCTTTGAAAAAAAAAAATTAATAAGTTGTTTTATTTTGGCCTTAGATAGATAGATTATTTTCATCATAAAATGTATTATCACTTGGCACAATACATCACAACATGCAAGCAAACAAATAAAAATTTGTATGGATTAAAATGCCTATGCAAGTCGACATTGCATGTTTAGGACAACACAAAAAGGAGTTATTTAACTTATTTCCAGTGTGGTCTTTAAAATATTATGCATATTAATTTTTATTTTTAAAATGACATATATAATAAATATCCATGTATCAATAATTATCGGTGGTAGCAATGACAACGCGGTTTTGTGACTTCAAATTTAAGCATTCGTGACCATGCAAGTTGCGTCATCAAGTTCAAAGTCAAATTAGGTCCACGAATGGCGTCAGTGTCCTTCGTTATTCACGTTGCGCTACAATACGTCTCTGTATACAGGGTACATTACGTAAAACTCTTATCAGAATGTCACTCTGTTCCAAACGGCTCAGTCAAAATATAACAAGACCGAGGTTAATTAAAGGGACTATGTCAACGAAAATGTGGTCTCCTTCAGCAACTTTAAACCTTGTTGAAGAAAACTTATATGAATAATTTACTTCATCATGAGAATTTTGATAAAAACCAATAAAGAAAAATACTTGAAAACGAAAACCCAGAGTGAGTATCGAACCCACGACGACAGAGAACCCACGACGACAGAGTCGTAAAAAGAAATGACAGTAGACAGCGCTGTAACCAACTGCACTATTCTGACTTGTGAAAATAGATGTGCATACTATGGTTATATAAGATACTCACATTATCAAGAAAAGGAAAAGGGCTAAACAAAAAAACAAAAAATTATATAAAGATTTTTTTCTCAGAATGCATGAACTCTTTTTCCATTATATGTACATTATTTGAACCTTTATTTTATGCCAATATCAATATTTAATTTTCATATTTTTTACTTAAGTTGTCACTTTGTGGACCTTTTCATTGACATAGTACCTTTAATTTCATGTGTTTATGTCAAGTCAATCTAAGACAGTGCTACATTGACGGCGTCCTAGGTACTAGCCTGGTGCGGCTACAGGATTTTGAGTTTGAGATGGGGGGGGGGGGGGGGGGGCGGAAATATTCAGTAACCGCCAACAAACTGATGTTGGTCACCGTTATTATTTCACTATGTTTAGGTAACCATAAACATAATTATAACTACAGATACTTGACGGCATGGCCATGTCAATGAACTCAATTTGCGCTACAAATGCATATACCAATATCCGGGGTAATTTGTTGGTACCTAAAGGTTGTTCAAGTAAACTTGTTGCAGTCGATTCACATGCGTTTGCACGATTGTTTACAGTTACATAAAAAGAATCGTTATATTCGTGACACCATGACAAAATTGGGTTGAAGGTCAATGGCCGGGATATCAAAATTGTTGACATTATTTGTTTTATGAAACACCAAAGTTGTCTTCAAGAGCTTTAGATAATGTCACTGCGAATGAAATGATGACGCACCTACAGTGATAACAAGGTCGGCTTTTATAATGTAGATTAAAGTTGCGTCAAAACGCTCCTTTCTTTAGAGGTTTCTTAACCTTCGTCCGGAGAATCTCCCTTCCGTCCCCGGAGAGAATAGTCATAGCGGAATTATCAAGATTTTCAGGGTCACGGGAAAAGAACAAAGATTGTCGGTGAAATTGCAGGCATTATCTACCTGGGAGTGGGGTGAGGCATCAGTTCTAACGATAAGTATTAGTTCAATTTTGATTTTCAGAACATTTAAGTGACACTGACCATCAATGCTGGTGTGAGGGTATTACGTACCGGACTGATTTAGTAGCCACTGAAGCTAACGACGTTATAATTTGAAGTAAGTTATTTTTAAATGCAAAAAGCTTAAAAACCTGACTATTTTATGTGTTTGTTCAAAGATCTATCAAATTAATTAATATATATCTGCTTTGTTATTATTAAGCAACAAATCTTATTTTCATGATTTTCGCAATCTTAATTCAACTTACCGATATATATAAATTCTTCTGAAGTTAACGGACCGCGGTAGTCTCAAAGAGACTGTACGAGAGATTAGTACATTCACCAGGAAGAAGGTTTTGAATAATATGCCGCAGTGGTTACAGTTGCGTCATATCTGATAATTTAATAAGGACAGAACACAAAACAAAAAGGAACAATGTTGCTGGCAGTGAAATTATTATATGTAGTCAGAGATCTACGTATAGATAGTTGATATAATATATTCAAAGGTCTATGTATACCATTATGTTTCGTCTGTTTTTTTCGATTTGCATAAATGTTACTTTAGAAATCCAACTTTTGTCATTTGCCAGAACATTATATTTTTGTTTAATAAAAAATGGTGGGCTCAAAATAATATAAATCAAACTAATTGTTTACGGATTATATATTTCGGTGCAACAACGTATACTGAGTATCTACTAAAATGTCTTCACGCCTACTTCACCTTCCAGAAGCATTCGTCATTTCGCTCCAGATCCGCATTTTAGTGCGCCATATTTGCAAGCGCTTAGCTGACGCAAATTCTTAACATGGCGACGATGTGTAATGGTCTACTGCGATGGAATTAAATCAGAGTGTAAAAAATAATTTTCTGGTTTTAATAGAAGCCAGACTTCTTTTAGTAGTTAATATTTTTTATTTTCCATCAACGGGCTGACACAAAGGTGAGATGTTTATTAATATTTGAGAATAATCCTCTATAACCGCATGATATTGCCATTGCCAGCATTGATTTAAGGTTAACACGGTCGGAACCAGCGCAGCGGTCAAAATAAATAATTGCGCTCCTAACAAAGCTGGTAACCACGCTTCAAAAGATTTCGCGGTTGAAAATTTGCGTCATTTTAGAAGGTATTAGTTTCTTTTTGCTGAATGTGTTTGTTTTTTAAGTTAAACACTTAAATTTGTACCAACTTTAATTTAATTAAAAAAAATTATTATGACTGTGTCCTTATTAATATGTAATTGTTGATTTCATAATCTTAATAACCATACTTTGTTCTGTTTTCTTTTGTTTTATTCATTGTGTGGGTATCTTTGTGCATCTTTATGCAACGTTGTGTAATTTGTGCATCTTCATTTATCATTGCGTATCATTGTTCATTTTTTGTGTTTTAGTGCATCATTGTGTGTCTTTGTAGAATCCGGACACAAGCCCACTCATTGTTTTTCACACTTAGGACATTATCAGCACGTAGAAATTAAACCCCAAACAATGTTGACGTCCAATAAACGAACATTACCGCTTTTAATTATATGAATGCAGTTATAGTTTGTGTAAAAAAATATAGCTGTACTAAATGTAATATTACTATTTACACTTAATAGCAACCCTGATAACAGCTGATTGCTTATCAGTTCAATCGGAGAATTAATGGGAATGACCTATACCACTCGTGGTTAATGCTTGATTAAATCAATATTTATAAACCAAAATCAAAAAAATAAAAAGTTCTTAAAAGGGGAATGTTTTATCTTTCTAAACATATACATTTTATTTTATTATTATTTCATACTAAAGATTAATACCGAGTTGATTTAGAAAATCTTGGGCTAAAATATGCGTATCCGCTTATCTCCGTTTTCGTAGTGCTGTCAGAAACATACATGGGTTTACAATAAACCTGCGGATATGTAAAACATCATGAATATTTATGAGATTGACGTCATCTTGTTCAGGAATGAATGAACTTTTCCATGGTGTTTTCAAAAATTATGTAGGACCATCCTACGCCGAGAAAATAGTCCTTAACTTTGACGCGTTATAAAATGACTTCTGATTTATGTAACAAAATTTCGAATATAGTACTAAAAAGAAGAAACTCTAAATTAAATTTTGATGCCAAAATTATTTTCTGGAACGAAATATTACATATCCGCGTTTTTAAACAAAGACGCGCATTTATACGGTTTGACCTCGAGACTGACCCGAGAAAGGAGGCGCCATGTTTGTTTTCTATCGATAGGCGAGTCATTGATGAAAATGTGAAAATTATCCAACGATACCGATTAAAACAAAAAGCATCAGAAAAGGTTTGTTACACTCATTGTTATTATTAATGTTTATGATTTATGATTAAGAACGAAAAATATATGTTAAAATCGAATTGAAAGTATTGCGTACGAAGCGATAGTAAACTACGCTATTTTGACACGAACGACAGACTCGTTGTGTAATGAATATTTCGATCATGTGTTGCACAAACAACAAATAAACGCTTGAAATTGATTAAAATACATGTTTTCAAACGAAACAGATCGATAAACATGCTGAATATATTTTATTTGTGTAAAAAAGTATGATGTTCGAATTGGGTACGAACTCGAAATTTTATTGGCATTGTTCCTACCATTTTTCGTATTTTTCTTGAAGTTAGCAAATAATAGAAGGATATAAATAAAACACAAACATTTGCACAAAATATTCATAATTTATTGATAATGTGTACATAATAGTTTTTATTTTGTTATTTTTCAGTTGGAATTGACAATATTGAGTCAAACAGTACCATGTACATGTACAAGTAATGGAGTACCCAGGACCATACTGCAAGGATGTGGGACTCACCTGCAACTCCATCATAAACAAGCAAGTTGAAAAATCCCTAACATTAACAAATGGAATTGTGCTTGAAATCTTCAACTTCACAAAGAAACATGGATACACATTGAAACACTTTGTTCAAGTGCTGTCACTGTTAAATGAAGACTGTCAAAATATAGCACCCTCAACTTTGACTTCGAAAGTAACCAGTGTTATTGATTGCAAAAAGAAGTTGGTTAGTAAAAAGAAAGTTCCCGGTATAAAAAGTGTCAATGAACTGTTAAATAAACACTTTAATGTGTGTGTGACAAAGAAGAATATCAGTACAGTTGCAGACTCTGTGCAAACTGAAAAAGACAGTGATGAAAAGCAAGGTTTGACAAAAGTGGAATCTCAAGGCTCTGAAACAAACTCTCAATCAAAGTGTACTCAAACTCACATTGACAGTGACTATGAACAAGATTCAAAAGAATGGAATATGACAAAATACCTTTGTCACAAATATAATATGAAATTGACAAAGTTGAAGAAGGCCACAGTTAAGCAAAATTTGAAATTGAACGAATGCAAACATCGCATCGGGCATTATTCAGTTAAAACCGTTAACAAAAGAGACGAAAGTGCCAAACAGAATCGAACACTTCTTCGCAATGCACAGAAACTGTTGCGAAAACAGACAAAGGATCTCCGGAATATCCGAGAAACCAGACGCGGTCAAAAATGAAAACCTATTGCTTGAAAAAAGTGTTCAAGACCTGAAATCTAATTTGGAAATAGTAACAGTGCAACTCTGGACTGAATTGAAGAAAAAGAAGTTAGCACAGAAGTCAAACAGCAGGTTAAGAAAAAAAGTTGCGAAGATTCAGCAGTCAGACTTTCAAATGAAAGCAATCCAATTGCTGAAACAAAATGAAGACCTCAAGCAGAAATTAGAAAAATTGACATGTAGGGCTGAAGAAAATGAGACGCTCATTGAGGATTTTCACCAGAAGCTAGAAGAAATAAAAGAAAGCTCTGAAATTAAAAGCAAATCGAGCAAAACATGCAATGAACAGTTACGCATGTGTATAATCCAGCTTGCTTCTGAATTTGAAAAGTAGTAGTTTTGTGACAGTGTGTTATTGCTAGGGAAAGATCTCAAGTGAAATACTAGCAGGGTGAAAATCTTAACAATGTTATATTATTATATTGTGATCAATTGAATAAATACATTATGGTTAACAAATCTAAATGACATATGTTAATACTAATAAATACACTGGATAATAAAAAGAAATTAATTTAGAGACTGTAAACATCTACCCTGCTGCTTTTTCGCAGAAGCCATCTCATTTTGTGTTACAAGATCACATATTAATAATTATTATTGATATGATTCACATACTATTTATATGATAGCTTTGAGTAGTGTTTGTTTGAAATTTGTTTGTTAACTATATATAACTTTGCTAATTAAAAAGTAGTTCTATTCACCAGGATGTTTTGCGTTATTTTACATTCCATGCTATACGACTCCGACTCCTACAATTTAAAAACGAAAAAAAAATACATGACTACTTCACTTTGATTCAAATTTAAGGTGACAAATCACATTCTTATAAGAAAACCAATGCATTTTTGGAAATCTGCAGAAAAAATGCTATCAGTATGCAAATTTTGGGTGTAATCCCTTGTCTAGAAAAAAAAGCTACATAAAAAAGAAGTAAATTTTCCTAAAAAGCGGGTCCGCGAATAGACTCAACATTCAAGGCTACATATAGGGAAAATGTTCACCGAAATGACCATTTTTCCGAATTTCTAATAATCATAACTTTTGATGTAATAAAGATAATTTAACAATTCAAACTGATTTGTGCAGGGTTTTATGAGCTCTTTAAGATAAAATCAAAACATCTGAGATGTTTCTAAGTTTCAAATTTTATCAGGGTTGCTACACTTAATGATAACTTAAATACAATTTTGATAAAACTATATAATGATGAGACATTACACCACAGCAAGGTTATATAACAAGTATATTTGGTGCAAATCAGCTGTCACTGTCTGTCTTAATTCATTTTTGTGTGTCTTTGTTCTTGTTATATTTTTGCTGAGTTTAGTTAATGCACATGGTTCAATGTGTAATTAATTGCCACCATAAATGTAGTTTGAGTGATATAGTCAGGGTTGTCATTATTAACAGATGGCCGATCAAATTCATGGTTTAAAATGGTGAGAAAATCTGGGCTTTTTTCAGGATCTTTATCATTGTGATCGGTACTCACAAAGGAAGCCCCTTAGACCCCTGGCAAAATCGGTTACGTTTGGATAAAAATCGCTTGTTTCATTTAATAATGACAACCCTGACAGTATTATATCGATTTACCATGATTCCATAAGGAAATATTCATCATAATTGCTTACAATATATTCCTGATAATATTCTTCAAAATAACCCACTTGCACAAAGCCCGGGACAAGTAAAAATCTATAAGGCAAGTTAAAAGTTTGACCTGCCTGTCCGAAAGGTTGAAAAATTATATAATTAATGGAATCATTTACCAATAATTCAACAATTTTCAGATTTTTTAAATATAAAAAATCACGATCTCCTGATTTTCTTTCTATATGAGTTTATGACTACTTCTGGAGCAACATCACTATCATTTAAAAGGTTAACATAATTTTCTAATTTCAGATAAAAATCAGGTGTATTTGGGCAGGTGGAAATTGTAGGGCTTATGCCCGAATGGGCAAGCCCTTTGAAAAATTATGGTGAAAAAAGCCATTAAGGTTCCTGTCAGGTTAATTTTTCCAAGCCTTACCAGTAGCTAACGTAGCCAATGGCCACTAAAATTTCTGAAAATTAGGCCAAAAATAATAAATTGTGTGTTTCGGGCAACGGTCTCAAAAAATAAGGGTCGGGATTGAGTTTTTTTTAAACTTTTTTATTAAAGACACATTTTGGTAAAAAAAACATTGAAAAGTAGCTAAATTCTGTAAGAATATAGCTTTTACGGAAAACAATCGTTGCTAAAAACTTAAGGGTCAAGGTGTTTTTGCTAGGGCTAAAAAGTTAGGGGTCAAGGGGTTTTTCTGTAGGTAGGGTTGGGTTGCCCGAAACACCCGAAGATGTTTTTTTCTGGCCGTGTTCAGTATAATTTTAGGGAAAATATTTCAAAATGATAGATATTTTTTCAAATTTTGCCACTAATTTTGATTTCTTAGCGCCAACTTAGAGTACACTATCATTCGACTCTCATTTCAGGTTTCAGAGTTGATATAATTTACATTTCATTCCAGGCTCAGAGTTGATGACCATCAACTAGTGCAACAACACAAAGTCACGTTGACCTAGGTTCAATTCTTCAGGCAGAGAAAGTACACAGAAGGGAAGTTTGCAGTCTACAGTCACAGGATTAGCAAGTGAACACATTTGAGGTAATGCAGGCAGTGTTGTTTTTTATGTTCAAATTTTGGCCCCATTCCCCTGATTAACAGATATATATTTTTCCCCAATATTTACCTAAAAATTCCCCTCAGAATGTAAGCTTTATTTTGAAAAAAAAGACCAAAATCGGAAAAAATTTGACTAAAGAGGATTTTTTTGTAAAATATCTCAGCCGTTTTTTATCAAACCAAGTTAAAGCAGTTACTATTGGTAGTCAAACAATTGACTAATTTATGGTTTATAAAAAAGTAGAATATAAACATGTAAATTTACTAATAATGCTTTTCTAAAAAAAATCCCCTTTTGCCGTAAAATTCCCCATCTGAAGGGCCCAGCCACCTTTCCGAAATTCCCCGAAAGGTGAAAAAAAACACTGGCAGGGATTTCAGCAGATTTGGAAAACCAAGGGTTATATGACGCCTGGCTTGTAATTTCTAGAGGTCAAAGTACAAATTTCAGGGGAGTCATAGGAATTTTGTTTCTGCATAGTTGTAAAATGCTTTGCAAATGCTAATTTGTATTGATAAATGTTAAGTAATTAAAACATTTGCATTAATAAAAACCTCATTTGGCAACAAAGTACATTTTCTGGAGTTTGAGAATTTTGAAAACAGGAATGCCTCAGGATTGTGCTGGGTAGATTAATTTCTCACATACAAAATTTAAAAACATGAAATTGCAATTTGTAATTGCTTGCATCAATGCATCAATGTGCAGGATTTTGCATCTATTGAAATTCATGTAATGTTGATGTTGCCATTACTAGTCACCAAAAATAGTCAATGGCTGAGCACTGCAAGAATTTGAAAATTGCATATTTTCACAATCTCTGGGAAATAGTATTATGAAATTGTCAAATGATAAGTAATTTTGTTCGATGTTTTAATTTCTGAGGGCCTAGATATGTCCAAGACCATCAAATCAGCCCTTAAGCAGTATATGCGGCATGTCGGAGGGAAACCCGGGCTTAATGCATGTGCATAAAGTGTCATCCAGGCTAATCCAGGACGGCACTTTCTGCCTACAGTGGATTTATGGTTAGAAGAGACTTCCTTGAAACAGAAAATGCCATAAAAGCGGAGAATGCACAGGCGGATCTGGGATGATACTTTAGGCACGTGCATTAAGCCCAGTTTTCCCACGACACGCCTCATATATTTGCTGAACTTGGGATGAATTGCAGTCCCTTAAACATGGGTGAAAGTAACAATATTTGCATTACATTTTTTTTAATTTAAGTTTGTGAAAGATGCATTTATTAGGCATTAGTCATGAAGGAAATAATGGAAAGAATAATTGGAACAACAGTACAACAAATTATGGCATTTACAATATGTAATTACTTAAATGTCACAAATGAAGGTAAAAAATTAAAATTAAAAAAAAATAAAGAAAACTGCCAGTACATGTATGCATTGAGTATTTAAATGTTTTAAGTACCAAGTTTTCCCCATTCCATCCCAACCATTTGATTTTGCCCTGAAATCTGAAACATAAGGTTTACCTATTATACTGAGTACTACAGGAAATTTAATCCAGTACAACATTTTTCTATTTTTCCTTTTACGGGATTTTTTTTATAGAATGGAGTCGGGGGGGAGGGGGAAAAAAGTCCTTGCACCAGTCGATAATTTTTTTTAATATAAAATTGGAATAAGGTTCTTTTTTTTTAATGTTCATAATATAACTTGTTTAACAGTCCCGGTCAAAAAACATGCACATTTAAGACAAACAAGTATAAAGAAACTAGTTTTAAACTCATAAACTATGTATTTAAAACAATTATTACTTCATAGTTTTCCAATACATTTATCAATTGTATTTAACTTGCAAATGCTTTTGTATCATATTGTATTGTCATATTGACAGTGTGTTTGTACACTTGTAATTGCTTTTATTTAAACATTAATTCATGATGTATGATGAAATATATATATATTGTTTGCCAGTGACTTATAGGCCCGTGGGTTCGGGTGTTTAATAAACCCATTTTTTTTTAATCGTATGTATATTTGTACATTTCACTAAAGCTCAGTTTGTAGTGGGATGGACTACAAATCCGAGGATCGTGGGTTCGATTCCCAGCCCGGCCTCATAATTTGTGTGGGGATTGGTCATGAAATTATTTCTACGGCCATTCTCCCCCTACCTCTGATTCAAGTAGGGCAGTTGTCAGTTACTAGCATAAGTATGTGCACTTAGTACTGGTAAACCAGCTTACCCAGGAAAAGTGTGAGTAGGTTAACTGACTGCCGTTATATGACTGAAATACTGTTGAATACGGCAACCCCCCCCCCCCGAAAAACAACAAAAAAACATTGCACTAAAATAAATAAAACTATCTCTCTATTTATATGCCTTTGTTACCAGTAAGTAAATAAAACATGCACTTTGAGCAAACTAATGTTTTTTTGTTATTTATGAAAAGCTTTGTATTAACGAATAGCTAGAATAAAACTGATATGTAACATGATTGTGTACTACTTTGTTTTATTAAACAAATGTTTAAGCAAAGCATCATCACATCAAAGATGTTAGAGGCATCTTGCTTTTCGGCCCTATCATCCTTGTTGCAGACATCCTATTCCTTAACTGTTATACTGACAGTCCGTGACCTTGAAAAAAAGCAGCATGAAAACAACGTTTAACCTAGTACACAATTCCTGTTCTGTCAAAGTGTCTGAAAACAAAGAAACACAAAAGATAATTATTTTGTCCGACTTTAAGGTGGCCAGAAACATAGAAAATATGGGTATATTTAAAGGTATATTAAATATGTTAATGAATAATATTTATTTCATTAAACCTACCCAAAGCTTTTAATGACCTCGAAGGTTATGCCCGCGCACACCCCTGCTTCTTCAGCAAATACACTCAAGATAATTACATTAGAATGTACATATAATTCGGCTACAATGTCGGAAACAGTGTTACTTAAATTTATTTTTCGGATAGATGTAGATTCTTTATAGTTTTTTATAACTTTGATCTTAAAATATTTGGCAGACGCCACATTGTTGTTGACGTCCGTCATTTTGAGAAAAAGAGAAGAACGTTTTTATAATATACTCACCCATTGGCCAATATCCTTTTTAACAGCCAATCAAAGTCGGTGACGCTGAATATAACTCAACTAGGCACGATGAAACACTGTTTGGGCAAACTACTTTTTGGAACAGATTACGATACGATTTAGCTATCAGCATATTATTGAATAAAATGCGAAGTTGGCAGGAAAATTATACATAAAATTTACAAAAGTTACTTTTATTTTTATTTGATTTTGTTGAAAATCAGGGTCGGCGCTCCTGTAAAACAAAAGATAAAAAAATGTTGGCCTAAAGATACTTAAAGTTATAAGATACTGGTTGTTGAAATGTAAAGGGTATTTACACCTTTTTCATGTATAAAACAAAAAATATGATGTCTGTGTAACAGATTTAAAAATGTAGTAATGTTGAATACATAATTGATGTTTAGTTAATGTATATAATTTGAATTTATAATTAGTGGGTACCATACTACTTTTGTGTTTAAACCTGAAATATAAATCCTGTTGTTGTTTTTAAAACACTGTAGACTGTGACAACAGCCAATTAATACAACTTTTCTCCTCAGCGTTAAAACAACAAAAAAATTCATCATTACATGAGAGACTTCCATGGTTGCAATTTTGGATGTCCTGTGACAAAAACAAGTAGTAAATAACTCCCAGACTTCCATTAATTTAATGAAAGCCCTGCTTTATACTTTCTTATCTACTTGAACAATGAAGACAGGACATCCAAAATTGCAACCATCATGTAATGATGAAAAAGTAAGAAAGAAATAAATAACATGTTTTACCTAAATGTATTCCTCCTTCACTGAATTGATTGGCATACAATCACCTAATGAAAAAGAACTTACCCAAGACAGCTTGAATTTTGAATATTATACTTCAAGCCTCAGTTCATAGAATATAATTCAATACATTTAAATTGGCATTAGTTCTGATGAACTTAAATAATGTTTATTCGACGGAAACTGTTTCTTATGTACGAAAGGCATTTTATAATGTCTATGTTCGAAAACAATTAGTACGAACGGAATATACACTAATGTGCATGCCGATTTGCTAGCGAGGCATCACCAGCTATCGCATACAGAATATATGCGATAAAAAGTTACCAACACATTATATATTATTTTACCGATTTTAATACGTTTTTTTTGCATTTTGATCGGTAAAATGTCCATTAGAAATGATTTTATTTGTATTAGGCCCACCCAAAAAAAAGTCCCTGTTCTGGTCTCCCGACCGACCCTTTACTTTTGCTGCCGACCCTACATATTTATTGTCCAAAAATTATTTATTTCCGGCGATAAATATTCTTATTCATTTTACCAAACAAGATTTTATTTGGCTATCGCATTTCATAAACCTGATAATGATTCACTGTTGTACATGGCACATATTTTACCAAATTTTGTCCATGTTTTTTATTGTTATTTTGTGGAATATTGAACTCAATTTACTTTCATAAAAATCGTAATCAATGTATATTCAGATACGCATACATAAATTTCCTTGTGCGCGAAACACATATTAATCCAAATTAAATGCAAATATTCTTATTACTATTCAATAAGTTTTATGCCGTAACACAATTACAATCTCCATGTTAATTCCAATACATGTATATTTCGTCACTCCCATTTAAATCTACTATTTATCTGATAAAACAAAACAACTGTCTAATTTTTTTCCCACCCTTTACATTTCCTCTTGAATGCTAATTCATAAATGCTCTATGGACCCTGCTTGCATTGTTCAGGTAGAGTAGTATTGATTAATGCTTTTTTCACTGACCATGTGTTAAACGTGTTACACACTTAGTGCTACAAACTGCTAGACAATGGCCCCAGCTCAGCAGTCAAATCAAAGACTTTTGGAAGACAAACCAACACCGTTGCTATGGTTGTTGCTAACGGCTTGCAGATTTTAAAGACCTCGCTAATTGATGACGTAGCGCTTTGACTCTTCTCAGTTGTAACGGGTGTTATTATCAATGACTGTGTTGTTAACAGATTTTGTTGTTTCTTCAAATTAGAAATATGACTGCAAGGTAATTAGGATGCAATGGTTTGTTAATAAAAAATTATAAATTAAATATGAAATAAAATATCACTAAAATTGTCAAAAAAAAACCTCACTAAAAAGACTTACCGTGTACAACGCGGACATAATTTTCATAGCCGAATTTTAGGGTAAAAATGTGTGCGTAATACATGGAGTAACCATAATACACGGTACTCATCTGAATACAAACATATATGGAACACACACATATATGGAACATTCTCCCATCATAAAATCCCTACCTACCGACCCTATTTTTGGGGGCAGGAGACCAGAAATGGAACAATTTTTTTTTTTGGCCTTACATATTTCTGAACTGCTGCTTAATAAATGCTCAGGACTTTCAATATCCCACACTTGGAAGTCCGGACTTCCAAAATGTTAACTTTAGTGCAACCTCAGATAGAGATCCGATGTGTAGCAACACTGCTAAGACTTGAAGTCAGTGTTTTTTTTAGGGCCAATTTCCCCTGCTTAAAAAGTATATATTTTTCCCCTGTATTTGCCTTGAAATTCCCCTCACAATGTAAGCTTCATTAAAAGAAAATCACCAAAATAAGACAAAAATTGACAAAGATAGAGGAATTTTTGTAAACAATCCCAGCAATTTTTCATCAAACCAAGTAAGTGCATAATCTATGTTATTATTTGTTCAAAACAATTTATTAATTTTTGTTTTATAACAAAGTGGAGTATAAGCATGTAATAATGATTTTCTAAACAAAAATCCACTTTTGCCGTAAAATTCCCCATCTGAAGGGCCCCGCCACCTTTCCACCATAAGTGAAAAAAACACTGGAAGTGTGCCATGTAGGCCTCTATATACCACTAGAATTACTTAATGCTAGCTATATCGCCAATAAGCACGCACTGGTATGGCAATAATGCATGCAGTTTTGCACTTGTGACTGGTATTGACTTTTTGGAAATGTCAGATACTCCTTCTGCCGAAAGTCCGATCTATCAGACAGATGTTCACAGAGCTGGATGTTACGGTATCAGTTATCTATCAGCAGTCAGTAGGGAACTTTTAGGCTTTTTACTTGTGCTGAACACAAAAATTGTAAGTTTAAAATTAGTTTCTCTGTGCTTGTTCTCAGTAACACCTTGATAGATTGTAATTAACTTGGTATTAATAATAAGAGCAGAGCCTCCTTGTGAGCACTATTAGTATTAGTGCATTCATTGCAACACCTCGTATTTAGGATTTTGTCACTTCTGATTTGGGAATGTTTTCCATATTTTGCATTGGGAATGGGAATTTTTTCCATATTTTGCATTGGGAATGGGTCCTTTTACCAGACCCTATTAGATAAGGAAAAAAAAACACTGCTTCGTTCGTTATTTCATTCTGACTGACACTTCCTTATTTGTGTGTTAAAAACAGTTGGTGCAAAATTAAGGGAAAGTAGGGGGGGGGGGTGAGTTTAAAAAAACTACAAAAACCCCCACTATCTAGCAGTTCTAGAAATTAGCAGTTTGGCCATGCAAACCCAAATTATTATATTGATTGCTTGAGAGCAAGAAAATGTTTTTTAAAGCCTGCATATATAAAACTTAGTATCTCAGCAAGCCCGGTTCGAAATTTACAGTGCAGGGATTTGGGGGCTCAGGCTTGTGCTAATTTCAATCACTGGCCCAGTTTAAAATTTACCTGAGCTCGGCTTGGGGGACTTGTGCTAACTTTGACCACTGATATAGTTCTTAGTATTCTTAGTATAATGTAACCTTTAAGCTTAACCCTTCTGTATTCCAGGATGTTTAGCGAAGAGCTTTGGACGGTGGCACGTTCGGAATGGATATGGATCGTTGTGGTCGGGTTTATTGTCGCGTTTGTGTTGGCATTCGGGATCGGGGCGAACGATGTTGCAAACTCATTCGGGTCCTCAGTCGGAGCCAAAGTTCTAACTCTAAAACAGGCCTGCATTCTCGCAACTATCTTCGAAATTCTGGGATCAGTATTAATAGGTACAGTTTCCTTATTTGGTGATGTTGAAAATTGACAATCTCCATTGTTTTGACAGGTTTTTGTAGTTGTTTGATAGGTTTTCATACAGTGGAAAAATGAGGTACATGTATTTATCTCAGTAGATATCCTTACACTTAGAGTTTCGAGAACAGTTTTAACAATATGGACACGGAAGCACTTGCCGTTTCCGGGATTAGCCATACAATTTCAACTTGCCTGAATCCGCCACGATCTTGTCCGACATTAAAAAAAATTAATTACAGAGATTATCTAATCAGTTCAAATGATGATGAAGACATTCATATGGAAAGAAAATCAGATGATAATGATGTATTTAGAGAAAAATTTCGGATAATTGTTGTATGTTTGATAATGAATATTTTAATCTCATAATTTTGCATCCTTTTTGTACTTGCCCTTTCGGTCCAAATTTTAACTTGCCGAAATAGATGTTTACCTATCCCGGGCTTTGGGCAAATTGGTTATTTCCTAGACTGCAATAATATTTTATGTTTTAAGAAAACAACTTCTATTAGCCCAATTATTTTGCTGTTTGTGTACATTTCATGATGTGTTATATTTGTGCGGTGTAATCATCCACCAACGTAACCTTTATGTACTTGACCTTTTTACAGATTTATTTATCAGTCTTAATGAATATTCTCATAGTAGTTACGCTCACATGCTTTAGTTTATAATAATAGCTGATTAGAAGTCAAGATAAATGCTGATTATTGTTCTAAATGTGGGTATCGAACTATTTTTAGCTCGACTATTCGAAGAATAGGTGAGCTTTCCTACTACACCCGGCGTCGGCGTCCGCGTCTGAATTTGGTTAAAGTTTTTATTCAAAAGTCTTGTAACTTCAAAACTACATAAGTTATTCACTTGAAACTTGGAGTATACCTTTGTCATCAACTCCAGTGTCAGGAGCAACATTCCCCATAACTTTGTTTTGTATTTTGACAGAGTTATGCCCCTTTTTCACTTAGATTTTCTGGTTAAAGTTTATATTTTGTAACTTCAAAACTACATGAGTTATTCACTTGAAACTTGGAACTAACCTTTGTCATCAACTCCAGTATCAGGGGCAACATTACCTATAACTCTGTTTTGTATTTTGATGGAGTAAGCCCACTTTTTACTTAGACTTTGTTGTTTAAGTTTTTGTTAATTTTTTTTATAAACTATACAAGGCTTCACGTAAAAGTTTTTTATTTTAACAAATTTATGCCCCTTCCCCTATCCAAAATATGTACCAACTGAAAAACTTTGAATAGTCGAGTGCGATGTCCTCTGACAGCTTTGTTTATTAACTTGTTGGATACGTGTGATAAAAGATAAGTTTTCTGGCAGAGATAAACTAAGGCCTGTTCAAGTGATTCATGTTTTAGTCTTAACATGAAAAACAAAAAGTAAATCTCAAAAACAATAACTGGAAAAAAAATTATGTTGTCACAAAAATCAACAAAATAATGTGATTAGACTGCATGTGTTAGCTAGATCCCACAGTGATGGAAATGATGAGATGTGTCGTGGGAAAACAGGGCTTAATGCATGTGTGTAAAGTGATGTCCCGGATTTTTCTGTTTCAAGGAAATCTCTTCTAAACATAAATCTGCTGTTGGCAGAAAGTGTCGTCCCATTTTAGCATGTGAGGACTGCACAGGCTAATCCGGAACAACACTTAACATACATGCATTAAGCCTGGTTTTTCCTCGACACACCTCAAATCAAGTTTAGTGTATGCATCGGCTGTTTTATTTCGTCAGTGCATAAATAATGATGGGATACAGTGGTGATTAGCAGATTCAACTTGATACATTATGAGGGGAATTTTAAGGTAAATATAGGGGGAAAATATATACTTTTTTAGCAGGGGAATGGGGCCGAATTTCAGCCCCAAATTGGCCTTAAAAACCCCCACTGTATTTGTATTAAATTTGCCTCATATCTGTACAAATGGTTCAGTGTTTGGCAGTGTTTCAGGTTCAAACCAATTTTAAGTAATTACCAGTAACTGTGCACAAGTGCCTTTAAATTGTAGGTTTTAGTAAACCTCTCGTAGTAACACACAATAGGGACAAAAGCCCACTTCTTGAATTAGTTTTAGCACCTCGGACATGAGCCCACTCATTATTTTGACGACCCGGACGATTGCCTGCTCGTTGAAACGACAGCCCGGTCAATTATTATAATTGCCGACTTAGTGTGGGTGATAATTATAATTAAAGAATATAATTTATGCAATTGTGGCAATTTAACAAAAACTGATATTGCATTCATATAATTAACAGCACTAAAATTTGTTAATTAGGACACTCAGTTCTAATTACTGGAGTCATAAAATTTGTCACGAGCGGGCAATTGTCCGAGTGTAGTTTCACCGAGCGGGCTAATATCCGGGGCGTGAAAAACAATGAGCTGGCTTATGTCCGGATTCCTAATAACTCTTGCAATACTCATAATTGTGTTATGTTGACTAGTTTTAGTGCTTGCCTTTACAACCTTTCCCAAGGATTATCTATAAGAATTATTGATTAGTTTTATCTATTGATACTGTTGTTTTGTTTACTGCCAGATCCAGAGTTTCTACACAGATATCTTGCGCAATCTTACATACTGACTGAACATTGGCCTTGAGTGGGGAAACTTGATCAAACCTGTCTGGTCTAGCTTTTCAGTTAAATATTATTAATATCTTCTGCGAAAATAAATATTGTATTATCTATACTGTGGATTGTTCCAACTAATGTATAGCTTATGCTCTCCACTGAAAAGATAAAAAGCAGTTGTCTTGTGGAATATTTTACCTATTTTAGCAGGTGAAATTCTGACAAGAACATAAATTATCCATTGTTTTTCAATGTACACCCACACCCCACTAAACAAATCTTTAAAAGTGTGTGATCAGGCCTAAATTAAAAAATCTTGTGTTTGCCGTTTATTGACCCGACATTTAAGAGGTGGGTCGGTAGGTAGGAAAAATATTTTTATTTTTTATATTCAGAGAATTTAACCTTGGTCATAGATGAATGTTGTCATCTAAATAACCTTTAATTATAACTGTATCTTTATTTGAAAATCGGCTGGCTGGCTCAGTTGGTAGAGCGCTGGACTACAAATCCGAGGATCGCGGGTTCGATTCCCACCCCGGCCACATAACTTGTGCGGGAATTGGTCATGAAATTATTTCTGCGGCCATTCTCCCCCTACCTCGGATTCAAGTCGGGCAGTTGTCAGTTACTGGCATAAGTATGTGCACTCAGTACTGGTAAACCAGCTTACTCAGGAAAAGTGTGAGTAGGTTAACTGACCGCCGTTATATGATTGAAATACTGTTGAATATACTTTCGTCATCTTTGACGGTTGATGCCGACTTCACAGGTCTATGCCTACCCAACTAGAGGCTCCAACTCCAACTTGTAGGCCTAAGAACACTGACACTGCGCTTTACCGTATGTTACGAGAACACCTAGGCAGCCTGAGCCTATTCAGACACCCGTCACTACGCATGGCACATCCGGGCTGATCACACACCAGAACATCTGACATCAGTTGACCTATGACTCCCCAAATCAGTCGAGCTACCAGTCACCAGATGCCTGTGAAAACCCTACAGCTCTGCCGCCAACTGGCGGATGTCGTATCCCTGTTTCTGATGTACCTTACACCCCTAGACGATCAATCAGAGTAAGGTGTGCTTCTACATGGCAAAATGACTATGAGATGGAATTGTCTGAATCTTTGCAATAATGCTATGCTGTGCTTGTTTATACTGTGTTGTCTCTTTTCTCAGATAAAGTTGCATTTAAAAATGTGAGTTATTTTACCCAAACAGGAGTTATTATATGCATAACATAGTAAATAACAATTATGTGAAATAATGAGACTACTGTGGATTCACTTTACTCGCACATTATTTACTTGTAATATTTATGACAGTGCTTGATAGTTGTCGGAACACTATTACTGCGTTCAAAATAAATACTGTATTGTTTAAAATCAATTTAGAGAGATGCTCGTAAAAATCGTGTAATTTGGTAAATTGTTATAACTTGGGTAATCTTTGAGGCACTTGAGCTACCCCTAAACATAGGAATTTATTGTTCAAACTTTGCATACAGTGTTTTTATACCACAAGGAACAGATTTGGGGGGCAAGACTTTAAAAAAAAATTATATAATTTTTTTGATGTTTTAAGCTCCACCCTAGAACATAAACATAAAATTTAATAAGCAATACTTAGAAATGTGCGAAGTACATGTAT
Organism: Congeria kusceri; assembly: GCA_027627225.1. NCBI lineage: Eukaryota > Metazoa > Mollusca > Bivalvia > Myida > Dreissenidae > Congeria > Congeria kusceri. The sequence continues at coordinate 44,834,098 of CM051039.1, read as the reverse complement.
TCTATTTCAGACCAATGTCTGAACTAACTAGACACGCTATAAATGAATACAGCATAGATACATAATCTCTGACAAGAAAACGTGTATTATAATTAATGGCTGAATTGACTCCACAGATACGCTTATATTAATTAATATATAATATGTAATACAATAATAACATTACAAAATATGCAAACACTTGACAGGAAATAATTAGATTGTAGATAGATATTAGATATTCTAATTTAACAGGATGAACAATAAAATAACTTGAACAGATAAAAAGATGTGTTTAATGCATATATACAGATATATAATTCAAACAAGTCTTTACAAGGGAGAATACCAGTCCTACTACAAACGTTTAAATTATTCTATTCTTTTCCTATAATATAACAATGTTGTCGTGTGATCGCCCTCCATTATCAGCCCATGCCAGACGTACTATTGCGTCATAGCACGCTGGAAACCAGACTGTGTACTGTTTTGTTTAAGCGCCTTAATGATCAAAATTGTAGCGTAAGAAAGTTGTGAGCGAAAAAAAAAACGAAATTTTAAGCAAGCAAAAATAACTAAATAAACAAATATTACCGCAGATTTTGCAATAAAATATTTTGAGTTGGCAGCTTTTTTGGGGTCGGTCGGTAGAGGGCAAACAAACTTAATTTTAATTTAGGCCTCATGTATATATTAATAGATCAACAGGCTTTTACCATTGACTGCAAATATTTTTGAATGATGGATGAACAGTGGTGTGAATAAGACTTAGTGCTACATGGAGAATTGAGTTGTTCCATTTGTTGGTAGAAGCACTTGGACTGATTCCAGCTAGTTCCAGTTGAGATTGTGGTTTTCGCTTGAAATAAATTGAACTATTTTTCTGTCTGTTGGTAATCATAAATAGCTAGGTCTTCAAATACAGAGGGGTATCTGTATAAAAAGCAATAAAGATTGTTCATAAACAGTTTACATGAATCTTGTGCATCGTTATCAGGTGGTAAAAATAACTTGATTTCAACTCAGAAATTCTGATGATAGTTTGGCATTTAAAATTGTTCTTGGGAAATAATTGGATGATAAAAATTATTTCTGTAACTCGGTAGCTGGATAAAACTACATGTATAACATTCATTATTACCGGTAATATAGCTATATGCACAGGTTTCTTGGAACTGGTATAGAAAATATATCATTTTGTATTGGAAGTGACATTACAATATACTGGTAGGATATAGTATTACCAAGAATTTAACAAGGTGACGCTACATTTAAAATGTTTACATGTTTTCTGTACATGGCATTGTCTATCTTGGCCAATTTTTGTCCGACTTTGGTCAAATACTTATCTAGATAAACTTAAAATTCAGAGGGGAACTTTTAGGTTAAAATAGGGGAAAGATATATACTTTTTCATAAGACGAAAATGGGGCCGAATTTTGGCCCCAAAAATCACATAAAAAAGGCTTGATAAGCCATTTAAGAAGGACAGTATAAATCAACATTATTTTCCACAAATTTCCGACATAATTACATTTATCTGGAAGTGTAATAATTCAACAGTGGTCAGAATTAGCAAAAGCCCGTGAGCCCTGCACTGGTGAATTTTGAACCGGGCTTGTAACATTTTCTTGTAATAATATAAGAATTCACAGGGGACTGGGAAACCCATGCGAAATGCGATAATTGCGCATAAAATTGAGAACAATCGCAAAGAAATGTTCATCGATGCGATTTTACGTTGCACCAAACATTTTGAGTACGAATCGAAAAACGCTGCCATATAAAACACAGTGCTCGCCCTGATTTGCAGTTTGGTCACATGCAGTAAGAATTTATCGGTAAATTTAATTCGGCAGTCTAAAAAATTTATATCAACAGATGCTCATTACACCTTGAACGGTAAGCCCGAGTTGCTGCGTGGTGTATATTTCTCGATTGAAACAGACGTTCACAAAATGTACTTGCTGTAAATCCCATAAACGTCCTAGGAAAGCCCATAGATTTTTGCGGAGATGAGAACTTTTCTCATATGGAAAAATCCTTTCCCAGTCACTGAAATCAGTCTTTTCGATAAACTGGTGGACCACGGACCGAGTCCACCAAATATTTGCTAGGTCCAGTAAAATTCATAAGTTAACTGGACCGAAGGTCCATCAATTTAAGGTCCTTTTGTCATTAAGAAAATCAGAGTTAAAAAAAGAAAACAATTCTTTTTCACCAATTGACAGTCTAATAGCCTTGATTGTTTATAATTATTTCTTTAAAAAATTGAATACAAAAGTGTGAAAGAAAAATTTAAAACTAGTATGGGCTACTTAATTTTAGTCCGGTCCAGTCTTTTGAGCTGGCTAAGTGGACCAACACTCCACTGATTTGAAAATGTATTTGTGAAGACTGAGAATTTGGGTCTGCTTGGCCAATCTGCCAATTTCGATTACTGATTCAGTCATTGTGCATCGTTATCACTTGATAATTTGTTAACAGAATTCTCACACTACAACACATGATTGTAATTGTATTTGTTATTTGAGCGTATGATGCACGTGGATGGCCTCTAACGATAGAAACTGATGTTTCCACAAATGTTAATCACATTCAAATGAACTAATTGATTGATCCGAATAAATAATTGTACTCGGATATTACCTGATGAACTTTTAATCTAGTTTACACTAGTACAGTGCATGTAGTGATGTTTGGGATTCAATGCACAAGTTTATAGTGCGACAGTATTAACCTGACACTCATTAATCTTCGTGACAAACCGTGTGTTCGGTTGTTTGCGTTGTTTTAGACGAGTTTCTTTTATAGGAATTTATGTTAATATCCCATTCATATACATTAGACATGTACACTATTAGGAAAACCCCAATATTCGTTGTAAGTTGACTTAAGACATTAACAGAGCCTATCCATACAAGGCAGCTGTAATTACAATCAAAGAACGCTCTTTTCGTGAAAATGTGTATATATAACGGGATTTTGAGTGGTGGTTTAAAATGGAGGGTCCTCCATCCGCAATGATAAGACTGATATGAATACATTATTATATTAATATTAAACTACAATTTACAAATGCATCTTTGTATTGTTTAACACAGAATTTACTAGCCTGTTCCACAATTTTGTCAGTAACAACACGTCTTTGCAGTCCTTCCGTAAATGCAATAATTCCATTACAGTGTTATAGACTCAATCTATAAAGCGTTTAGTTTTGTGGTTTGGGACTCCCTATAAACGGTTCACTGCGTATAGCACATGCTAAATTAGCACGATTTATCCATGTAAATAGTGCATATTTCATTGACTATGCGGATGTTTCAAGTGATATTCAAGCGGTGTTTCACCCACAAATACGATTAAACGTGTCGGTATCGGCATGGCGCTAGGAATAAATTTGTCGTTTTAAAGAATTATATTGAAAAACATATCAAGTATTGTACATATAACTGATTATTTTTTAACTTTCCTCCATCATATTCGTCCTTTCATTTTGTGTTGTTAAAATATGTGATGTTGAAGTATTGAGATTTTAATTTTATATACCTTCTTAAAATATGCAGATCATGAGATATTAATTAAAAATGTAGAATATTTTATTGTGTTACTATTATGTTTGAATTATTTGTATAACACATTTTATCCATGTTTTGATTACAATCACACAATAAATAAATCATGAAAAATGTGAGTACTGACCCGCAACAAAATGTGTAACATAAAATGTGAGTACTGACCCGCAACAAAATGTGTAAAATAAAATGTTTATAATATGTAGATGCCGAGACTCGAACTAAAAAACTTGGCAACGCAAGCACGGCATCTGTTCCACTACCCCATTCGCGCTGTACGATATCTAAACCAATACTATATCAATTTACATTGTAGTATTGCCTACGCTACGCTCGATACATGTCGTGGTATCTACAAATAAATCCCTATTGCGTACAAAATATTCATGAGCGTCAGGTTAATAATTTCGCACTATACCAAACTGAAAGCAATGAGTGGCAGTTAATCCTCAAGCAAGTACTTACGGCGCGCTTAAACTACTTAAATAATTAGCAAAACAACTGGCAAGCTCTATAGCTGGGGGGAGGGTTTTATTTACTATAGTTGGCTTATGGGTTTGTGGACTTGTGTATTTCTACCACTGAGAAAAGGAAAGTTTTGTCTCGTGTAAGTCAGCCACATTGTCTACCATACGCACTGCAATATTGAATGATCATTGCTCAGTTAGGTAACATGCCAGTCATTAGAAAACGAAAAAGTAAACCATCTCAATAAATGTTGCCAATCACAGAGAAACTGTATTAAAAAATGTCTCAGAATAGTCATTGTTTATAACATCCACGTAGATGTTTTAGTGATACGTAGATGCTTTTGGTGGATGAAAGTCAGCAGATCTCAAACCTAAATGCAAGTTGTCCCATAATAATGGAAATACAGTATACCAGTATTTATTAACTTTACAGTAAGCAATATATTACTGCCATATCACATCACGGGACTTTAATGAATGACATTTGTGCTCACCTGTTGCCAGATACACATGTTGGGGATGGCTGTGTACATGGTATGAATAATCAGAACTGTCATAACTTGTCAGGCCTAGATGGAACACAGAAACAGTGGCTGCTGGATTGTAGTCTGGCAGCCGGACATTGCATCTTTTGCCAAAACCTGCCAGTGTGGGAATGGTGGCAGGGTCCATTGAAGGGGGAAAATCCATGTTATATGGGAAATAAAGAAGATTTTAGAAATCAAACAAACAGTTATTTAATCAACATTTATTTAAAAAAGCACTAATTGGTGGTTGAATTTAGCACAAGGCTGCAAGCCCCGCACTGAGAAAGTCCGAGCTGGGCTTGCTCAGCTTCTCCGTTTTATTTAGGCGGGCTTGTAACATCTTGAGCCCAAGTAATACTATAAGACTTTGGGCTTGCTTGGCTAGACTGCTCATTTAGATCACTGCGGCTTGCTTGGCTAGACTGCTCATTTAGATCACTGGGGCTTGCTTGGCTAGACTGCTCTTTTAGATCACTGGGGATTGCTTGGCTAGACTGCTCATTTAGATCACTGGGACTTGCTTGGCTGGACTGCTCATTTAGATCACTGGGGCTTGCTTGGCTAGACTGCTCATTTAGATCACTGGGTCTTGCTTGGCTAGACTGCTCATTTATATCACTGGGGCTTGCTTGGCTAGACTGCTCATTTAGATCACTTGGGCTTGCTTGGCTGGACTGCTCATTTAGGTCACTGGGGCTTGCTTGGCTAGACTGCTCATTTAGATCACTAGGTCTTGCTTGGCTAGACTGCTCATTTAGATCACTGGAGCTTGCTTGGCTCGACTGCTCCTTTATATCACTTGGGCTTGCTTGGCTAGACGGCTCATTTAGATCACTTGGGCTTGCTTGGCTAGACTGCTCATTTAGATCACTGGAGCTTGCTTGGCTAGACTGCTCATTTAGATTACTGGTATAACAATGACAGTCATTGCAATTAGCATTTTGGATAAGCAAGCCCAAATTCTTGTATTTATCTTATATAAATAGTAGGAAAATGTAACGTGCCTACCTACATAAAACTAAGCAAGCCCGGTTCAAAATTTCCCTGTGCTGTGCTTACTGGCTGGTGCAAATTTCAACCACTGATATGACAACACAAGAGGCTTAATCTATAAACAATTTCCATACAGAAAGTAGTGTGTACATATATGCTATTGCTTTATGGCCACACTCAGCTGAGCCCTGGAACTAATTTCATCAGCTGAGCCCTAGAACTAAGTTCATCAGCGGAGCCCTGGAACTAATTTCATTGTGGAATGTATCATGCTCTCTTATACGATGATAGTTTCCATGAGTGATCACTTCTCACAAACCAACTTGTTTTGTATGTCAGAGTAAGAATGGGTGAATGTGATGGCCGCTATCATATGTCTGATAATTGCTTACAATGTCAGTCTCGTATGTTTTCAGGTGCGAAGGTGTCAGATACTATACGTAAAGGCATCATTTCCGTGGAGCTGTTTAAAAATGGAACCGAGCCGGAATTCATGGTTGGCAATTTGGCTGCCCTGTCTGGTATGTGTGACTTGAATGTTACTCTATAAACAATATCTTGGTTGATCAAGAAAAGCATTTCTATGCACATTTTACTTGTAAAAATACTATCTTCAAACAGTTGCAACCTTTTTAGATCTTTTCTGGTGGTTTTGTGATCTGTGATTGTGGGGTCACAACTTATCTGATGGAGGGTCAGGACCATAGCGACTGTAAGGGTCATGATAACATTGAATGTGGGGTTATAACTTATCTGATGGAGGGGTTAGGACCATAGTGACAGTGGGGTAATGACGACATTGAATCAGGGGTCATAACTTATCTGAGGAGGGGTCAGGACCATAGTGATTGAAGAGTCTTGTATTTAGTGACTGTCAAGTCATGACCTTAATGACTGGGGTCATGATCTTAATGAATATGGGGTCATGACCTTAAAGACTGTGGGGTCATAACCTTAGTGACTGTGGGGTCATGATGTTAATGACTGGGGTCAGGGCCATAGTGACTGTAGGGTCATGACCTTAGTTACTGTGGGGTCAGGACCTTAATAACTGGGGGTATGACCATAGTGACTGGTGGAGGGTCATGGCCATAGTGACTCGAAGGTCATGATCTTAGTGACTGTGGGGTCATGACCTCTGTAGTTGCAGGTTCATGAACTATCTGAATGGAGGGATCATGACTTATCTGATAATGGGGCCAGATTTTTATGCATGGCCCCTAAGTCACAAAGTCTCCCTGTGGTGAAGGGGTCATGGTTTTAATATCATCATTGCATGCTTTTAGCTACCCGGCAGCTGGGCAGTGATCTGTTTAATATATAATCTGCCGCAGAGTAAATTGAAGATGGTTATAATCTGTCCTTTCACTTAAAATCATAATTTAATTAATAAATTAGTTTTCTGTGAAGTTCTACATTTTCATTAATAAACAATCTTTTAAGCAAAACCATCTGAACGTCCTCGGTTACTCTATGTTCCTACATCAATGGTTTATTTTCATTCATGGTATAATACAATATACATGTCTGCGTACCTAAACTGCACCACACTGGATCCTAGCTCGGGCTGCAAATATTCCGGTTACTTTTCGCAGGCCAGTTTGGGGGAATAAATTGACACAAAGTTGATGGCATTAGTGCCGGTTTCCGTTGCACAATCAATACTTCAGAAGACATTTTATGAGATGGGAAACAACGTTAGCAGACTGATGTGTTTAGAATGGCCATTCTTGCAGTTTTTGGGTCGTTTGGATTATCAAGACCTCATTTGTTGAATAAACACTACCGCTTTATTGTTGTCTGTGTGTATTTACAGAAAAACCTGGCTAAATGCATGTGCGTAAAGTGTCGTCCCGGATTAGCCTGTGCAGTCCGCACAGGCTAATCCGGGACGACACTTTCCGCCTGCATGGATTTATGTGTTTAGAAAAGATTGTCTTGAAACAGAAAATGCCGTAAAAGGGGAAAGTGTCGTTCCAGATTAGCCTGTGCGGACTGCACAGGCAAATCCGTGATGACACTTTACGCACATGCATTAAGCCCAGTTTTCCCACGACACGCCGCAAATGCTTTTCCTGGCTATAATTTTGCTAATTCATGACTTGTATGGAAACCTCATTGCTGTTGCAAGGGAAATCAGCAAATTAAGCAGTGCAAACCAGACAGAGGAATGTGCATATTATTATGTTGTTGTATTTTCTTTGAAAAATATTAGTTATCAACAGCAGGGGTGCGGAAATCCTATGTCCGACTTGTCCGAAGCGGGTAATTTTACCGTTGGACAAATAGATTGTTCCTGTCTACTTGTCTGTGGACAAGGACAAGTACATTTTCAGTAAAATGATGTTTATGTTGGAATTTAATTATCATATTATTATATCCTTATACATTTGAATGACAAATTGTGGTTTATTTAACATTTAAGGAAAAAATATATCAGGAAGGCCTGGAATACAAACTCTATTTTTGTTTGGACAAGTGACTGTTGTTTGTTGACAAGTAGATATTTGTTAACCATTTTGATATTTCCACACACCTGCAACAGGAAATTTTTGTCATAGAGCAGGAACATTTATGAAAACAAGTTGTGTTTGTTTTGTTGAGGTTTTTGCCGTTTTTAACAGTATTTCAGTCATATCACGGCAATCAGTTGACCTACTCATACTTTTCCTGGGCAAGCTTAGCCGGTCTAAGCGGTTTACCAGTACCAAGTGCACATACCTATGCCAGTAACTGACAACTGCCTGCCCTACTTGAATCAGAGGTAGGGGGAGAATGGCCGTAGAAATAATTTCATGACCAATCCCCACACAAGTTATGTGGCCGGGCTGGGGTTCGAACTCACGATCCCCGGATTGACAGTCTAGCGCTCTACCAACTGAGCTAGCCGGACCCGGTAAATGTAAGTTAAAAACAAAATCTGTAAAATAATGATAATTGATCGAACTTTTAAACATTAGAACAAATGTTGATAAAAAAAACCTTAAACTACATTAAAGATACTGAACTCAACCATTTTCTTAATGTTTGGAGTCAGTGATTTAAAGGGCATAAAAAGGTGCGTTTTTGCATTTTTTTGTAGTTATGTCTAAACGGTTAAAACATGCGTAAAACCATCACTATTTGTATAGAACGCAATCAGATACTGTCATAAACTATATATTTCATGGAAAAATAGAAGTTGAATAAGCTCGCACTTTCCTTGAACTTGGTATTCCCGGTTTAAAAATACGGCGGCTTTCCCCCAATACAAGCACCTGATTCAAGTGAGCGCATGCGCGACTCTACAAAACTAAAATGCCACGTGATTATCCTAAATATTAACTGCGCTATTTTTAAATTACTTGATGGGTTATAGCGTCTGCAAAAAAAGATTACAGCGTCTGCAGACGCTATAGATTTTACGATGATAAAAAGGAAGAAAACTATATAAAATCATTGTTTTCAGGTAAATTAAAACATGCATATCTAATTTTTTAATGGGTTTTATACGATTATGTAAGAAAATTCATGTATGTTTGGCAATGTTCTTTTGTTTTTACGATTGGATCATCTGGAGTTCAGTCCCTTTAAATCACTGACTCCAAACATTAAGAAAATGGTTGAGTGCAGAAGTATGTGAATTCTTTATAGTCTTTTCATATGAGCCTGTTGAGGTAATATATACTGAACCTAAACAGAAACTTTCGTAAACTACATGCCAAATTTCCATGGCTTCGTCGGAGGTGTACACACATAAATACATGTGAGGTGGGTCGTGGGTAAACCAGACTTAATGCATGTGCATAAAGTGTCATCCCGGATTAGCCTGTGCAGTCCGCACACGGCACTTTCCGCTTTTATGCTATTTTTTGTTTCAAGGAAGTCTCTTCTAAACATAAATCCACTGTAGGCGAAAAGTTACGTCCCGGATTAGCATGTGCGAATTGCACACGCTAATCTGGGACGGCACTTCACACACATGCATTAAGTCCGGTTTTCCCACGACACGCCTCATATGGTCATTGTAAAATCATTCTACTTTGCAAAATCAACCCGTTAATCTCAGTATATTTATAAGACAAACTTTATACAACAAATTTCAGTCAAATCTATTCAAACAATAAAAAACAATGATCTACATGCAAACTTAGCGCAAGGTCCTGTTTGGTTCAGTATAGTTTGACACCTGGCCATTGAAATTACTCTATTGAAAGTTTCAGAACCCTTAAGTGACTTATTGCAATAATTAATTTTACTTAAACGTAAAATTGTCATCAGAGTAAAAGATTTAGTATATACTGATCAGGGTTTTTAAGTCCAATTTGGGGCTGAAATAGGGTCCCTCTCCCCCAGCTCTGGAGTATGTATCCTCCCCCTCCCCCAAATCTCAGAACTATCCCCCTTGACCTTTTCAGTGGTTGCATGATAAGAAAATTAACAGAATAGTCAGTATGTTCAAGTTTAGAATAACCAGAAAAAAGTTAAACATTGGTTTCTTAAATCTTTTATTGGATTAAATTAAATTAAATGTCTAAACAAAATTATTCCATATTTACTGTCCATCTTCTGTAATAATATTACCGACATTTGCTCGAACGGAAATTCGGGAAATTCTATATAACAACATTTTAGCAGGAACAGATTTGTGTTGTAATAGGGTTGACTGTATATAGACTAAGGAAGAATTTCCAAACTGCTGTGCAGGGCCCATATTTATAAAGATTCTTAAGCCATTCTTAACTTACGTTGAACATAAGTCAAAATTAGAATTTGTGTTTAAAACACTATGCTTTGGAACATTTGCATGACTAATGCTAGATATTAATACACGTCGAATTATATTGCAAATTATGTGTCAAAATCTTTCAAAAATGCATTACTTTGTCAGAAAATCCAATAATTAAATTTAAGAATTTTAAGATTTTTCTTAATTTTTGACTAAGTTTCTTTACAAATTCCAGCCCAGATTTAGATTTCCTATGTTTTGACAACTGAAATGATATTAGTAGATCAATAAATAGGACTATCCAAGGTTATGCATTTGTTTACACTATTTGTTTTGGTAGACCAATAAATACAAATATCAGAGATTTATGCGTTTGTTTACCGTGTTTGTTTACCGTGTTCGTTTTAGTAGGTCAAGAAATGTAAATATCCAAGGATATACGTTTGTTTATGCTATGCAGTTATGTTGATAACATAAAGGTAACCTTTAAGTGTTTACATGCCATTCTACTGGTATAAAAACATAGGAATTAGGTATGAATGGTGCCCTGTCATATATGTTTATGCATAAAAACCATTGAAATACTGAGTTAACAAAATAATGTCACTAGATAAAGTTAAAAAAAAAATTCAATTTCATCTGTACTTTTTCCCCAATTAGCCCCCCCTCCCCCCCCCCCAAAAAAAATAAATAAATATGTGTTTTGAGCAAACTGACCCTACCTAGAGAAAACCCACCGACCCTTAGCTGACCCTACCTAGAGAAAACCCCCCGACCCTTAGGTTTTTAGCTATGATTGTTTTCTGTGAAATCCGTATTAATCAGATTTTAGATAATTTTCAATGTTTTCTGTGAAATCTGTATTAATCAGATTTTAGATAATTTTCAATGTTTTTTTTTTTACGAAAATGTGTCTTTAAAAAAGAGAGGTTTTTAGCTCACCTGAGCACGAAGTGCTCGGTGAGCTATTGGTACAGGGGACCTCTCCGGCGGCGTCCGGCGTCTGTATGCCGTCAGCAGTTTGGCCCGTTATCGCGATAAAGACTACATGTTTTATTCAATCTTAACCAAACTTGCACAGTTTGTGTATAACCATAAAATCGTGGACAAGTTTGATAATGGGCCCGATCGGACCAGGAACACCAGAGTTATTGTCTCGTTTTTGGTCCCAAATACATCTATTCCAGAATAACTCACCTGGTAAAGGGAGGTAAATGAAGTATCAGGAAGATAATTGCCAGAAATTTGTTTTTTCCCTTCCGATCTCATTCACAGATATAACCCAGATAGTGGAGTCTGCTTATCAGTAAAATCAATACAACACTCTGAGTCATCATGATACTTCTATTTGAGATCAGCATAATTACACATAGTAACCATTAATAGCCTGCTTCTGACCTATATTTTGGATGTGTGTGCAGCAATAAAATTTTCCACTGTTTGTCTTGGCATCCAGTGTCAGGCGTCCGTCGTACGTCATCAACATTTTACTTCAAACAACCTCTCTGAAACCATTGGGTGGATTTTAACCAAACTTTGCAAGAATGTTCCTGGGATGGTCCTTTACCAAATTCCTTCAATTTATTAAAATATATTGAAAACTCTGGCAACTATGGCAACCAAAAGCTTAAAAACTGGAAAACTTGTCAAAAACCACTGGCTGGATTTGAAAATAGTTTTCACAGAAATGCTCCTTCGGTGACCCTCTACCAAATTCCTTCAAATCATTTTGATTTGTTAAAAAACATGGCCGCCAGTGGGCGGGGCAGTTTTCCTTATATGGATAATTGAAAACTTTAAAAAATCTTCTTGTCTGAAACCACTGGCTGGATTTCAAAATAATTTCACAGAAATGTTCCTTGGGTGACCCTCTACCAAATTCCTTGAAATCATGTTCATTCGTTAAAAAACATGGCCGCCAGTGGGGGGGCGGGGCAGTTTTCCTTATATAACTTTATTGAAAACTTAAAAAATCTTCTAGTCTGAAACCACTGGCTGGATTTCAAAATAATTTCACAGAAATGTTTTTTGGGTGACCGTCTACCAAATTCCTTCAAATCATTTTGATTCGTGAAAAAACATAGTCACCCGGTGGCGGGGCAGTTTTCCTTATGTGGCTATATTGAAATCTTCTGGTCTAAAACCACTGGCTGTATTTCAAACTAATTTCACATAAATGTTCCTTTGGTGACCCTCTACCAAATTCCTTGTAAAGTGGATGCTATCAAAACAAAACTCTTATTTAACCAAAAAAAAATTATTTATTGAAAAAAAAAAAATATATATCTGACAAAATATAAATGTTCTATGGTCTGGGCATTTTTTAGGGTAGGTCAGGTAAATGTTTATAAATGTAGTCTATAAGACCTCGGTTTAAATTGCTGAAGCTGTTGTTGATGTTGCTTATTTTTTTAAGATGATTATAAATATTAAAATGATGAAGGCTATGATGTTTATGATACTGTGATTTTGGTGTTTTTGGTGATGATGATGATGATAATAATGATCTTGATGATGATGTAGTGGTGATGAGGCATGAACATAAACAACAACCCAATATTAGAATTATATTTGAATATTCAAATTAAATATTCTCAATACTTATGGTAATTATGATAATCTCCAGAAAATCCCATCAGGGAGGAACACAAAAACCAGAGCAACAGTTGACTTGAATCTTATTTGACCTCCTATCCTATATACTTGTTGTGTCAGGAGATGTATAACTTTCTACAACTGACCTATTTATCCTCATGTGGCCCAATGAACTTTGCCTGTGGTTAAGCAGCTCCATAGACAATTCAGCAAACTGCACTATCAGTAACAATGGAATACTTGCACATGATTCTTCCAAGGCCTAATATAAACTGGGTTCTGTGTAAAAAAGGTTCTGTTTTAGAGAAATATTTTCAGTTTTTAACAAGTTAGTCATGTGCCTAGAAATTTAATATTTATGTCACTGACATTAATAAAGGCTTGTTTTGAAAGTTATTTGTGCACTACTGGTTGCATGATCGGATGGGACACCTTCCATCTGTGTTTCAGTATGTCTGTCTGTGCAATAAAAAATGGGTCCTGCAATAACTCAATAAATACAAAAGCTGGGTTCATGAAACTTTGTGTGGCCCTAATGGTAAGATATTGCATTTTAATTAATTGTTGGTTTTTGCATCAGGAAAAAGTTGAAAATTGCACATAAGCAGGTATTATGCTAAAACTTTAATTTGTTGTGGTTGTGTCTGTGGATTAAAAAAATCATAGAAAAAGTACAAATTGCAGTAGTTATGGCATTAAGTCTTCCAAAGTTTGCATTATCATTGAATCACTTTGCAGATGAAGTTATAACAAGTATCTAAGATAGCCATTTTTAACCGAATGAAATTTTTTGTGGTTGTTAGATCGGGGTATGTCGTTGGGCATGTGGGCTGATAGACTTGACAGCAGACCCAACTTTTGGTTTCTGAACAATAACTTGAGAACAAAAATTGCTATTGTAATAAAACTTCATACATAGATGCCTCGCTTGAGGTTGCATCTGGGGTGGTTGTGGTCAAGGGCACCATTACTAAAAATATTATTTTTTTTAAAGCTGTCTGTTTAATGACTTTAGTACAAACTGAGTTTCAGTGTATGGTGTGTGACCATTAAATCCAGGTCCAGCTAGCCCATTTCATCGTAAAAATAGATATGGATAGGCTTGTTGACTTGTTTTAGAAGATAGACTTGCATAGCGTGTACATATACACTAGCCTATTTTCGCGATTTGTTAAAAAAACATGGCTGCCAGTTGGTGGGACAGTTTTCCTTATATGGCTTAAATGATATCTCAAACAATCTTCTTAAAAGCCATTATTATGCTTACACTCAAGTGAGCGACCTAGGACCATCATGGCCCTCTTTTTTCCAAAATGCCTAAACACACAATTAATTTTGCAAAAGTTCCTAATCTGTTGGTTACCGGACCCATTGTAAAAGCTGATAAAAATCACTGTTTCTGTTTGCAGGCTCGTGTATATGGATGTTGGTAGCGTCGCTGTTGAAGCTGCCGGTGTCGGCAACTCACAGCATCGTCGGTGCCACTCTCGGCTTCTCCCTCGTCTTACACGGACTGGAGGGCGTCAACTGGAAACAGCTCGGCTTCATCGGTATGTCAACTTACGGGGCTTTTTTTCAGAGGCTGGGATTTTGGGGGAAAATTGTCGCAACAAATTTGGTGAAGGGGAAAAAATCCTCCAGGGGTAAAGTCAATTTTGGGGGGGAAAAGTGCATGATATTATTAGAAACTTTGCTTAGGGATATCACCTATATTGGGTCCATGCTATAGATATAAGGTTGAATAACCTTGCCTTATTTAAAACCTGTTTATTTTAGCTCGATTATGTCGAAAGCAAGAGGCTTATTAAAACACTTATTACTAATGCATATAAAATGATTATAGTGTAGGTAAAAGTGCAAAATAATTATTGCCAATGTATTTATAGAAGGAGCTATTTTCTACCAGTGTAATGTTACCTATCCTTGAACATGAATGACTGATGATTAATTTTGACCTGTTTCATTGAAAATTCAATAAAAACATGTTTTGAAAGAAACCAAAAAGTCTTCAGTACTTCATTGCGTATTTTTGAACATTCATTCCAAGGAACTTAAAAGGACAACTCCTGCAGTTCAGTTGGTTCCTACACTTAATTACATAGTTATTTTTGAACATCAATTCCAAAGAACTACTCTTAGCTTTAAGTGGATTTCAATTCATTTGCATATTTTTGAACATTTCTTCAGAGGAACTAAGAAGGACAACTCTTGCGTTTCAGTTGGGTCCTGGTTCGCCTCCCCTGTCCTGTCAGGAGCCATCTCCACAGGGATGTTCTTCTTCCTAGTGAAGGCAGTCCTTGGCAAGGTGGGTACTAGTCCAGTCAGCCAGAAAAAGTGGCAATTTGGCAAAGTGTGCCTAAATTCTTATGTTTATATTTGAGAGCAAGACAAAAAATATATTTGAGGTGTGTCGTGGGAAAATCTGGCTGAATGCATGTGCATAAAGTGTAATCTCGGATTAGCCTTTGCAGTCAGCACAGGCTTATCCGGGACGACACTTTCCGCCTACAGTGGATTTATGTTTAGACGAGACTACCTCGAAACAGAAAATACCTTAAAAGCGGAAAGTGTCGTTCTGGATAAACCTGTGCGGACTGCACAAACTAATGGGGGACAACACTTTATATGCACATGCATTAAGCCTGGGTTTCCTACGACACGCCTCATTTGTATTTCGCGAAATTTTGGCATTGAAATGGAAAAAAGGCACTGTGTTTTTATTGCTGTGGGAAGCAGCGGAAACTGTGAAATTTAGAACTTCCTGGTGAAGGCAGTCCTTGGCAAGTTGGGGTGGGTAAGAGTCTGAGTCCAACCTCCGCACAGAGATATGGCTGGTTCTGAGCATAGCTCAAATAAAATCCCTGCCGTCATACCAAACCACGTGGTGATAATCAATCAAGATCTTCTATTTATTATACCCCCCCAAACGAAGTTTAGGGGGTATATAGGAGTGAGCTTATCAGTCTGATAACTCAAGAAAGGCTTGACATATTCAGATAATTTTTGGTACACATTTGTAACATCATAGAATACAGGTCAAGTTAGATGTTGGTTACAAACCACTAAATTGTGACAGAGTTATGGCCCCTTTTTGAATTAAAATTCCCTAAAAACATGATTTCCGGACGATAACTCAAGAATGGCTTGACATATTCAAATAATTCTTGGTATACATGTGTTGCATCATAAAATACGTGTCAAGTTTGACTTTGGTTACAAGCCACTAAAGTTTGACACAGCTGTGGCCCCATTTTTACTTAAATTCCCGAAAAACATGGACAGTAACTCATGAAAGGCTTCACATATTTAAATTATTTTTGGTACATAGGTGTAACATCATAAAATACAGATCAAGTTCAACTTTGGTTACAAACCACTAAATGTTGACAGAATTATGGCTCCTATTGAAATCAAATTTTTCCAAATACACTGTTGACCATTTACAAATTAAAGCATTCTCTCTGTCCATTTCTTTCGATTGTTTGCCATAGTTTTGTGACAAGGCCATCTTGTGGGGGTATATCCGTCACTCATGTGACAATTCTAGTTATTTATGCTTTAAATTATATGTTTTCGTTTCTTTTGCTTCACTATCGACCATATATAAAAAATTAGCCCATTAATGTGGAAAATCACAATGAGTTTCATTTAATAAGTCAAACTTACAAAAACTAAATCCTTCCAGATAGGGAGGATTTTTGTGATAGCAGTGGCAGCATTTTTCCTGTATATAACTTAGTACCCTAAAAAGATACCTTCCCAATCGAATTTACCAACAAATTTTGCCAATTTGAAAATAAAAAATCCCAAATATCTGGGAAACCGATCCTAAAAAGATTCACTATTATGTATTTTACTTTCATTTTACCTCCTGGAAACACAAGTACAAATTAAACAATCAATGAAAAAGCAGTTTTAGAGTTTTTTTTTTTGTTTTCTAATTTTCTTTGGCAGTTTTTGCAGAAAATGATAAAATTCCCAATTTAGTTCAAAACGTGGCTAATTTTCCCAATTTGACTGGTACCAGAACCATTCCCAAAGTTGTGAGGAAAAACGCTGATTGGTTACTGTTAACCGATAGGGAACGTAATGGCTGGGGGGGGCAGGTCTGAGTCAGCCATCAAACTTCGCGATTTGGCAAAGCGTGCCTCAATTCTTCTGTTAGTACTTGAGAGCAAGAAAATACAAATATTTGAGGCGCGTCATGAGAAGACCGGTCATAATGCATGTGCGTAAAGTGTCGTCCCGGATTAGCCTGTGCAGTCTGAACAGGCTAATCCGGGATGGCACTTTCCGCTTTTATGGTATTTTCTGTTTGAAGGAGGTCTCTTCTAAACATTAATCCACTGCAGGCGGAAAGTGCTGTCCCGGATTAGCCTGTGCGGACTGCACAGGCTAATCCGGGACAACACTTTACGCACCTGCATTATGACCGGTTTTCTTATGACACGCCACATTTGAGGCATGTCGTGGGGAAACTCAGGCGTAATGCATGTGCGTAAAGTGTTGTCCCAGATAAGCCTTTCTGCCTACTGTGTATTTATGTTTAGAAGAGACTTCATTGAAACAGATAATGCCATAAAAGCAGAAAGTGTTGTCCTGGATTGCACAGTCTAATTCGGGACGACACTTTATGCTCATGCATTAAGCCCGGTTTTCCCTCGAAATGCCTCGTTTTTATTTCAGTGATTATGACTGGGAAGGTTTGTCATTGGAAAAAGGCACTGTTTTCGCTGGGGGAAGCAGGGGGAATTATGAAATTCGGAACTTACAGAAAACAGATTTTATCGAAATTGTTATCATATCACCTACTATACAAACAATAGACAAAGCTTTTCCCCTCAGTTTTAACTTGAAAATGCTGATAATTCTGTTGGTTTCGTTATCGTGCAACCGCTCAAGCCAATCAAGGGGACTCGATGAGATTTTGGGGGGAAAATATACTAGAAGTGGGGGAATAGGGCCTTAATTCGGCTCCAAATTGACCCTAAAAACAGTGTCACATCATGACACATGTCTTCTATCTTGCAGGACAAACCCCTGGAGCCAGGCCTGATGTTGCTTCCGCTGTTCTACGGGATCACCATCGCCATCAACTTCTTCTCCATCTTCTACAAAGGATCTGAGTGTAAGAAACATGAGACTGCGTCTCTTTGGGTGCATTTGAGGGTTTTGTTCATATTTTCTTCTTTGGGTATTTTAGGTGTTACGTACAAATTGAAAACATCCATTTATTTGACATTTTAGATGTTTTGTACACCTCTTTTGTGGGTGTTCTTGTATGTTTAGCTGATCTTTTGGATGTTAAGTGAATACCTGTTAGCTCAGTTGGTAGAGCGCTGGACTGCAAATCTGAGGATCGCGGGTTGGATTCCCAGCCCGGCCACATAACTTGTGTGGGGATTGGTCATGAAATTATTTCTACGGCCATTCTCCCCTACCTCTGATTCAAGTAGGGCAGTTGTCAGTTACTGGCATAAGTATGTGCACTTAGTACTGGTAAACCAGGTTACCCACGAAAAGTGTGAGTAGGTTAACTGACCGCCGTTATATAACTGAAATACTGTTGAATACGGTGAAAAATCCAAACAAAGAAAGAAACTTGTGAAGTTATTACTTTGAATACACAGTCATACTCAGTAGGCTTTGACTCTATCAATTTGAATATGGGTGACATTTGTGGTGATGTCCTTTATTTACTTGCCATCTATAAACTATACAGTTTCTGACAAATCCATGGCCCGGAGCCTGGGAACTACCAAAAATTACCTTGCTGCTATAATTGTAAGCCATAAGCCCAGGCTGTTAAGCAGGGTTGATTATCGGTATTAATTGTTAATGTCTCTTCTAGGTATGAAACGAAATTTCAGTGTACAGTTTTTTTCCGTTTAAACTTGGTACAATAAAAAGGCACCATTCCCAATCCTATTTTCCTACCAATTTTCCCAATTAGAGTTTTCAAAAATCCAAATTCTTTGATCCCAAAAAGATGTACCTGTATTTAACTTCCATTTTAACTCCTTAATCATTCAAGTACAAGGAATATGTGCTTTTAGAGTTTATTTATTACTACTTACAGTTTTCATATTCTTTTTTGGCAGTTTTTGCTGAAAGTGATAAATCCACATTTGGCTGATCAAATTTGTCTGAAAAAGACTTCTTTTCCTAAATTGACCTGGGCTGGTATTCTGAAAGCATCTTAATTTCTTAAATATTTTCACTTAAGTGCAAAAATTTAGTGTATTATATTTCTTTACTTAATAAACAGATTCATATGTTGTTGATGTTCCTAACATCACAATTTTTGATAATGATGTTATTTAAAAGTATAACTTAGTGCAAAACGGTTTATTTATGGAATTATACAGTTGAGGAAAATTCCACATTTAAGGATAATGATAAATGCTTTGTGAATACCACCCCTGTACTGGTAGCATTCCAAATGTAGTGAGGAAAATCACTGATGTTCTTTCATATTTCTCTATTTTCAGTGCTACACTTCGACAAAATTCCACTGTATGGAACATTTATTCTCACCTTCGGATCGGCGATATTAGTGGCGTTGGTGGTACGATTCTTTGTGGTACCATGGCAACGGAAGAAAATCAACAGTAAGGGATTTACATGTCATATTAATGCATGATTTTTTTCTGATTTTCTAATTTGGATAGACATTGGATGCTCGAGAAATCATTTTCAATTTAGCATTGCAGTCTTCGAAATAACCCACTTGCTCAAAGCCCGGGACAAGTTAAAATCTATTCAGGCAAGTTAAAATTTTGACCTGCCTGCCCGAAAGGGCAAGTACAAGATGGATGCAAAGTTAAATTATTAAATTAAATTTTATGAAATTAAAAGATTCCTTTAGCAATAATACAACAATGTTCACAATTTTCTACAAATATATCCTAATCACCTAAGTTTCTTTCTATATGACTGACTACATGAATATCATCACTATCATTTAAAAGGTTTGGGTAATCTCTGTTTTATTTCCTCATTTCTGAGAAGTTCAGGTGCATTTGGGCAAGTTGAAATTGTGTGCCTAATGCCCGAACGGGCAGATGCCAAAAATGGGCAAGATCGTGTTTCAAACACCAGAGCTATTGCCCTTTGTTTATTAAAAAAACATAGAAAAATGGACATAATTCAGGAAAGAGACTTCATTTTTCATCCAATCTTCACCAATCTGGCACAGTTTGTCTCTTACCATGAGATTACAGTTGAAATCAAATATAAGCAATATCGGACCAGAAACACCAGAGTTATTGCCCTTTGTTTGTGAAAAAATATGCAACAATGGACATTATTCAGGATAGAGACTTCATTTTTCATCCAATCTACACCAATCTTGCACAGTTTGTCTATGACCATAAGGTTAAATGTGAAGTCGAGTATAAGCAAAATCAGGCAAGAAACACCTGGTTTATTGCCCTTTGTTTGTGAAAAAAATATACAAAAATGGACATTATTTTCATCCAATCTTCACCAATTGTGCACAGTTTGTCTATGAACGTAAGACTACAGGTGAAGTCGAATATAAGCATGATCAGGCCAGAAACACCTATGACCATAAAAATTGATCGATAAAATTTGATTTCCAACAGTTGCAAACCTTGCATGCAGTTATTTGTACATGCAACATTGATGTCTTCAGAGCCTGCATTAACATCATTTATTATTATTGGACAGAAAGTTATCAAAGAAAAAGCAAAACTTGACCTTGACCCTAGCACAGCCATCGCAATTATCGCATTGCAATTAGTTCTCTAAAACTGTCTGCGAAAAAGACATAAAAATCTACTGTTTGTGCATTTTCCAGAATTGTCACTGACTTAATGAAAAAGGGTCAGGTAAGAGTATCGAGAAAATGATTTGAGAACCATTAGCAAAAAAGCACACATCCACTACCCAACTCGTACTTTAGTTAGCCCATTGTACTAACCAATGTTTTAAATCAAATTGATCCTATCCTGCTTTGCATATTGTTCATATACCTTAATTTTCAAACCTGTCACTGCAGTATGGTCTTCATCTGTACCAGTTCTCAGGTGAGCGCTTTGGGCCATCATGGCCCTCTTGTTTTCAATTTAAGTGAAGAATGGCTAAAGAATCTTCATGAATACTGTCCTGTTCTGCGATTCTTCTTTTGACATTGAGAAGTTGAAATTTGCAAAAGTAAATAATGTACTCATCCACATATTTGTAGCTATTTGAGGCACGAGTTTGCTTCTGATAAAGCTCCAATCATTAAAGCTTGGATAAAAAGTGGGTCAAAATTTGGGATGTTTGTAGTTGTTGAAAAGGAGAAACTAAGTATGTGCTAAAAAACCTGTCACTATCAGGTGCTGATTGGTTGGCTTAAATTGTGTAATTAAGAATTTTTTTTCGAATTAGAGTTGTTTATCGGCTAATAAACAACGATTTGGAGTTCCCATTAGCCCAAGTGCTTCAATATGCTGCATCAGAATGACAAATCTGTGTTTATTAGCAGATAAACAATGCAAAACTTATTTAGATTTTCTTCTGTTACAATGTAAACTAAATTTACATGTTACAGTTTCTGAACTATTTTTTCGTATTGTTTATCGATAGTTTAACAACGGTAAATTTTGTTCTTTGTCTATACAAAACTCTGTGTGTGTCATGTTAAAAAAAATTTGAACTATGTGTTTGATTAGTTTTAAACTTTGGACTTCTTTCCAAAATCCATTGACCAAGTTCTTGCATCATAAGTTAGACCTGTACTTTGGCCCTACTTTGTACACCGTCTGAGAGCAGCACTGAGTGCCATTGTCTTCTGTGTGCTTGGATCATGAAAAATGTCACGATGTTTGTTAAATAGCACAGCCGCTATCTGCGACCTTGGAACAAGTATCACAAGTGAATATCTACATTCTACATGTACACTTCCATGAGTGAAGAATGAATAGTAGATATACGTCACAATGTTATGATATATCCACAGTCGTGTTTGGTACAGACTGCTGCCATATCAGTTGTCACCATTAGCTGTTTTGATGTAGTTATTACGTAATATCAGTTGTAAGCCTGGTTTAAAAACCTGGTAATTGGCAGATTTACTTTGATGAATACTTTTGAATGTATGTCCATTTCAGTAGAATCAGAAGTTGAATCCTCTTAATTTAAGTCCCTTGGCAGCTTCACGAACATGTGCATTATTGTTGATTTATAATATAAATATGAGGAGTGTCGTGGGAAAACCGGACTTAATGCATGTGCGTAAAGTGTCGTCCCGGATTAGCCTGTGCAGTCCGCACAGGTTAATCCAGGACGGCACTTTCCGCCTACAGTGAATTTATGTTAGAAGAGACTTCCTTGAAACAGAAAATACCACAAAAGCGGAAAGTGCCGTCCCGGAATAGCCTGTGCGGACTGCACAGGCTAATCCGGTACGACACTACGCACATGCATTAAGTCTGGTTTTCCCACGACGCGCCTCATATATATTATTACATATTTTCATACGAGAGCAATGAAACAATGGATTGGTACTTGACCTTGGGATTCCCTGTGGTAGCAGTTTACTACCCAGGTACCCTAAGCTGAATTACCCGTGGGTATCCATAATGGTCACTTTCTAAATTTCATGTACTGCTAACATGCTACCTGGGTAACTTGACCCGATACCAAGATTAACCCGATTATCAAGAACTAGTTCTAACCCGATTATCAAGAACTAGTTCAATCCCTTGAAAAGGGCTTTGGCTGACAGTGATTTAAGAAAAGCGTTAGTAATGCTAATTTGAGGCGTGTCATTGGAAAACCGGGCTTAATGCATGTACATAAAGTGTCGTCCCGGATTAACCTGTGCAGTCTGCACAGGCTAATCCGGGATGGCACTTTCCACATACAGTGGATTTATGTTTAGAAGAGACTTCCTTGAAACAGAAAATACCATAAATCGGAAAGTGCCGTCCCAGATAAGCCTGTGCAGACTAAGTGTAGTTTACTAAGTGTTCTAACTGATTTCTGTTTGATTCGCTACTAAGTGCCCACACATTGATTTTAGTTTGATTCCTGTTACTAAGTTCCAACACAGTGATTTTAGTTTGATTCCTGTTCCAAAGTGCCAACACAGTAATTTGTTTTGATTTCTGTTACTAAGTGCATCCACAGTGTTTTTAGCTCACCTGAGCACAAAGTACTCATGGTGAGCTTTTGTGATCGCCCGTTGTCCGTCATGCGTGCGTGCGTGTGTGCGTCGTCAACTTTTCATTCAAACAACATCTCCTCCTAAACCGCTTGGCAGATTTTCACCAAACTTCACAGGAATGATCCGTGGGTGGACCTCTTTCAAAGTTATTCAAATCTTTCCGGTCCGCTGAATATGTAGGTCACCAGAGCTAAAAATAGATTTAAAAAGGGAAAACTTTAAAAATCTCCTTCTATGAAACCGCAAGGCTCAGACCTTTCATATTTGATATGTGACATCCTCTAGAGGTCCTCTACAGAGATTGTTCAAATTATACCCCTGGGGTCAAAACGGGCCATGCCCCGGGGGTCACATGGTTTATATAGACTTAAATAGCAAAATGACTTAAAAAATCTTTACCTGAAACCGCAAGGCCCAGAGGTTTGTTCAAGGTTGTTCAACTTACAAAGTCCTTTACAAAGTTTGTTCAAATTATGCCCCTGGGGTCAAAACGGGCCACACCCCGGGGGGCCAAATGGTTTATATAGAATATATAGCAAAATGACTTTTAAAATCTCCTCTGAAACCACAAGGCCCAGAGGTTTCATATTTGGTATATAACATCCTATAGTGGTCCTCTACAGATTGTTCAAATGATGCCCCTGGGATCAAAACTGGCCACACCCGGGGGGTCAGATGGTTTATATAAACTTATATATCAAAATGTCTTAAAATCTTCTCTGAAACCGCAAGGCCCAGAGGTTTTGCATTTGGTATTTAACATCCTTTAGTGGTACTCGACAAAGATTGTTCAAATTATGCCCCATGGGTCAAAACAGACCACACCCCATTGGTAACATGGTTAATATAGACTTAAATAGCAAAATGACTTAAAATTCTTCTCCTCTGAAACCGCAAGGCCTAGAGGTTTCATATTTGGTATGTAACATTGTATAGTGGTCCTCTACAAAGAGTGTTCAATTTATGCCCCTGGTGTCAAAACTGGTCACGCCTGGGGCGGGGGTCAAATGGTTTATATAGACTTAAATAGCAAAATGACTTTCAAAATCTTCTCCTCTGAAACGGCAAGGCCCACAGCTTTCCTATATTTGTAACGTAACATTGCATAGTGGTCCTCTCCAAAGATTGTTCAAATTATGCCCCTGGGGTCAAATCTGGCCACCCCCGAGGGGTCACATGGTTTATATAGACTTAAATAGCAAAATGACTTAAAAAATGTTTACCTGAAACCTCAAGGCCCACAGCTTTCCTATATTTGGTATGTAACATTGCATAGTGGTCCTCTCCAAAGATTGTTCAAATTATGCCCCTGGGGTCAAATCTGGCCACACCCCGAGGGGTCACATGGTTTATATAGACTTAAATAGCTAAATGACTTAAAAAATCTGTACCTGAAACCGCAAGGCCCAGAGGTTTGTGCAAGGTTGTTCAATTTATGCCCCTGGGATAAAAATAAGCAACGCCTCGGGGATTAATTTTCCAATTGTGTTACAAGGTCTCAGGTGAGCGTCCTAGGGCCCTCTTGTTTTGTTTGTTATGTTTTGTTACAAAGTGTCCCCACAGTGATTGCTGTATATCAGCCCTGTTTTGCTTCTCTCCACAGATCACGTGCGGTTCCTGCTGAAGCAGAAAGAGGAGGAAGGTCTACTGGAGAGTGACAAGAATTGTGAGTGACCTGTCCTGATAATAGTATTGGGTGACCTCCCCTGATAATAGCATTGGGTGACCTCCCCTGATAATAGCATTGGGTGACCTCCTCTGATAATAGCATTGGGTGACCTCCCCTGATAATAGCATTGGGTAACCTCCCCTGATAATAGCATTGGGTGACCTTCCCTGATAATAGCATTGGGTGACCTCCCCAGATAATAGCATTGGGTGACCTCCCCAGATAATAGCATTGGGTGACCTCCCCTGATAATAGCATTGGGTGACCTCCCGAGCAATAACAATATAAATATATTACATGTATAGTACGATTTTTTTGACCTGGCAGTCATTAATCTCCGGTATCACTCAGCTGTTTTATTTATATCGGTTTAACGTTTATCTAGCGTGTAAAGCACAGATTTAATAGTCATATAACAAAAACACCCATCAACAAGTGTCAGGAAGAACAGCGTGATGGATAGTGTTTCAGACTTTAGAATCACAATGACTGTGGTTCGAATCCATCCAAAATCCTTTTTTTTTTTTTTCTTTTGCTCAACATCACTTATTCTCGTGACATTTTTTCTTTATTTTGTTTTCCTTCCTTTTATATTTTTCTTAGTTTAATTATTTTATCGACATAAAAATGCATACACAAAGAGTTTAATTATTGTATCTACATAAAAATGCATACACAAAGACTCTGTTTCGCTCGCAGTATCGATGCAGCTCTCCCTTGTGATAGAATCGTGGTTGATGATGAGATTCCGTGTCATGACGTCAGCAAAATGATCAGTTAAATAAATTAAAATAAATAAAAAAATGAATAAATTAAAATTGCCTGTTCTCGGATTCGAACCCAAAACATCATGCTTACAAACTTTGCGTACTTACCACTGCACTAAAGTATCAACTGTTACGTGGTAAGGATTTAATAAATACATATTCATGTCTGAATCTCCTATCTGGGTTAGGTTTACAAAAATACACGGAATATTCATGTGTGCCAGGTCAATAAAATCGCACAATAGCTTGTATGTCAGGGCACAATACAGTCAGAACATCATCTGATTAAAAAAAACGTCTATTATCATTAGCTGCAACGTCTTGTTCTTAAAACCATATAAAGTATACGAAATGTGTAAGATAGTGTATGGTAAATTTGATTAAAAGTCTTAAAAAAAGCAAAATCTTTATTAAACCTGAAGTAAAATTTGATATAAGCCTCACAGATAAATATTTGAAATGGGGAAATGCGAGAACAGATTTCATCCCTGTTGTTTGTTGTAGTGTGATATCAAAACTGTAAGAAATGTTCCTCATGTTTGTTTTCTTCCTTGTTTCATCCATAGTTGCACTCAAGAAAGTTTGCTCATTTGGCCGTGTTTGCTCATTGAATTGTCTCCCTTGTTACTGTATCATTCAGAACATAATGTATGATTGTAGAAATGGAAAGGGAGGTAATAGAGATTGTTTAGATTTGAAAAAATACACCAGAGCTTACTTTTCTTTACTTTATGAACCAGTGAATATAGCTGTATAATTTCCTATCATCCCTTAAATTTTTATGTGTTTTATTAGAGATGGCAAGGAACATTTGAATAATGAAAAATATTTTATTATGTTTTAGGTATTCGAATACTTACCTGTTCGATTAATTAAATTTTAATAAACATACAAAATATGGTATATGTCAATATTAGCCTCTCAATATCAAGTGTTAATGTCACCTGAGCTTTTCTAGTACGCAGGTTAGGTCCCATTATGCAGACCATTGTCTCTTTATCAGTAGTAGGAGATTAAAGCGCCTTGTGGATTTCTAATCGGTGTTACTGCGTACATGTGCTCTGAAATAACGCATTGCGTTCCTATGTATATCAGATGGCTTGTGGTGCTCTGAACACATATGTATATACGTGTACTGGCCGCGGTTTTCTAGCCGTACGTTTGTAGTAACAATATATCACAAAATTAAGTATTTTGAACATTTATCATAATAATAGTTACTGCATCCCACGATTGAATATTCGAATAGTTTATCAATCGAATATTCGAATATATCAATTTTGGTATTCGTTGCCATCCCTAGTTTTTAGAAATTATAAAAATTAGGCAAACTTAACATTCTAGTAACACTGGGAAAGCCTGCTATCTTATTCCCCGCACCTCCTTTAGGGACCCCCCCCCCCCCCCCTCCAGCTGCCACCTCCCTTCCTCAATGGTCCCCCTGGATATTTATATGTATCACTGACAGTTGTACTGTGCTATGTTGCAGACCCTGAGTCCCTTCCGGCACACTCTAGGAAAACCAATTTCCATCCCCCACCTCCATTTGGGTGTAGTACAAAAGCCCCCTGGTAGATTTAACAGAGTGGACAAAAGCGCCTTGATGATTATGAATTAGTGGACAAAGGCCCCTTTCTGGTATTGTATAGTGTGTATGCATTTCAACAGGAAATCCATTCCATCAAATGGAACAAAATATTAATTGCAATCAACTGTTGACAAACATTCAGAAAAACTTACAAAAAGTGATAATTAACACTAAATTTACCATTTGTCATATTTACCAAGGGGCTTTTGTTCACCCTGTTAAATCTACCAAGGGGCTTATGCCCACTCTGTCAAATATACCAAGGGGCAAATGTCCATGTGTGCATTTTTAGACCCAAATGCAATGTGTGCATTGCATTTGGGCAATGGGATTTTGTCCGGATACCCCTCCATTTAACACTCCCCCCCCCCCAACAATTTGTTGTGTTGCAGACCCAGAGTCTCCTCAGGCCCAATACCCATTCCAAGGAAAGTCAGCTGTCTATCTCAACCCCCCTCTCCTTTAGGAAATTAAACTCCCAGCTACCACCTCCCTTTAACCCTGCCCCCACCCCTCCAGGATACTAAGTCTTATATCACTGACTGTTGTTGTGTTGTGTTGCAGACCAAAATTCGCTCCAGGCCCATTCCAAGGAAAGTCAGCTCATCAAGAACCAGCTTGCAGGGATCGATGTGCACAGTAAGTAGTTATCATGATGACCATAGTCACCATGGTAACTTGAAATGAGAGATTATGAATGAAGAAATAGGACTTTTCAGTTGTATATTCGATGTACACTTCTACTCAGTTAGCTAGATCCACCAGTGTTTTTTAGGGCCAATTTGGGGCCAAAATTCGGCCCCATTACCCTGCTTAAAAAGTATATACTTTTCCCCTATACAGGCTGTCAACTGGTCCTACTTTTTCCTAATTTTCCTACTTTTTCCTAATTTTCCTACTTTTCATACTTTTTCCTAATTTTCCTACTTTTTCCTACTTTTCCTTTTTCCTAATTTTCCTACTTTTCCTACTTTTTCATACTTTTCATACTTTTTCCTAATTTTCCAACTCATTCCTACTTTTTCATACTTTTTTGATTCACTCATACTTTTTCCTACCTTTTGGTAAAAAATCTCCTATTATTCCTACTTTTTTAGTTGTCCAGAAATGAAGATGAATTGAATAATGATTTATATGAAAAAGAACAGTCTATTGTAGATTTGTTGTTACAACGTGGTACCTTTCCCTGCTAATTTGATTGTTGTCTGATACCATTTATATTTTATGTATTGACTTTGACATGCATAGATTTGTATTAACAGGCCTTTTTTTTTTGTAAAGGTTCTTAGATATTTAAAAGGTATTTAATATCAAGTTAAAAGTCATGTACACTAAAGAGTGAATCTATTATCATATACAAGTGTAGCTATAATTGTGCTTTTGTTCCCACTGGTTGACTTACTGATGGAACTCAGTGCACTCCCCAGATGAAAATGTCTAGTGTCAAGTTTATGCAGATCTTTTTTCAAATAATGTTTTTTGCTAATTCAGATACATAGACATCCAGATATTTAGAATCTGGGATAAATGCCTGACCGCCTCAGAATCTAGAAGGTTGTAGTCTACTTATTTATCACCTACATTGGAAACTAAACAATAGTTTAAACAAAGTTGTATTGACAACAACCTGAGCAATCCATTGACCAATTATCTTCTTATTGTTGTTGAAGAAAATGTTTAGCGATTTCTGAAAATAAAACTATCCAGATTTATCTTAATATGTACGGAGTGCTGTTCCTTTTATATTATGAAAAATAATCTCAAAGATGGAGTATAACCCCATCCTTGATTTTGTAAATGTCAAACCAATATCTTAGAAATCTGCGTGTGTTTGTAAATTGTGATAAGTCATGCCGAATTAGCCTTATATCCTCCTTACCTATTGGTGTAAAACAAATTCAAGGGACGTATGAATTCACAGACATTATACTGTGGGTTCAAGTCTCTGACTTGTCTGACTTGTCTCTGACTCGAACCCACAGTATGATGTCTGTGAATTTGCCCCTTACCACTGTAGGCCCA
Organism: Congeria kusceri; assembly: GCA_027627225.1. Taxonomy (NCBI): domain Eukaryota; kingdom Metazoa; phylum Mollusca; class Bivalvia; order Myida; family Dreissenidae; genus Congeria; species Congeria kusceri. Next base: position 44,805,028 of record CM051039.1, on the reverse strand, counting down.
AACCACAGTAGGCTCAAGCCTTAATGGGGTCATATTCTTTCAAGTGAGAAAGCTACCCATCAAGCTTATAGAAGATCAGTGGATCTACCCAGGTGCCTGCATGTTTGTTGTCTTCCTCTGCCATGAAAAGCTGGAAATCGCCACATTATAACTGGCTGATGAGTGTGACATTAAATCCAATAAACAGTAGCCAAAGATCGTCAGATACAAGTGGGAGTACAACTTCTGAAAAAAGACATTTCATTTCAAAGTGCTTTTATACTATTGGTAGTAGAAACTCTGTGAAACGTTACAACCTGGTTTGCTATTGATGTAACATAATCAGCAGTGTACATGTTTATTGTAACATAAACCTATGTTCATTTTGATCTAGTTATTGGTGTGTTTATACTATTAGTTAATTAATTTTAAAAAAAAAACAATTCGGGATTTCGGGTAGATTTCACATGATCAGGGTCCTTAAGCTGAACAGTTGCCTATTGGTATAGCAAAACACTTGATTGCTGTTTTATAACATAGTAGAAAATAAAATGTAATATTGCTTTTCTAAAAAAAAAAAAAAATCCCCTTTTGCCGTAAAATTCCCCATCTGAAGGGCCCCGCCGCCTTTCCCTAAAAGGTAAAAAAAACGAACACTGTCCACGTCTGCAGTTTGTGTTAATGGTTTCAGGCTGTGAGCAGTTCAATAAAAAACAAAGCTGTTGGATTTTTCGCCGTATTTAACAGTATTTCAGTCATATAACGGCGGTCAGTTAACCTACTCACACTTTTTCCTGGGTAAGCTGGTTTACCAGTACTGAGTGCACATACTTATGCCAGTAACTGACAACTGCCCTACTTGAATCAGAGGTAGGGGGAGAATGGCCGTAGTAATAATTTCATTACCAATCGTCACACAAGTTATGTGGCCGGGCTGGGAATCAAACCCGCGATCCTTGGATTTGTAGTCCAGCGCTCTACCTACTGAGCTACGGCTAAAAAAAAATATAAATAAATAATAATAAAAAAAATCACAACAGATGTTATTAGTTACATATTAGAATCTTCATTATGATCAGAGACATGATGTGATGATGACGTTTAAATATATTAATCATCCAAAATTGTGAACATCTAAGCGATCGTGTTTGTCATTACATTTGAATGATGCAAAGTGTTTTGGACAGGCACTAACATGAAACAAACATTATTTTTGAGCTTGAAACTGATGAAAAGCAATTTGAAATTATATTATTTGTATATTATATTATACATAGCTTAATGATGAGTTAATAACAAATTAATTAATCTACTATTAAATTGGCAACAAAGTGATTGATAAACAATGAAAGCTTCCTATCATAAAAGCTGTATGCATGCATTTCATCATAATTATTTGATTTGTCAGTGACTTTCAGCTCTGATTAATCAATGAATCTTGTTTGGACAGATTCCCAATGCTATGAGAATGGTCTCAGATTCCACTTGTACAGTGTGCTCTCAGTGATTTTTTTTCGATGATTTTAGTGCCGTTTAAGGCAGTTTCCCCTGACAAAATATCCTCCATTTTTCCCCAAAATTGTCCATTTTCTTCCCCCAAGTAATTTATAATATTTTACGGGTGGGTGTGTAAATAGAAAAACAATTATTGAATTTGCACCGTTGTCACAAAAGAAATTCAGTAGATGAAAATTTTTGAATATATTAATCATGAAAAAAGCAAAATAACCACGCACTTAATGTAAAATTAACTTTTTAAAACTTACCCTATTTTGAAATGTTTCGCGATAAAGTTCCCCATTTCATGAGCACAGGCAGTTAGGAAATTTTGGGAAAAAAAATCACTGGCTCTGGGTTTCAGGTCCTGCGTACTTGGCCCCCCAGTACACCAGCATGCCAGGCAAGGAGAAGCTTCCTAACGGTGTGGACGACACGAACATCGACCACATCCCGATCTCCAGCACCGTCAGTGTAAGCAGCAAGACCTTCAGCTTGGCCAGCAAGGCTCCCCTCATCACACCCGAGAAGAAACTCAAGTCAGGTGAGATGTCATTGAGTCACAGAAGTTCCCCACCAGCTCTTTCCCCCCTTATATCTGTATACCCCCTTAAAACAAGTTAGGTAAGCTTCTAACACAGACCATCAAACAGATGCAACCCCCACCCCTCAACTCCCTCCTGAAAATCACAATGTTAGGTAAATAAAATTGCAATTAGGTTGCAAGCAGTTAACACATTGTTGGAACCATATTCCAAATACCTTTTGGAACATTTGTGTAGAAATAAAAAAAATGTATCCATTTGTCCCAGTTAAACTTATTATGGGATGTAAAACAAGCAGCCAGAACCTTTGCCTAAGAATTAGAAGTATTTTGTTAATGCTATGATTATTATCTTTCAGGAGCTTGCGATGACAAGATTGCTGTTGCTAATGGTAACATTGTTACCACGGCAACCAATGGGAAAGCCAATGTGACCAGGAGTACTGGAAGTATTGAGACAGACGAGACTTCTGAGCTCAGTGAAGATGTAAGTGCCATTGGGAATGTGCAAACAGGGTTCACCCTGAGATCATGACTGCAGTTATTTTTTTGGTTCACCTGAGAACAAAGCGCTCATGGTGAGCTTTTGTGATAGCCCGTTGTACGTCGTGTTTGCGTGCTTGTTTGCGTCGTCAACTTTTCATTCAAACAACATCTCCTCCTAAACCATTTGGCAGATTTTCACCAAACTTCACAGGAATGATCATTAGGTGACCCTCTTTCAAAGGTGTTCAAATCGTAACAGTCCGCTGCATATGTAGGTCACCAGAGCTAAAAATAAATTTATTAAGTGTAAACTCTAAAAATCTTCTTTTCTGAAACTGCAGGGCCCAGAGGTTTCATATTTGGTATGTAACATTCTATAGTGGTCCTCTACAAAGATTGTTCAAATTATGCCCCTGGGTTCAAAACTGGCCACGCCCCAGGGGTCACATGGTTTATATAGAATATATAGCAAAATGACTTTAAAAATCTTCTCGGAAATTGCAAGGCCCAGAGGTTTCATATTTGGTATGTAGCATCCTATAGTGGTCCTCTACAAAGATTGTTCAAATTATGCCCCTGGGGTCAAAACTGGCCATGCCTTGGGGGTCACATGGTTTATATAGAATATATAGCAAAATGACTTTAAAAATCTTCTCCTGAAACCGCAAGGCCCAGAGGTTTCATATCTGGTATGTAACATCCTTTAGTTGTCCTTTACAAAGTTTGTTCAAATTATTCCCTGGGGTCAAAACGGGCCACACCACGGGAGTCACATGGTTTATACAGAATATATAGAACAATGATTTAAAAAATCTCTTAAACCACAAGGCCCAGAGGTTTCATATTTGGTATGTAACATCCTATAGTGGTCCTCTACAAAGGTTGTTTAAATTATGCCCCTGGGGTCAAAACTGGCCATGCTCCGGGGGTCATATGATTTTGATAGAATATATAGCAAAATGACTTTAAAAATCTTCTCTGAAACCGCAAGGCCCAGACGTTTCATATCTGGTATGAAACATCCTATAGTGGTACTCTACAAATATTGTTCAAATGATGCCCCTGGGGTCAAAACTGGGCACGCCCCGGGGGTCACATGATGTATTTAGACATTCATAGCAAAATGACTTTAAAAATCTTCTCCTCAGAAACCGCAAGACGCAGAGGTTTCTTATTTGGTATGCAACATCATATAGTAGTCCTCTACAAAGATTGTTCAAATTATGCCCCTGGGGTAAAAACTGGTCACGCCCCTGGGGTCACATGGTTTATATCAACTTTAAAAGCAAAATGTCTTTAAAAATCGTCTTGTCTGAAACCGCAAGGCCCAGAGGTGTTGTATTTTGGTATGTAACATCCTCAAGTGGTCCTCTACAAAAAATGTTCAAATTATGCTCCATGGGTCAAAACTGACCACACCCCAGGGGTCACATGGCTTATGTAGACTTAAATAGCAAAATGACTAACATTCTTTCCTCTGAAACCACAATGCTTAGAGGTTTCATATTTGGTATGTATGCCATGTGTTCATAATTCCGTGGGTCTTATTTTCAAATTTGGCGCATGCGCATTTATACATGTTTAATGCAATTAAATATTTTGTCAGTAAGTTACAGTGTAGTGTTATAAATAAATTAAACTGATGAAAAGCTATGTTTTTTGTTTTGATTACATGTTATTGAAACGATTTTTGACCTCGCCATCGTAATCCCAGTCACCAAGATGCTTACCATAATTTCGTGGATTTTGATTGGTTTCTAAATATTGCGATATAGGAATGTATTGACTCACACTACACTGCACAAACTTAGTTTTAGGGGAATATTTGTTTATTACAGATGTGGAAACTAGCACAAAACACGTTGTAAGGTTTTATTACGTATAGGTAGCAGGTAAATTTATTTAACAGATTATTAAAACACATTTTAATAATGTTCAAGCAATCAATAAAATTTTTAAATGATATCTTAATAATTTCATTACAAATAAAACAAACATACAATTTAAGTAAAACGTGTACATAAATATAAAATATAGTTTTATTGTGCAAAAGCACCTACGCTTTGCAAATTTCATATCAGTTCGTTAACAATGTGTACAGAATTGTTTAAACAAATTTAACGAACTACTAATTGTATAATAGCACTAAATGAAAAAATATGCAATTTTACGTCAAACGAAACTTTTAACTGTTTAAACGGACGATAACAATAATAACAACAGCAACGGACGATACAACAGCAACGGACGATAACAATAATAACAACAGCAACGGACGATAACAATAATAACAACAGCAACGGACGATAACAATAATAACAACAGCAACGGACGATAACAATAATAACAACAGCAAGACTAATACACGCCGTAAGAACATGCATTGTACTTGTCACACGATATAATGTTCATCCAGCGGCTTGGTCAACGCAGAGAGGACACAAGAATGAACTGAGTCGTCGCGCAACTTTCACGCTTGTACAAAATGATAGATGTGTCCAGTGTCCGCATCTATCACATTGTGCCCACTTCACAATTTTCACAGATTCATGAAAGTCAATGTGTGGAGGTCATAGCTGCAGGCACACTCAACACGTTTCCGAATCGCCGGAATCGTCTAGTTTGAAATCACCAACACTTACATCGTCGTAATCAGGTTCAACATCTCCCGCTGGGTCATTATTCCCTCATGTCGATGGTGGATTGATGGGCTCTAACATGCTGATGTAGCTGTCGCTTGTGATTTCTGTTCCGCTAGCATTAGGTCGTTGTTTTGTTTTCTGCTTTTTACATTGGCGTAACTCGTTGTTGTTACTGACGGCTGCTTTCATTTGTTCATCCTTCTGTCTTAGAAATTCCTCCAAAGCAGCTGGCCCTGACTTAATTGCCGCTACTTTCTGAGCTGGCTGATCTTCGCGGAAGTTTTCACATGGAAACAGTTTATCTTTTGATACCACGTCAGGAGTTAAAGGGAAAATACCTGTTTTACAGAATGCTGACTGGATGTTTGATGGCGTTATTGCTTAGAGGTAAGCCTTGCATACGATGGCACAGATTTTAAATTTAGTGATGGTCTGGCCGATATTTCTGCTCATGAACATTGAACATTCAGTGTAGTAGTATGTCGTCAGCGGTCCAAAAACGAGGGGCTAGAGAAGTTGCGACGTGTGCGCTGGTAACACAAATTGGACGATGTTTTGTTCCTTAGCCCATCGGATAAGGTCTGGAGTTTTGTGCGATGTATGTCCGTTGTATATCAGCAATAAAGGCTGATGATCTGTAGGACAGGGTCTGGCGAATGGAAGGAAGTGCTCTTGAAGATATTGCTTAAATATTTGAGCATTGGACCAACCTGTTTCTGACATCGCCTTTTGCACCAGTTGTCGCACCTGTCATCAACTCATGATTGTAGCGAACACCCTTGAACACAAAGAACGGCGGCAGCGCTTGACCCAGAGCATTGATGCATCCAGTCAGTGTTGTTGTTGTATTTCTGGGTGAGGTGATTGCTTGGGGTTTAGAATTTTTAGAAGCTATAACATTTGGAGGACGATGTTCAGGCTATAATCCAGTTTCGTCTAAGTTGTAGATGCAATGGGGTTTGTTGGACAAGTTATATTTCTCGTTGACATTTTCAGCGTTCACAGTAGGTTTGAATCACTTCTGGTGTGGTCGATCTTGCACGTACCGATTCAAGTTTTCTGGGACTGACATTTACCAATGTGTCTTTCCACCGTCTTATGAACCCATACAGCCAGTTGTTACTCATTGGAGCGTCGTTTCCCTTTTTCCCCATTGAAAATGCCATTTCACCGGCTAAGTTGCGAAGCCGGATGTTGGACAGACCGTATCCTAGTTGGTTTCGATATGTTCGACAAGGGCTGCTTCTTCATCATGTGAGAAGCTTGTGCTAGGTCCAACACAACAATGTTCTGGATCCACCCGACCCTTAACTCTGTCTCTTAGAGTCTGCGACGGGACCCCATACATTTTGGCCACTTTTTCAACAGATACTGTGTGTGTTTTGATATACTCGTATGCCTGTAGTAATGCCTCTTTGGAATAATTCCTATATTTTGATACCTTTTTTGGTTTTTCTGACAAAAAAAAGAAAAAAGATTTCCTAATTGGTTTTTAATTGTAGACGATAACCATCAGAAAAATTGTGAAAACACCTTTTTTGAACAGTATATAAAACAAGCACTCCATTGATACAGACTCTACAAGGGAGTTAAACAATACGCATCCTAGAGAGAAGGTAAACAACACCAATGAATGGTATATTTTAGTGACAAATGCATAAATTAATGGTTTCTGTACTAAAATAATTGCATAAAAATAATTTATTGTGGTCATAAAACTACATTTACCTGCTTTTTACGCATGATTTCTACTATATATATATATAGATCAGATATAGATCAGCTATGTCTTCTTTGCTCTTGTACAAAATTTTGGACACGTTAATCAGACGCACGAGCGTAAATTCGATCTCTTTCATGACGTCACGAAATTATGGTGATCCACGAAATAATGATAACAAGGCATATAGGGTCCTCTAAAAATATTGTTTAAATTATGCCCCTGGGGTCAAATCTAGTCACGCCGCGGGGTCACATGGTTTATATAGACTTAAATAACAAAATGACTTTCAAAATCTTCTGCTTTGAAACGGCAAGGCCCACAGCTTTCCTATATTTGATATGTAACATTGCATAGTGGTCCTCCAAAGATTGTTCAAATTATGCCCCTGGGGTCAAATCTGGCCACACCCCGAGGGGTCACATGCTTTATACAGATTTCAATAGCAAATTGGCTTTAAAAATGTTTACCTGAAACCGCAAGGCCTAGAGGTTTGTTCAAGAATGTTTATATTATGCCCCTGGGATAAAAGTAAGCCATGCCTCGGGGATGCAAATTCCAATTGGGTTACATGGTCTCAGGTGAGCGTCCTAGGGCCCTCGCATTTTCCTTATTGAACAGGGTCCGTTTAAGAACCCATTCCCAATGCCAAATATGGTTTATTTTTCCCAATTGGAATGAAGAAATTCACATGTTTGAAGTGACAAAATTCTAATACATTGGAAATATGAATCTACTGTGTCAGGCCTGTAATTACTTATATGGTTATGGATAAACACCATTAAAATACCAAGTTCAACCAATATTACGCTAGTAAATTATTAAATAAATTTGTTTATTAATTTCTTTCTGCATTTCCCAATGTGCAATAGTTCAGGACGTATAATTCCCAATTTGATGGGTACCGGACCCATTCCCAAAGCAGTGATAAAAATCACTGCTTCTACGACATATAGGGCATTGTGTCTGTGAATATGTAAACTAGGTCTTTATGCCCATTAAGAATTAAGAAGTGTATGTCCCTCTAGTTAAAGTGCAATTGTTATTATACCACATTATTTACAACCCTCTGACCCGACTGTCACATTTACTACCCTCTGACCTGACTATCACATTTACTACACTCTGACCTGACTATCACATTTACTACCCTTTGGCCTGACTATCACATTTACTGTCCTCTGACCTGCTGTGTTCTACTTGGACTTTATACCAAATTTACTACCATCTGACCTGGTTGTATACCACATTTACTACCCTCTGACATGACTATCACATTTACTATCCTCTGACCAGCTGTGTTCTACTTGGACTCTATGCCAAATTTACTACCCTCTTACCTGGTTGTATACCACATCTACTACCCTCTGACCTGACTATCACACTTCCTACCCACTGACCATGCTGTGTTCTACCTGACAGGAGCGACGGGAGCGTGCCCGTAACAAGATCCAGGACACCCCAGAGTGCCAGAGCCTCTTCTCTTTCCTGCAGGTGCTCACAGCCGTGTTCGGGTCCTTCGCGCACGGCGGTAACGATGTCAGGTAATAGACGTGTCCACGAATGTCTGTAGTACAGAAATACCCCGTCATTGTTATTTGTTCTCTTCTGATTTACTATAAACCTAGATCTTAGCAAAAGAAAACAAAATATAAACTGTACATTTGTATTAACGTAGAAATTTGTTCATTTCTCCAGTTATGCTATTAGCCTCTTAGCAACACTTAGAAAATATTTAATTTGTATACTCTAGCTTGACAGAACCTTAATTTTGAAAAAAAGTTACTTTTGAACAAAGTGTTGATAGCTTTTATTTCTCCAGAAATGACATTAGTCACTGCGTGGCCATCTGGAAATCAGTTCAGCTGTTAGTTGTGCTTGTTGATAGCTTTTATTTCTCCAGAAATGACATTAGTCACTGTGTGGCCATCTGGAAATCAGTTCAGCTGTTAGTTGTGCGTGTTGATAGCTTTTATTTCTCCAGAAATGACATTAGTCACTGTGTGGCCATCTGGAAATCAGTTCAGCTGTTAGTTGTGCATTGTATCTCCAGTAATGCCGTAATTCTCTTAGTAGCCTGTAGTAACGCACTGTGTGCGAAGAGTTACCTTTTACATCTGCAGTAACGCTATCGGCCCCTTGGTGGCACTGTGGATCACGGCTACCACGGGCAGTGCCGCCCAGAAGGCCCCAGTGCCCATCTGGATCCTTCTGCTGGGCGGGGTGGGGATCTCTGTGGGGCTCTGGGTGCTAGGGCGCAGGGTCATGCAGACAATGGGCGAGGACCTCACCAAGATTACACCGTCTAGGTAAGGAGTGGAGTCAGCAATTTCAATCCTGCATTTTGACGCAAGCAAATTGCAATTTCCTTAGTTTTGACTCGAGCAAATACTCTGCCATGCATCATTTTAGTGCATTTGTTTTCTGTTTGCCAAGTTCAAAAACGCTAGGAAATACTTCATTTTATTATACTGTTTTGTGTGTGCAAATTTTTCAGGTTTTAACATTTATTTACACAAATTACCATTTGCAGAGCAATAACCAAATATGCAGAAACAAAATTCCTGTAATTTCAGTATTTGGACCCTGTATATTTTCATTTGGACCCTGTATATTTTCATTTGGACCCTGTATATTTTCATTTGGACCCTGTATATTTTCATTTTGACCCTGTATATTTTCATTTTGACCCTGTATATTTTCATTTTGAATCATATCAAAGTCTTGTTATTAAATTTGAAACGTTTACCATCAACAGCCATTTTCATGCAGTCCAAGCATTTACTGTTCTCCTATGTGAACACTTTTCCAGTAAGTAAGTGCTCTAACACTCAAATTCCCTATTTTCCTGTGCACTTACTCAAAACTAACACGAATTTCTCCATTTCAGTGGTTTCTGCATCGAGATCGGCTCCGCCCTCACTGTGATTCTGGCCTCCAACGCAGGCATTCCGATATCCACCACCCACTGTAAGGTGGGAAGCATCGTGTTTGTGGGCTTGTTTAGATCGCGGGCGGGGGTGGACTGGAAACTGTTTAGAAACATCATAGTAGCCTGGTTCGTTACCCTGCCGATTGCTGGTGGACTCAGCGCTGCTTTCATGGCTGCTCTTAGATACGCTGTGTAACCATGGAAATTGTGTTACTATGGGGATGTGTTGCCATGGAAATGGGTTACCTGACTTGCAACCATGTACTTTGGCTGGGAGGATTGATCTGAGATTTAAAAATGTTCTTGTCTCTGAAATCAGAAATGAAGAGTTCTGAGTGTTTACTATCAGGTGAATTACTACAGAAGCATTTGACACTTTGGTAAATGGAGAATATCGACTGCAAAGACTGATCATGTGTGGGTGGCAATAGGATGTTAATATTTCTTGAATGTTGGGAATATTTTCTGTTCATTTGCGGGTCAATTTGTTATACAATGCACAGAAACACTTCAAACATAAAGCGTCCATAATTAACTTGCAATTAACTTATTCATGTTTATCCAGGCTATTCATGTATGTCGTAATTAAGACAAAGTAATCTGCTCTCATCAAGTCTCTGTGTGGTCCAGGATTAAAATAGACTGGCTTAGTCTCTGTGTGGTCCAGGATTAAAATAGACTGGCTTCTGTTTCGAAAAATAGACAGCAAAATGTGTTTCATCCATTGAAGAGAGGTTTTGATGAAAAATCATGATGGTATATGCTACAAAAGAAACCACACTTTCTGAAAGTCTTCCGTCAATTAGACTGCTCTAACATGTTGGCATTTGTTAAGCTTCAGAACAGTGAAAGACTGCAGGATGTTTTGGTGAAAGACTTAATGACAGAGTCCAGCATCATGGAAGACAGGACTGGTTATAGAAAGAAATTTATCTTACCTGAGTGACTGTTGTCTATGAAATGTACTGCCCCATGACCTTTTTTCAGTGAAATTTCCTGCTGTCTGACCCTGCTATATATTTCATTCTGACCTATGATTATTGGTTCATACTTCAATGCAAGCCACCATATTTACAGCACTGTCTTGTGATGTGACTGTGTTATACGTTCTGACCTGTGATTATAAATTCTGGATCCAGTCCCAAAAATTCGACGATTGGAAATGGGAAATGTTTTAGTACAAGAATCATGGTTTCAGGGTAGTATAACGAAAGGCAGCACTTGTTGTATGAAGAAGATAATTTTACAGAATGCATTTCACTTTCTGAAGGTGCGAGTTGTATCTTTTATATGTCAACATGTCAACTGCAAATATTACAAAGTCTTTTGATGGACTTTATTGTGTTATTGCACTAATCACCAAAATGTGTTGTTCATCACACCATCAAGCAACGAGGATATAATAACCATACATTAGTTGCTCACATGTCCTTGTAATTGTATTGCTCTTTTAATGAAATTGTTGAAGTTTTGTATTGCATATTTATTTTTTTAGACATAACCAAAATTTATCATGCACTTTGTTTGTGCCTGTGCTCATGTGTAAGGTCGTATAAGAGATTTCAGTATTACGTTGCATTTCGAAGTCTTATTGATAGACAATAACTTCAAAAAAGTGCTAACAGAAAGTGCTAGCATACTGTAGTATAACTGGCTAGCATGCTGTAGTATAACTGGCTAGCATGCTGTAGTATAACTGGCTAGCATGCTGTAGTATAACTGGCTAGCATGCTGTAGTATAACTGGCTAGCATGCTGTAGTATAACTGGCTAGCATGCTGTAGTATAACTGGCTAGCATGCTGTAGTATAACTGGCTAGCATACTGTTGTATAACTGGCTAGCATACTGTAGTATAACTGGCTAGCATGCTGTAGTATAACTGGCTAGCATGCTGTAGTATAACTGGCTAGCATACTGTAGTATAACTGGCTAGCATACTGTGGTATAACTGGCTAGCATGCTGTGGTATAACTGGCTAGCATACTGTAGTATAACTGGCTAGCATACTGTAGTATAACTGGCTAGCATGCTGTAGTATAACTGGCTAGCATACTGTAGTATAACGTGCTAGCATACTGTAGTATAACGTGCTAGCATACTGTAGTATAACTGGCTTTTGAATACTATTGCCTGCATAAAAATGAGGAAAAAAATGACTTGACCTTCAGAGATGAATGAAGTTAAATTGTAGCCTGTTTTGTTAACAAGTCTTTAAAAATATCATTAGCCAGTGCAGGTATTTATTAAGACAGACAAAAATAATGAAAAACCTTAAAATTCTGAAATTCCATTATCAGGTTTCCTCACAAAGAAATGCATTGTTTGAAGATTTTGTCACAGGTTGCATCCCCTACCCGTTATGGTTTTGTTTTTATTAGATGGATCTTTATTTGCTGTGCAAATGTTAAAACTTTTATTGGACGAGAATTTTCTCATGCCATCATGTACATAGTCTTGGCTTGTCTCTCTTATGTATGATGGATTCTCTACATTTTACGTATATTGATTTGTCTCCCATATACAAGTATATGTGAATGTGCTCTTGAGTTCCAGATATGCGGCATGTCATGGGGAAAATGCATTGCGTAAAGTGTCGTCCCTTAACAGTCTATGCAGTAAGTTGTGTTTAGAAGAGACTTCCTTGAAACAGAAAATACCATCAGAGCCAAAAGTGTCATCTTGGATCAGCCTCTGCGGACTGCACAGCGTGATCAGGGATGACTTTACGCATGTGCATTAACCCCAGTTTTGCCACGACACGCCTCATGTATAAAATTGTCATTAGCTCACAAATTATCATGGACATCGATTGTCTTGAATAATAATTAGGGTATGGAAATTTTGGAAAAATTTTCAACAAAAATTTTGATCGTTGCAGCTTAGCATAGACAATTGCAGTGCTCCAGAGAAGTTTTTGTGTATAGGGTAAATGTACACTCAAACCAAAATTTTTGAGGGTAAATGTACACTCGGTCCAAAATGTATGGGAGTAAATGTACTTCCAGTCCAAAAGTTATTGGGGTAAATGTACACTCTGTCCAAATTGTATGGGGGGTTAATGTACTTTCAGTCCTAAATTTATGGGGGTAAATGTACACTCAGTCCAAAATCTATAGGGGTAAATGTACACTCGGTCCAAAATCTATGGGGGTAAATGTACACTCGGTCCAAACTCTATGGTGGTTAATGTACACTCAGTCCAAAATCTATGGGGGTAAATGTACACTCAGTCCAAAATCTATGGGGGTAAATGTACTTTCAGTTGGAAACTGGGTAGCTTGAACTGTGCAATAGAAAGCTTTGGAGTCAGACCAGTGTTTTTTTCCAGTCTTGTGTGAGCAGGGCTTGGGCCCTTTGCATCGTGAGAATTAGCGCCTGAATGCCATATTTTGTAAAAACTACATTTTAACCTATTATGAATGAAAATATTCTATCAAGGTTAAATGACAACATTTTAATTGAATTTGAACATATTTGTTGAATTTTAATATAAACATCTTCATCAGCCTGGAAGAATACCTTTGCATGGAATAAGAATAAAGCAGACAAAAAGTCAAACGTAAACTTTCTAGCAACTGTGTATTTTTTACTAAAATTTGTGAAAAAAAGGGTATTTTTTGCTTTGTGGATGGACCCCCAATTCGGCCCCAAATTGGCCTGAAAATAATTACTCGGACATGTCATAAAGATAATAACATTTGTACACCCTCACACTTTTAACAGTAGAATATCATTGTCTCTAACAAGTTCATAGGTACGCAAAATTTTGATATTTTGTGTATAAATTTACACCCTGATTTTATTTTCTTTGCGTATTGTGTGATTTTTCATGAATGAAATTTTTTTATCGACTCGTTTGTTTTTTTCCTGCCTGGTTGGTAGGTTTTGAAAAATCATGGGGACGCTAAACATAGAATAAAATTTGTATGGCCTTATGCACAATGTAAAAAAATACAAACTATCTTTTTGTAAGACCAAGCTCCATTTCTTTTTGAACACCTTTGGTGGGAAGAAAAGAAATTTAGTTTTCTCCTACAGAAATGGTGCCTTAAAAAAAAGTAAAAAACAAGAAATTAAAAAAAAAACTTTTTGCATGACCAAGCTTCATTGGCTGTAAAACAAGAAATGAAGTTTCTGCAATGATGCCTTAAAGGGACTTGTTCACAGTTTGGCAAAATGACAATTTTCAAAAAAATTGTCATAGATTCAAAAAAGAATGTATGCATTATATTCACACAAGCAAAATAACACTCCTGACTAAGAAAAATGTTAAAAAGATATGTTCGTTTATTTATAATCATCAATCGAAATTGGAAAAATAATAAAGCGTTTGTAACGCTTTTCATAGATAATTTAGCAAAAACGTGTATTACCGACATAGCGTTTAAACTGCCATCCAAATTCGAAAGCCTGCGTGGTGTAGTGGTAGCGCGTTAGCTTTTGCTTATAGGGGTCCCGGGTTCGAACCCCAGGGCAGGCACATTTTTTATTTTTATCTTTTTCCTTGTTATTATAATTATTTAAAACTAATCCAGATATGACAGTTTTGTAAGTAAATTCATTTAATGACATTTTTCAAAAATACGAAAATCTGTGAACAAGTCCCTTTAAAAAGTAATTTTTTTTTAAATATCCCAAACTGAACACATTTTATTCAAGTAAATCAAGGTCACCATCCCAACAGTACACATTAAGTTCTGGTAGTTGCTTCCAAAACATGCATGTTGTTAAGAATTTTTGTTGTTTAAAAGATGATTCACCAAAATTGCTGTGAACAATCAGTGTAGTTTTTACATTGCAGAGTATATTTTAAAACAGTCAAGGGTATACCTCTAGTTTTTTGCTTTTAGTTCTTTATTTTAAGTGAATTGTTGTATTTTTTATGTCTCTAGTATTATTTTTATTAAATGTAGATCATAGCCTTATGCCTTTTGAAATGATTTTGTTATGATTTAATATTGTCTTTGTATTCTCCAAGTCTTGTAGTTTAGCTTTGCAGTTTACTTTATGAAATTTTTAGTGCATTTCTGTTGTTTTGTGTTTATTCATTTGTCATTAATTTACAGTTTACATGTACAATACAATGTGCTAGACCAACCTTAAACAATTGTTTGTTTGCCATTGCCTACCCAAGGTTGCTGGTAATGGGTAGGCATTATTTATTTAAAAAAATAAAAAATGCAAATATATGAATGATCCATTTAGCATCAAAAGATAGCATATAACACAGACGTTGCTTTTAATAATATAATCAAGTGTCTGTTGATATAACGAGAGCTTGCTAGCAATATTCTTTAATTACACAATGAATGCTGACAAACAGACTGTTGTTTTCACAAGTTTGATAAAACATTTTTAGAATTGCATTTGTATATGGCCAATAATAAACAAGGGTTTAGCGGATACAGTTAATTTATTAAACCAATCGAGAACGACGGAAATGAAAGAAGAGCGAGCTTTTATTTAACCCAAAGAAAAAATAAAATATTTGGAATTTAAAAACAAAAATGGTTTGATTTAACGAAGAAAAAAACTTTCTAGTAGGGACCGTTTCGTCAGGTAGGTAGGTAATGGCAAACAAAATAAATTTTAATTTTGGCCCTATTTCTGTATGTATTTTATACCTAGAACACTAATTCCACAAACAAAGGCTTGTAGCTATATAAGGCTTGTTGATGCATTGTTGACAGAATACGTATTTACTTTACTACAAAACAAGAATAGATAATAATTTTGCATAAAGCTTCTATTTAATATATTTGATAAAATATAACATTTCATCAAAATTTTGTTCTGAAGTACATTGACCTGTACTTACATTGGCATTGCTACAAAATTTGGAGAGCTAACTTTTGCTAACAATGTTTCATAAAATGTCATGACATTTCACCTTAATGTTGTTCAGAAGTTACAAAGGGCATTCGGCCGGCATTCCGTAGTTCCTTGATCCGTATCCATGTCCACTTTATGTCCATGTAGAGCTATTCCATTTTTTTTTGTCTGTGAAAGGGAACATTTATAATTGCGTGAAATCGAATACAGAACCTAGAGTTGCATAGTAACTGTTAAACGAGAAGGATGTCACTTTCGAAAATAATGCATCTTGATTGATATTAGGTGTTTGTTTCAGGTTACACGACCTACCCTAAAATAATGCCCCGACTCTAGAACATTTTATTGGCTTTGTCAGATTGATTTTTGTTTTGTTTTCCTTTTTCAATAATTAAATGTGTTTTGGGGTAAATAAGTGTTTTGTTTTGATAGTATCCACTTATAAACACTGTTTAAGGATATAACTGATATGTTTCGAATATTTATTCAGTTTTAGAATCTTCAAGTTGACCATTTAACAAATAAAAAAAACATTAAAAAATCCTGACCTACCTACCCTAATTATTTTGGGCATGTAACCTGAAACAAACATTAGTATTCTTTACACCTTATCATAACATTAGTTAGAACCACTTTAAAAGCTTTATTTCACAAGTTAGCCAAAATGTAGTGCAGAAATGCATTAGGTTCCTGATATAACATGACATGATTTCTGGGAACCAAATGCGCCATTGAATCAAGTGATCACTGTAAGGCCCTACAATGTGGTAAATAACACATACATGACTGTAAGGCCCTACAATGTGGTAAATAACACATACATGACTGTAAGGCCCTACAATGTGGTAAATAACACATACATGACTGTAAGGCCCTACAATGTGGTAAATAACACATACATGACTGTTAGGCCCTACAATGTGGTAAATAACACATACATGACTGTAAGGCCCTACAATGTGGTAAATAACACATACATGACTGTAAGGCCCTACAATGTGGTAAATAACACATACATGACTGTAAGGCCCTACAATGTGGTAAATAACACATACATGGCTGTAAGGCCCTACAATGTGGTAAATAACACATACATGACTGTTAGGCCCTACAATGTGGTAAATAACATATACATGACTGTAAGGCCCTACAATGTGGTAAATAACACATACATGACTGTAAGGCCCTACAATGTGGTAAATAACACATACATGACTGTAAGGCCCTACAATGTGATAAATAACACATACATGACTGTAAGGCCCTACAATGTGATAAATAACACATACATGACTGTAAGGCCCTACAATGTGATAAATAACACATACATGACTGTAAGGCCCTACAATGTGGTAAATAACACATACATGACTGTAAGGCCCTACAATGTTAGTGGATATTCCTGAAATAGTATTTCATTAAGTATTGTTATCGCAAATTAGGTAAGTGGACTTAAAAGTGAGATGTGAATGCTATGCCAAAGTGTTTTATAACATTTATCTTAGCAGTTGTTTTTTACGTTACCCTAGCAGATATCACAGTGCTCGCATATCAGAATATAACTTTTATCATTCCTAGAATATAGATACAGTATTTTGTGTGTTCAAGTTTCTTGTAAACTAACACCCCCTCATCAGACATGTATTGTCGAATTATCACTGTGCGATAAAACGTTGACAATGTTTAATTTTGTAATTATTCTATGTGCCAAAGGAAATGCTGAATTTTGTGTGATGTGGAAGCATTAAGAACTTTAAAAAGTTTTAAGTAACAGCCTGCGTTTGACCGGAAAGAAAACTAATAATTTTAGTTGGTAGAAAGTTTACGAAAATTAATTCCTAAATTTAACATAAGGATAAATAAAGCAGAATTTCAAACCTTTTATTTTATTAGTGGTAATTAATAGCTTTGTTTTTGATTTGAATAGTACTTTTAGTTAAATTAACCGGCCAAAGACTTCAGGAAATTTTTACAGCCTGTGTTTGACCGGAAAGAAAACTAATAATTTTAGTTGGTAGAAAGTTTAAGAAAATTAATTCCTAAATTTAACATAAGGATAAATAAAGCAGAATTTCAAACTTTTATTTTATTAGTGGTAATTAATAGCTTTGTTTTTGATTTGAATAGTACTTTTAGTTAAATTAACCGGCCAAAGACTTCAGGAAATGTTTACAGCCTGTGTTTGACCGGAAAGAAAACTAATAATTTTAGTTGGTAGAAAGTTTACGAAAATTAATTCCTAAATTTAACATAAGGATAAATAAAGCAGAATTTCAAACTTTTATTTTATTAGTGGTAATTAATAGCTTTGTTTTTGATTTGAATAGTACTTTTAGTTAAATTAACCGGCCAAAGACTTCAGGAAGGAAATGGCCCCTGGGGTCATATTCCAGAAATATCTTAAGTTTATCTTAAAATATTTTTACTTAAGTTCCATTGTTTGTAAGGTAAATATTTAAAAAAAATACACATAAATTTATGAATCCAATGAAGTTTAGTAAATATTAGTTAATAATTAGTGAACTTTTAGCAGAATTTCATGTTTGCATGGAATAAAATGCTTGAGAAAAATGATTCTAAGGCAAAGGATAAGATTTCACTTAAGATGTTTCTGGAATACGACCCCCTGAATACATTCATGTGTAGCATACTATCCTTTTTCGAAGAACGTTGGACAGGTTTTCACCTCTGTATACACCATATCTGAAAAAAATAATAAAAGGCACAAACATCCGACTTAGTTTTGTCATGTTTCCCTGACTCTTCGTGTTTCAAAGTACACTACCTTCTTTTCAGCTCACCTGGTATAGGGGGACAATTGTCTTGCAAAAATGATATACGTGTAGGTTGGAGACTTTATTGTATATAACCATAAGGCCTCGGTCCAAGTCGAATATGGGCCAGATTGGAACAGAAATACCAGAGTTAGGCCCCTTGTTTGTGAAAAAATATGTAATTGGTTTTTCTTTTCATTCAATCTTCAACTTTGTAGATTTCAACTCAGTCGAAGGAAAAGCGAAGAAATCAGTCTCATTTATGTAGCAAAACTTATCATGATGGTGTACAGTCTTAATATATATGTCATAAAACAGTAGTGATGACACAAATGCCTATGCGATGGCTGTAAGAATAAGCCAGATTGAGATACGATTGTCCTGTTTTAAAAAAAAGGGGCCATGATGGCCTAAAGCGCTCACCTGAGTACTGGCAAAGATGAAGGCCTTACTGTTGTGATAGGCTTGGAAATCTACGCCACAATGTCCTCAAATAATTTGTCTAGCTAATTAACTCACATACATAGAACAAGTAAGGACTTTATATATTTTCTTTACCCTGGTATCCAACTTTTTGCAGGCAATTTCGGAAGTATAGTGTTAATACTGCAGTTGCAGCAGTTCTGAAAGATAATGGCGACTGCTGCACAAAGGTCATGTCATGCTTGCTGTCTTGTTCCAAAGAGTTGAGTGAATTGCCATTTACCCTTCCTATATAAGCTTAAAGCTTTGTTTATGATTACTCTTTTTGTGAATAGATTTTTTAGATAATATCTGGAACAATAATCATTTTAATGTTAAAAGAAGATAACAATTTTCTACATTTTATTCCTTTTAGATGTACATTATAAATATCAAATATTGATCTTGCAAAATATACAGAAAACACAAAATGCTATACAGACAATAACAATAAGGATATATAAACAATATAACATCTGCAACACAAAGATACACACGAAGTTTACAGAGTGAAGGGTGGGAGTATCATACTGAAAAATCTTGAAGTTTGAAAAAACTTTGTGACTGTCATCAAGTGTATGCACATTGTGTACATGTTTTTTCACATGCTTTTGTGATAATATTTGATGTTTCATGTGATTACTAATAAAAATTATTTACTTATGTTTTAAAGTTTGAAAACATATTTTTCAGTTAAATTTTTCAACATTTAGATTTATGAAATAATTTTTGATTTATTGTTGTTTATCGGCCAATAAACAACGATTTGGAGCTCTGATGCGCATTAATTAAACCACGAGGGCATTAGCCCGAGTTGTTTAATAGCCACGCATCAAAACGACAAAGAGTTGTTTATTGGCCTATAAACAATGATAATGCGAAAATTATTTCGATTCTAACATGATTTGACATATATTTTTGCAATTGTAATTGGAACTACTTTTTACTACCGGTATGCTCTGCTGAGATCAGGAACTTCTTTTTGCGTTGTTTATTGGGTAATTTAACATCGATAATTTTGTTCTTTGTCTGTAGAAAAATAAGCAAGTATCATGTTAGAGTTACTTTTTAATCAGTACCAGTAAATGTTTGTATAACTTTAAAATATAATACATGTATCTACAAAAAGCCTTTCATCTCAAAATTCAACATGCTACTATTTTTACCACTGAACACAAGCAGTAAATTTAAAATATTAAAATTACTTCAAATCAATTCAAGCATAATTCAAGAACATTTCTCAACAAGAACAGTGTAAGAAAAACTTGGAACGACATAAACTATAAAAGTAAATGCAATTAATACAAAGATATTAAAACAGTCACAGTTCTATCACGAGTTAACATTAGACATGTATTTTAAATATTCAGCCTCTAACGATATTGCATAATAACTGCATACATTTTACTTATCAAAGAATATATTCAACTTGGATAAACTGCCAAAATTATTAACTGATTTTTTTTTCAGAATATTTAATAACTGTATAAGTACGTGTATGTTACAGAACACACTATTATGTGAGTTAGAATAAGACATCAAACATAGAATAAACTGTTTCATTATACCAATGTTTTATATGCAGTTATCCATTTGTAATTTTCATATTTTGCAGAGTAATTAGTGCGATAGATGCCTGCATATATAACTGCATGAGTAAATGTTAATTTACCACAAAACTGTATACTTGTATGCATTTACAAAATGTTCACATTCAAATAGACTCATGCGTGCAGTTTTTTTTTAGTTTTTGATTCCAGTTAAAACGATCAAAGATAGAATCAGGTTTAACAAATAGTAATGGAAAAGTGAAAATTATGCTATATGTATCAAGAGAAAAAAAAAAAATATGAATCATACTTAAAGGTTAAAACACCATGAAATGCAGAGTTTTATGTGAAAACAAAACATGCCCTGATCCATTCAATGTTTAATGTCCTATTTGAACTTCACAAAATAGAATGATACAGTATCTAGTGTGGGACTAGTGTGAGGGGGGGTATAGATTGCACACAACATAAAAGATCTGAGGCGTGTCGTGGGAAAACCGGGCTTAATGCATGTGCGAAAAGTGTCGTCCCGGATGAGCCTGTGCGGACCCGAGACTGCACTTTCCACCTACAGTGGTTTTATGTTTAGAAGAGACTTCCTTCAAACAGAAAATACCATACAAGCAGAAAGTGCAGTCCTGGATTAGCCTAGGTGGAATGCACAGGTTAATCCGAGACGACACTTTACGCACATGCATTAAGTCCAGTTTTCCCACGACACGGCTCATTTAGTTTACAATAGCCAGACATAAATACAGCATTTCACAAATGCTTTTTTATATAACAAAATAATGTGTACCCCGGTAGACAACCAATAAAGAGAAATCTTAAGAAGGTAAAACAAAAGAGAAATAAACAACAGTCTTGGTGAAATAATGATACCATATCTGTTCTGTTTAAAACATGGTGGTACAAAAGCGCGAAACCACTATAACCTTATTCATATAATTGTTATATACCAGTATTAGATACTTGATAATCATTTTTGGGTGGCTATTGTCTGTAGACCAATAGAATGAAATGTTTTCTAACCCTAAAATGCGCCTCCATTGCAAATATGCACAAATGTATATCTTAATTACTAGGAGCATTAAGATAAAGGAAACTTTATTGTGTTTTCATTTTAATGCATTTAATACACACGCACAAAATTGCATGTGTTAATAATAGTTCTATTAAAGTTTAATGGATTCTTGACATAAAAGAACAATTTAAATAAACACACAAGTTCTGATTTATTCATCTCAAAGCACACTGAATAACATCTTTTGATAATTTATTTAATAATTAATCATACATTAGAAATTAAATGTTGATGATCTATGAAGCTGATAACTGGAGTCATTATACACTGTAAGATATACAAAACAATAATCATGTTGTCTATGAATACATCATTTTTTTGTTGGAATTATGTCCTGTTTTCCGATACATAGTATTTTATTTATGTTTGTAAATTAATGTATTAATCAATTGAGTTAATTAATTTTTTAATAATTTAAATTTAGAAATTTGAATTTGACTAAAATCATAGGCAATCAATTACTCGGCCAAACATCTACTTTTTCATACATGATTCTTTAATAAAAATGCCCATCAATGAAACACAAAAGACGTGTGAGAGATGTGTGATAGAAGTCAATAATGATCACTAGGAAAAAAAAGAGGGCCATGATGGCCCAAAGCGCTCACCTGAGAACTGGTACAGATACAGAAGACCATACTGTTGTGACAGGTTTGACAATTAAGGTATCGGAACAATACGCTGAGGGGGTTAGGATCAATCTTGATTTAAAACATCGGTTAGTGCAATGGCCTAACTAAAGTACGAGTTTGGTAGTGGATGTGCGTTTGTTTTGTTAATGGTTCTCAAATCATTTTTCTCGATATTCTAACCTGACCCTTTTTCATTAAGTCATTGACAATTCTGGAAAATGCAGAAACAGTAGATTGTGATGTATTTTTCGCAAACTGTTTTCGAGAACTAGTTGCAATGCGATAATTCTGATGGCTGTGCAATGATGAAAAAAATGATGTTAATGCAGGCTTTGAAGACATCACTGTTGCATTTACAAATAACTGCATGCACGTCTTGCAACTGTTGGAAATCAAATTTTTTCAATCAATTTTTATGGTCATGTGCAAACTGTGTAAGTTTGGTCAACATTGAATAAAAAATCATGTGTGCAAGCCAATCATTGATAACTTGTTGATGTTTTTTTCCAAACAAAAGGGGCAATAACTCTGGCACGATCATGCTTTTATTCGACTTCCTGTAGTCTTACGTTTATAGGCAAACTGTACACGATTGGTGAAGTCTCTATCCTGAATAATGTCCATTTTTGCATATTTGTTTCACAAAGGGAAATAACTCTGGTTTTTCTGGTCCGATCTTGCTTATATTCGACTTCATTTTTAATCTTATGGTCATAGACAAACTGTGCAAGACTGGTGAAGATTGGATGTAAAATGAAGTCTCTATCATGAATAATGTCCATTTTCGTATGTTTTTTTAATAAACAATTGTTGCATATTTTTTTCGCAAACAAAAAACAATAACTCTTGTGTTTCTATTCCGATCTTGCTTATATTTGACTTCAAATGTAATCTCATGGTAAAATAGACAAACTGTCAAGATTGGTGAAGACTGGATGAAAAATGAAGTTTCTATCCTAAATAATGTCCATTTTCGTATATTTTTTTAATAAACAAAGGGCAACAACTCTGGTGTTTGAAACAAGATCTGGCCCATTTTTGGCGTCTGCTGAGATCTGATGGTCATACACAAACTGTGAACGTTTGGTTTAGATGGGATAAAACATAAAGTCTATATGCTGGAAAATGGCATGTTTGCACTTTTTTGCATGAAAAAGGGGCAATAACTCTGGTGTTACTGGTGTGATCTGACCCAATAACAATCCCATCCAAGATTTTATGGTCACACACAAACTGTGCAAGTTAGGTCAAGACTGAATAAAAAATGTAGTCTTTATCGCGATAACGGTCCAAATTGTTGACGGCATACGGACAATAGACGACGGACGCCGCCGCAGAGGTCCCCTATACCAACTTCGTGCTCAGGTGAGCTAAACAGTTTTTAATCAGAAAGGTATGCTTGCTGGGCTAGCTTTATGTATTGAAAAATAATTTTGATTGAGAGTTGTTTATCGGCTAATAAACAACAACATATAAACAAAGATAATGCAAAAATTCGAACTTGACAAAACAACATATTCTGCGAAACAGTGCAAACTATATTCTACAGTTTCGGATTTATTTTTTCGGGTTGTCAATTGGCAATTTAACATCAGTAAATTGTGTTCTTTGTCTATAGAAAACCCTGCGTGTGACATGTTAGAATGCGAAATACATGGGACATTTCTACAAATGTTCATCATATTCAAATTAATGGTGTTGTTTATCCAAGCAGTATACGTGGATATCACCGAATTTACTCTTCCATTCAGTTTACTCAAATGAACATGTGGTAATGTATGTTCAGCACTGGACAAATAATAAACTCGAAATTCATGGTTTAGTTGTTGTTGTTCAAAGTTAATTTACATGTCCTTTTGCACTGAAGCAGAGACAGATGAAGACAAGTCCCTTTGGCCTTTCAAGGGATCAAATGACGGTCAAGTCTAAAAGTAGGCCAAATCTTTTTACAGAACGGGGCCTGGGTACATGCCAAAAAAGAAGTAGTCCGGGACAAAATTCATGGTAATGGCATTATGCCTGTGATGCATTTGTGAAGTCAATAATTGGAAATTAATATTTTAACAACAAGACATGTCGTCGGAAAACCTGGCTTCATGCATGTGCGTAAAGTGTCGTCCCGGAATGGCACTTTCTGCCTACAGCGGATTTATGTTTAGAAGAGATTTCCTTGAAACAGAAAATACCATAAAAGTGGAAAATGTCGTCCTGGATTAGTCTGTGTGGACTGCACAGGCTAATCCGGGACGACACTTTATGCACAAGCATTAAGCCCGGTTTTCCCACGACACACCTCCAATAGTTTTGGAGGGACTTAAATTATAAGCTGCAATAACAGTTACTGTTCATCATCTGGATGATGACCTGACATACATGTGCATAAAGGGGTTCAGTGTACAGATAAAGAAAGAACAGGTTACAGCTTACATTTTATAATATAACTTGATTAACTATCAACAAACAACAATGGGCACAACCAGAAAGATGCAACTACTTTTGAAAATCTGGCTCATTTACATAAATATATTCTATTCATTTGACTACAAACACTATGTTATGTAAAGGTAGAAAAGACATCAAACACAGAATGGATCTGAAATGGTTTTTTTTTTCAAATATAACCGCGTATTTCATCTTGCTTAAGTATGTTTGTTATATTCAGTCAATACTGATGGTGTAATTTGCAATATTCCATTACTTTTGCATTAAAACTGAACAAGTCTTTGATAGTTTTTATTGTATACTGTTCATCTGTATTCTCGCGGTACTTAACCTTTAAGTAAATATTTAGAGCAAAAACAACTAACAAAACATTTTCTTTCAAAAATATGCTATAAATTGAACCTTTTCACGAAAATAACAAATGGAAATTGTGTCTGAAAGTAAAGTATTCGTCCTTAAAGTATTCTGTTTTTCAATGCACCATGCAGCCATCTTGAAAAATTACGTCATCGGTAATCTCGCGGTAAAACTTTTGTTTTGAAATAAGTTTGCTGTTAGTCTATAAACAAACACAAATACACATTAAATTGTTGGATTTTAACCTTGAACAAATATAACAAAACAATAATTTGAGTCTTCATTTATATTTACTCAAGCAGACGAAAGTGTTGACATTGACCCCCTAATGTCTGCCGATAGCTGCAAGCTGAAAGTTATTTATAGTTATGGTTTGAAATCATATTACTTGTTTAAATTCGAATGAATTAATTTATAACTTATTAATTTCTTAAAGAAAACCAAAAATATGTTACATGTCGACAATTAAGCATGAAAATCCGAAGACAAACAATTACCGCGAACATAGAGATACCGCGAGAATACCGATGCCGAGTATATTTAAAAACTGTGTCCATGCACTAATGAACACAGTCCAATTTTATTGTGAAAATTTTGTCAATGCATATAAATGAACAGATTTGTGGTAAAATCAATTTTATTGCTGCAATTCTGAATACAGGTGTCTACTGTACTAATTAATTTTATTGCTGCAATTCTGAATACAGGTGTCTACTGTACTAATTAATTTTATTGCTGCAATTTTGAATACAGGTGTCTACTGTACTAATTAATTTTATTGCTGCAATTCTGAATACAGGTGTCTACTGTACTAATTAATTTTATTGCTGCAATTCTGAATACAGGTGTCTACTGTACTAATTACTTCGCAAAACTTTTAAGTTACACATGATTAACTGCATACAAAACATTGGTAGACAATAAAACAGTCTATTCCAAGTCTATTCCAAGTCTGATGTGTTGTTCTCACTTCACATGTTAGTGTGTTTGCAATACTTCTAAATATATTTAATGTAATATTTGAAACCATTACATCCAGTAAAATGTAAGTCGTCAATACAAACAAGCCAAGAATAAGAGCGGCTTTCATACTTAATATTACACATGACTATGCTAAGTAGAATGAAAATATGAGGCGCGACGTGGGAAAACCAGTCTTAATGCATGTGCGTAAAGTGTCGTCCAGGATTAGCCTGTGCAGTCCGCACAGGCTAATCCAGGACGGCACTTTCCGCCTACAGTAGATATATGTTTAGAAGAGACTTCCTTGAAACAGAAAATACCATAAAAGCGGAAAGTGCCGTCCCCCATTAGCCTGTGCTGACACTTTAGGCACATGCATTAAGACCGGTTTTCTCACGACGCGCCACATATATACATGTATCACACCTCAGTCTTTTGCTAACTTTGCTTATATAACAAAGACTCAGTTTTAATCACATCTATGCAAATACATGTACACCGAATATGGTTCAAAGAATTTTGCAGACAACCCAACTTTAATAGAGCTGCAACGCTTCAGCCATGGCTCCATTCGATTGGATTTCAATTTCAAAGACCATTTAGTTGAATATTTCCATTTCAAAGATCATTTAGTTGAATATTTCAATTTCAAATCTCATTTAGTCGAATATTTTGATTTCAAAGATCATTTAGTTGAATATTTCGATTTCAAATCTCATTTAGTTGAATATTTCGATTTCAAATCTCATTTAGTTGAATATTTCGATTTCAAATCTCATTTAGTTGAATATTTCAATTTCAAATCTCATTTAGTTGAATATTTCAATTTCAAATCTCATTTAGTTGAATACATCAATTTGATTATTTTTTTCCTTTATATATTCTTGTTTTTGCGTATTTGATCCATGACTTGCAATATAGGAAAGATTTTTATTTATTTGTATAAATGTCATTGTATCAGTTAATGTTAACATATATATCTAAAATATATATATAAGAACAGTAGAAAATGGTGACAATGTTTAAGATAACTAATTCAGTATTACAACATCTGTGATGCCATGATAAATTTACATGACTAAATCTACTCAAAAACATAATTGTAATTAATAGATTTATGACAAATCATCTATAAAAAGAATCGATTCAAATTTAACTGGTTTAGTATCGACAATCGAATCGGGCCATTCACAATCGATTGATTGAGGCATCGTAAGAATCGTTGCAGCTGTAAACCCTAACCCTAATTCTTGTAATCTACGTTACTGTTGAACAAACCTTTGGTACTGTTTTATTTTCAATACTTTCGTAACATAACAAATATCAAAGAATTAAGTTTCATTTGCATGGTACATGTAAGTTAACAGCTTATATGAAACCGATATACAAATGTACATGTATGTGCACCTACAATTCAGCATGCAACAACCACTCGTGTTCAGTTTCACAGGAAAAATAGTTCATATTAAAAACACAGAATATGAACAACAGCGATCGTCCTTTTATTTATAAGTTCGCTTACATACGCTATGCTTCTTGATAGACCGTGGGCGATTAGGCGCAAAACTTCGTACTCATGAATAATTAATGAGACATCTCATTGGTTCCGTGTCCCATTCGGCACAGAAAATGCAACCAATCGAAACAACGCGGTATTAAAACAGTCGCATGTAGGCAGTGTTCACTTTTATCATATTTACCGTTATCCTGCGCGTGGTGGGTTTTTGAGCGGTGTGTACTCAACGACTTAGTAACCGATCAACTGATAATTATTTCCCAGACTTCATTCGAGGAGTATTCAACGTTACTTAAAATGTCATTGTTTTTTCATTGGTCAGCAGGTGGCTCATCAATATTCATGAAAACGAAATTTTGACAGCCAATTCTCCCACGGCATATAATGTAGTTGTAAGGGAATATATACCGTGGGTTTCGACGATGGTTATATACACGCGACTTAAGAAAATCATATAACTATAAAATACCCCAAATTTCTATTTAAAAGAACTTAAAATTAGAAGGAAAATTGGACTAAAGAAAATTTGTAGCAATGGTGAGCCCGATTCACTTACATGTCGTCAGTAAACAAAGCAGGAGACGGGCTTATTCAGAGAAATATATGTTCAACACAAAATGATTAAGCCAAAACCAAGTATCTTAAGTTCACTTATATCACTACATACTTGCTTTTAGCTGTAACCTATTGATTTATGTATTATTATTATTATATGATGTATTTCTAGAACACAGTAATACATTACATATTCACAAATCAGTTCTGGTAATGTCAACACCACTGTGATATTCATTTATCCATTCATAAAACCAAGGCATTCTTTTAAATGTAATAAATTAACTTAACTCACTAAAATGGATAATTTGTCATTGTCATATCTTCACATTCTATTTCCCATATGTTCACACTTCCTCCGACATGTTTATTTCACAACAAGTGTTGTGGGGGTATTGCCTGCTGGTACATTGAGTGCACCCCCTGTGGCCCCCCACTATAGTCCATGCTGGTTACCGGCCCAGCCTGTGGCACATAGTGTGAAGAGCCGGGAACCATACTCATGTTCACAGATGTAGGAATATTTGGTTGTGAAGGAACTATATTTTGTGGCGGATGCAGATGTGCTGGGGCTGTGTTATAAGGAGTCTGTCCAGCTGGTGTTCTGAAAGACAAAAAACAATATTTCGTAAAACATTTTTAAGCTTTCACTGAAAAATGTATTCTTAAGAAAAAAGTAATCTTCTGATCTAAACACTAGGTAATATACAACCAGGGATCATAGTATATACAACCAGGGATCATAGTATATACAACCAGGGATCATAGTATATACAACCAGGGATCATAGTATATACAACCAGGGATCATAGTATATACAACCAGGGATCATAGTATTTTTAGTTTTGCTGGTCTGAGACCGATTGGGTTTGATAAAGAACGATTGAAGCGACTGGTAATCGGTCCGACCAGTTTTCTTAAATTATCCAGTCACTATAAAAATCTCCCTTGATTTCAATACACAATACACACGTTTTATGATCCAAATGAAATGGAGGTGCGACAGCCCGTGGATCTGTGATGCGTGAATGACCCCAGTCGTGTCACTATCGATTGATAATTGAACTGCTTTTGCTGTAGTTTGTTGACTGTGTTATATTACTGACACCGGTCGGTCTCTGATGCCAATATCAGAGTGTACTTCTCCACGATAAAATCCTGTCCGGTTACTATAGAGACTGATAATAGCAGCCGCATGTAATCCTCGTGGAAAAGGTGCATTTACAGCATAAATATTTTATGTACTGTGCTGCATTCATAAGGTATGGAAACTTTGTAGTTTATATTATTAATAATTATAATACACAATTTCGGACATACCTTATTTTTGGGATACACATAATTTGGATACAGAATTGTATTGTACTTCTTGAATTATCTTTAAATTTGTGTGAAGTAAAAACTCACAAAAGACAGAAATGAAAATTTATTGAAGTTTGAGGCATGAAAACTTTGAAGATAATCGTTATACTTTAAAATACGCATGTTCGGACATGCGCCATTTTCGGATACACAAAATTCGGATACAACATGAGCGTGATTGGCGACCTTCAAGACCGATTGACTTTGTAGAAAAATACTATCGCTGTATACAACGCATGTACGGTAGTCAAGACTGCTAAATCATGTAGATTAATGAATACTCATATCATTCATTGGATCTACACAGCGGTGTGAACATACCAAAATTATTCTGACACTTGCCTATGGAAAAGTTTATTTGTCTCAAAAGTATTAATTTAAATCATAAGTAATATGTAATGAACCTGTGTTATTCAAATTCAGCTTTTGAAAATACAGCACATCTCATTGAAGCAAAAAAATAATATTGTTTACACGCTGTTGCGATGTCGGAATTATTTAACTAATTTGTATAATTTCTTGGCCTATATATGTGAAATTAAGTAGTATGGTTGCTACTACATCTACAAATGCGTTCGCTAGGATGTGATGGATGCTGTGATCTGCCAAGAAATTTTGTGTAATATTTCCTAAAGTTCAACGGGTCTACTTCGAGTCAACTTGTGTTTGATTCAAGCACCATAAATCTGTGAATGGCAAAATATTTTTGTTTTGTTTGATCCGTTCTGTAGATATTCATCAAGGGACGTATATCGCTTTACACAATTTGAGCTGTTCTGCAGATATTCATCAAAGGACGCTTTACAAACATTGAGCAATACTGTTGATGTTTATCAAGGGACGTAAATCGCTTGACACACAAGGGCTCAGCCTAGGGACAAATTTTAGGGAGGTCACTTCTCCCTCAGTTCAGTTTAGGGAGAAGTGAGGCCACTTCAAGGAGAAGTGTTTTCCAAAAAGCGCTTAACCATAATTTTGCTTGTTATTACCATCATCAGACCATGTCAATCATTATCATAGTACCAAGTCCATCATCATCATCATCTTCAGGTCATCATCATCATCATATTCTCCATAAATTAATAACAATATATTTTCAAGTTGTTTTACATTATTATAGTTTCCAAGTTTTTTTTTCAAGTTTCAATTCTAGTAATACACACATCAATTAACGTTTAAATTTAAATATTTTTTAAATATTATTTTTTTAACTAAACATTCACAATGCATCATAAAACATTGTTTTTTTGGCATTCGAAAAAAAAAAATTTATATTTTGTTCGTTATTAATTCATTTTTTTCAATAAAGCACTTCATTAAAATTACCTTGCAATTATTTATCCAATTTGAACAAACAATAAAATCCGTTAAAAACACCAGTCATTAATAATAACTAGGGATGGGACCAAATACTGAAATCAATATTTGAATATTCGTTTTAGGTATTCGAATATATTCGAATATTTGTTTTGTAAATACTACTATATACTACTATATACGGCACCCTGTCCGAATATTTACCTATCCGAAATATGTATACTACGTGTACGTAGTTGTTTTACCTCGTTTCAGTGGTAAATGAGCGATATAACTTTGTGAGTGTTAGGCAAATATAAAGAAATGTAAGATATTGTTAAATGTATTGTTAATTAATTTGTTAATCGTTCGGTTTTTTCAGAACCATGAAGCTTGTATCTGCTGTGCAGATTACACGTTGCCTGGGTTTTGTCTAATGACCGCATAAAGTACTTCCAAGTACGTGATGGTGGCATTGTTTAATAATAAAGACTCTTGTATAATATACGGTGTTGATATAATGGAGAATAATTTACAAGTGACGTATAGTAAGATTGACCAGATCATGCTAATTTTGTTAAAGAAATTGATTGGCTGATAATGGATTCATTTGGATTGGTTTACTTAGAGAGTAATTGTAATTTACTGTAAACAAGTTAACCGTATAGATGTCACTTAGTATAATAAACAACAATGTACGCCTTGTGCAAACTGTGAAACCGTTATCACAACATGGCCCAGGTTTTGTTATTTGTGGATACGATGCGTCATATTCGCGCCTCCTACAAACCGTTAACTCGCAGCCCTTGTACAGAGTTGGCCCCCTGCCAATTATCAATTCTCGTTAATTGGACATGTTTAGCATGTGTTGTAAAAACGTTACACTGCCCCCGCCCACCTGCTAGGCAGGAAATACGACTGGAATTCATTGCAATCAAATTGGGAAAAAAATGATTTTTTAAAGAAATTTTGTTCTTTAAATAAATGAGAAAATCGAATATTCGTATTCGTTTTTTTTTATTCGAATATTATCCAATATTCGAATATTCGGTCCCATCCCTAATAATAACACATGTTAAATCTAATAATCTAGCAACGGTGTCGGTTTGACTTAAAAAAGTCTTTGATGTGACTGCCGAGCTGGGGCCATTGTCTAGCAGTTAGTAGCACTAAGCGTGTAACACGATTAGCACGTGGTCAGTGAAAAAAGCATCAATCAATACCACTCCACAGTACCTGAACAATGCAAGCACTGTCGATAGAGCATTAATGAATGAGCGTTCTAGAGAAAATGTCAAGGGTGTGAAAAAAAATCAGACAGTTGTTTTATTGCATTGAATAAAATTGATATTTAAATGGGGTGATGAAACACACGTCTTGGAATTAAAATTTAAACTGTGTTACCAGGGAAATTATTGGACATTAACATGAATATTTACATCTAGTATGGATTGATACGTGTTTTGCGTATCAGGTAATTATGTGCGTTTTTGAAATTTACTTTGATTACGTTCTCTTTTTTATGGTATATGTAGTTGACTTGAAAGCTTTTATGACCCGTGTTTGATTGATAATTAATACTATGCGAAGTTAAATCAGACGGCAAAGTGGGCTTCTCCTTGATGAAATTGATGGGCGATGTCCATAGCTCCAGGGCGAAGTTATCGCCCACGTCGCCTTCACGGTTATGCCCTGCACACTTACGCATTATTGTTGTAATTCTGACTAGAGGGCGAAGTGTATGTCTGTGCAGGTATTTGATTCATCCAGCTACCATGTGACATCAGTGGCATCTGTCCTTGTGACATCGGTGGCATTTGACCTTGTGACATTTGACCTTGGGACATCGACGGCATTAGACCTTGTGACATGGGTGGCATTTGACCGGGCATCATTTGACCACCTTGCGGCATATACATTGAACCATTGAACTGCTGAAATAAAAAGAGATGTTATGTAAACTTACCTTTATTGCAAAAATCCAAACATCGCTTAGCACTGTGAGCATTTTGTATACACAGAGTTGGTTAAATTTTTTAAATTCGCCCATTAAAGCATAACTTAAGGGCTGTTTGTATAAATTTTTTATACGAAATGATTCAACAAGTGTCATAAAGTATCACTCTGAGTCTGACTGTATTTCAGTTATCAGTTTTAAGTATATTTTTTTTCTTCAGGAATGGTTTATAATGACTACGTATTAAAATTCTAATACATGACGTGTAACAGCAGAGTTGAAGGCCACAAGTAAACAAAGATTAGAGTTTCCTAATTTTCCTAATATGATTTCAAGTTATTACATCAGTTAAGTATGTTGGGTAAAGTGTTCTACAGGTATTATACAAAAACATACATAGACACATACACACTAAAAGAAATGCATTAAAAGTTTCAGGAACACAAGGCCTGACCGGAGTGGGCCCGTGGAGGCAGATTTGTACCCATACATTTGGGAAACCTAAAATTCAGGGTGTATATACACACTTTAAGACATTCAAGTTTCACAAACACAAAACCTGACATCCTGACCTGTGTGTGTGTGTATGGGGGGGGGAGCGGTCCATGTGGCACAGTTTGTGCCTTTCATTTAAGTTTTACGAAAATGAGTCCTTTACCTGTGACGGTCCCGGTGGCATGCCCATGGCTGCAGGGTTGTACCCGGACATGGTGCTGTACTTGAACGGCAGGGGCGTCTCCTTCATCAGGTTGTGGTACATCTGCAGTGCCTCTAGCACCTTTGTGTTGATACCACACAGATCTGCGTGCTTCCTGGGCAATATATACAAGAATAATTGGCAAAACAAATAATAACTAGAAATGTTACATGAGTGTATGATATACCCCCACAATATTGCCTTGTCACAAAACTATGGCATCCAATCGAAAGAAATGGACATAATGAGAATGCTTTAATTTGTGAATGTTTAACAGTGTATTTGGAAAAATTTAATTTCAGTAGCAGCCATAACTCTGTCAACATTTAGTAATTTGTAACCAAAGTCGAACCTGACCTGTATTTTAAGGTGTTACACCTATGTACCAAAAATAATTTAAATATGTGGAGCCTTTCATAAGTTATTGTCCTGAAACCATGTTTTTTAGGGAATTAATTCTAAAAGGGGCCATAACTCTGTCAAAATTTAGTGGTTTGTAACCAAAGTCGAACTTGACATGTATTTTATGATGCTACACGTGTACCAAAAATTATTTTAATATGTGAAGCCATTCTTGAGTTATCATCTGGAAACCATGTTTTAAGGGAATTTAAGTCAAAATGGGCCATAACTCTGTCAAAATTTAGTGGTTTGTAACCAAAGTCAAATTTGACCTGTATTTTATGATGCTACACGTGTACCAAAAATTATTTGAATATGTCAAGCCATTATTGAGTTATCGTAAGGAAACCATGTTATTAGGGAATTTAAGCTAAAAAGGGGCCATAACTCTGTCAAAATTTAGTGGTTTGTAACCAAAGTCAAACTGTGTTCTATGAAGTTAGACATGTGTACCAAAAATTATTTGAATATGTCAAGCCTTTCTTGAGTTGTTATCCGGAAACCATGAAAACTAACAGACCGACAAGCTCACTGCTATATACCCCCCCCCCCCCACATAAACTTTGTTTGTGTGGGGTATAAATATCACCTTTGTTACCCTTAAACCATGAACTGATTATTTTCTTTGTTTGTTATGGCAGAATTTCTACATGTAAATATTTTATTTTTAATATTTGTCTCGTTGTTATTACGGAGGGGTGGGGGTTAGTCATTTTTTCACACATACCAGTATTAACAATATTTGTACATACAGCCAACAGTTACATACAGTTCAAACCTGCATTGAAATAAATAAATACTGCATCGTATACTCATGTCAATCTTTGAACAGGCCAACTTACAGAATTCAATTGCATTAATTAACAAAACATTTCTGACAAACCAGAATTCCTGACTTCTGAAATGCCCACATACAGGTTGTCAATGGTTTCCCACTGATCTGCCATTTGTGGCTTGCTGCATATAACACTAAGGCGTAAAAAAATATGTTTGTTTCAGGTTACAAGACAAAAAAATTATGGTAGGTAGGTTGGGATTTTTTTTGATTTTTTTATTTAGTAAATGGTCAAGGTTCTAAAACTGAATTAATATTCAAAACATATCTGTAATATCGGTAAACATTGTTTTACAGTGGATTCTATCAAAACTAAACGCTTATTTAAAACGTGTACGTACAATCTTACAATCAATATAGTGGAATAAATACAATTTAACAAATAAAGTTAATAAACATATATTTCTTTTTAAAATAGAATAAAGTTAAGAACAATCATAGCTTTTAAATGCACAATAAGCTAGTTTTTAATCACCAAATAGTTTTCATTTGTACATACAGAAACTCAAATACATGTATATACAATGACTTGACAGTTGGTTAAGGTTACACAACACTGATAAATGATGCAAAAACTCGACACTAGTACATGTTGATTTATTCCCTATTGAAGTGTTTCCTTCGTCATTTTCGAGTTTTTCTGTTTGTTTTCAAGTTTTATTGTCAATTGTATCTGCTTATTTTGACAATAATAGATATGAAAGATTGTACATACACACTTTAACCCAAAGAACATTTAATTATTGAAAAACATAAATTAAACAAAAAAATATCCGACAACTCCAATAAAATGTTCTAGGGCCGGGGCCTTTTTTTGGGTAGGCCGGGTAACCTGAAAAAAAATAAATAAAAATTACGCCTTTTTTAACGGTAGGTCGGGTAACCTGAAACAAACATATTTTTTTACGCCTAACTAGCAGGTTGCATAACATTGTGACTTACTTGTCTATTTTCTCCAGATCAGCATCTATCAATGGTCCCATGGCCTTACACTGCTCTGTAATTTCCAGAGAAAACATTTGAGGCATGTCGTGGAAAAACCGGGCTTAATGCATGTGCGTAAAGTGTCATGGATCATCCTGTGCAGTCTGCACAGGCTAATCCAGAATGGCACTTTCTGTCTACAGTGAATTTATGTTTAGAAGAGACTTCCTCGAAAATACCATATAAGCGGAAAGTGTCGTCCTGGATTAGCCGGTGCAGACTGCACAGGCTAATCCGGGATGACACTTTATGCACATGCATTAAGCCCGATTTTCACACGACACGCCTCATTTATTAATTAATCTTTCACATCTCAAGAAAAGGTTTTCAGTGTGCAATTTGGGGTACGTGTTTTTATGATATACCTATAAATAATCTGATTTAAATACTAGTGACTTTTCGGTATGAAGTACAATAGGCCAGATAGAATTTCCATATTTCACACTGTGAAATAAAAATCCGCATTCAATGGCTAGAAAACCCGGACTACTTGCCCGTTTCTTGAGTATCGCATATTTCAGTAACATTCTGAGCGACATTGTGAAACACCCCATTCTCCGTTGCAACACGCTGATTTAAATTGAATGACGTAATTGATGTATAGTTTAAAAGTAATTTGAACAGTACTATTTTGTTATATTTTGTTTGTTTCGTAACATATTTGTGGTGGTGTTTTGATCGTCAGGAGATATAAATGGAATACTACTTAACTGTAGTGTTCAGGTGGCTTGTATTGCTTTCGTTGATTGTGTGAGTTTAATTCCACTCGCCCTCGTGGAATACTGAATTACACGATCAACTCGAGTGACAAGGCACTGGAACACCACAGTCATGTAATTTTCGCTCTGTAGCCCATAGTAGGGTCCAAATTTGGAATTTGACAAAAACTTCTTTTTGGCAATTAATGTGGATATATACACACAATAAAGCAGAAGTATCTATGTTAAGTCTTCTTGCTTGAATTTGAATTACTTTTATTTTAGAACAGTTCAAAGTTCATTATGAAATACTTTACACACACTAATTTGAAGAGTCATACTTGAAAGATAATTTGTATGCATCACTATCGTTTTTTAACTGATCAGTTACGGAACTCCATAAAACAAAGCAGTGTTTTACACTACAAAAACTTCGACAGTTTGCTAGAATGTTCGCCCACCTTCAAGCTGCAGCATCTCCATGCTGTCAGGGTTAGTCTCCCCTGTCGGGTCCGCGTTCTGTATCAGCTGTAGGACATTGTCAATCTTCTCCTGTAACCACGACAACATGACCTAGATTGTTATTCTAAGACGACAAGTGCAAATTGTTTCATAGACAAAGAACAAATTACTGTTGAAAAACAACCCGTAAACAATGCAGACAAGAGTGCCAGTGTCACAAAGATATGCTGTCAAAGTAGCATTTTTTAGGGGTAAATATTCAACCACTAAAGAGAGAAAATCCATCCATGCTGGACAAATATCTCCCACTGCCCAAAACCCTTACACGATTTGTCGTTCTGATGCGGTATATTAGAACTCCTTCGTTGTTTATTAGGCAATTGATTTCTTAAATTTGACCTTTAATTGTGACCTTGAACTTGGACATAGGAACCTGGTTCTTGCGCGCGACACTCCGTCTCACTATGCTTGTCACTTCTGCCAAGTTATTTGAAAATCCATCCATGCTTGACATAGATACGCTCTGGATAATGTGGTAAAGATCGATTTCTTATATTTGACCTTGAATTGTGACCTTGACCTTGGACCTAGGGACCTGCTTCTTGCGCGCGACACTCCGTCACATCATACTTATAACTTCTGCCAAGTTATTTGAAAATCCATCGATGCTGGACAAAGTTATGCTCCGGACAAAGTGTTAAGGATCGAATTCCTATATTTGACCTTTGACCTTGAATTATGATCTTGACCTTGGACCTAGGGACCTGGTTTTTGCGCATGACACTCCGTCTCATAATGCTTATCACTTCTGCGTAGTTATTTGAAAATCCATTCAGGCTGGACAAAGTTATGCTCAGGACAAAGATATCCCGCAGACTGCCAGCCCGCCCACACGCTTGGGCGTTCCCATAATACGGCCGTTTTTCAGAGGGGATGAACCACGGCCTTGATACGAGGACAAAGTCTGACAAACAGCAACAGTAATGAGTCCCCACCTACCTCGTCAATCTCCACCTGTTCTGGCTCAATGGATTTCACCTCCACCTCCTCCTTAAACTCCACCTTCTTCTTGGCTGGAAACACAACATTAAAGCCATTATTCACAAAGCTTATTAGGGAAAACTTAAATACATTTCTTAAATACATAAAAATTCTTTAAGTCTCTGACTACTACCTGTATAGGTCTTTTTGCGATAACAAATGTTTTAAACTAGTGAATATTGCTAAGAGGTTTAGTATTGTTATTGTAAACAGAAATCACTGGATTTCACATAGAACATTTGATCTGGCGCCATATTTCAGAAACATCTCAAGTTTATCTTAAAATATTTTCACTTAAGTTCCGATTTGGACAAGGTAATATTTTTAAAACTACATATAAACAAGAGATGTTTGTAAAACATGTATGCCCCCCGACTTGCAGCCTTTGTTCATCACAGAAGTGTACTGTTTCTGAAAAATCTAAGCTGAGACATGTTAACCATTACCTCGATAGGAGTTGTCTTCTCTGCAAGAGCATTCTTCCTATCAAATTTGACGACTCGACCCAAGTATTCAGTAATTATCACTATGTAATAGGTCATCTACTCAAACTGACCATTGTACCTATATAGTTTGAGAAACATGTACCAATGGTTCAATTGTTTTTAAGTGGAAATGTTTGTTTTTTACAAGGCCCTGTGACCTTGACCTTTGATCTCTTGATCTCAAAATCGATAGGGGTCTTCCTTCCCTTAATACTAACCAGCATACTAATTTATATGAGCCTAAGTTAAAGTGTTCTCCAGATATTGTGCGGAAACAGTTTTCATGTTACAAGCCCTGTGACCTTGACCTCTGACTGGTTGACCTCAAAATCGATAGGCTTCTTCCTTTCCTCCCGAGTAACCAGCATACGAAACTTGGATGATTGTAGGTCAAAGCGTTCTCTTGATATCCTGCGGCAACAAAATGGTCTACGAAGAAAACAGTTTTCATGTTACAAGCCCGTGACCTTGACCTTTGACCTGTTGACCTCAAAATTGATAGGCGTCTTCCTTTCCTCCCGAGTAACTAGCAGACCAACTTGGATGATCGTAGGTCAAAGTGTATTCTACATACCATGCGGAAACGAAATGGTCTACAGAGGAAACAGTTTTCATGTTACAAGCCACTGTCACCTTGACCTTTGACCTGTTGACCTCAAAATTGATAGGCGTCTTCCTTTCCTCCCAAGTAACCAGCATACCAACTTAAATGATCGCAGGTCAAAGCGTTCTCTAGATATCGTGCGGAAACGAATTTAATGTTACAAGCCCATGTGACCTTGACCTTTGACCTGTTGACCTCAAAATCAGTAGGCGTCTTCCTTTCCTCCCATGTAACCAGTATACCAACTTAAATGATCGTAGGTCAAAGCATTCTCTAGATATCGTGTGGAAACGAAATGGTCTACGGACAGACCAACCATCCGACCGACCGACGGACAGGTGCAAAGCAATATACCCCCACTTCTTCAAAGCGGGGCATAATTAGTGAATCAAATTACTATTAAGTAAATAGTAATCAATAATAAGTTGATAATTAGTGAACATTTGGCAGAATTTTGTGCATACATGAAATAAGATGCTTAAGAAAAATGATGATTTTAAGGCTAAGGATAAGATTTCACTTAAGATGTTTCTGGAATGCGACCAGTGAAATTAAGTACAAACCTTAAGTTAAGATTTTCCTTTAAGTCAGAAGCTGTGTGAATACCG
The DNA here is from genome assembly GCA_027627225.1 of Congeria kusceri. Lineage (NCBI taxonomy): Eukaryota > Metazoa > Mollusca > Bivalvia > Myida > Dreissenidae > Congeria > Congeria kusceri. The sequence goes on along the minus strand of CM051039.1, from coordinate 44,765,629 downwards.
GCCCAGGAATAAAGAAAAGGTACAGGGTGCTGCTAAAAAGAAGACAGTTGGAGAGGGTGCTGCTAAAAACAAGACAGTTGGACAGGGTGCTGCTAAAAACAAGACAGTTGGACAGGGTGCTGCTAAAAACAAGACAGTTGGAGAGGGTGCTGCTAAAAACAAGACAGTTGGACAGGGTGCTGCTAAAAACAAGACAGTTGGAGGAAAGGTGGCACCAGTTCTTTGCCATTTGCTAGCAATTTAGTAAAATGTGTTTGTTATACATGTAGTGCTTCTAGTTAAGAAATAATTTCAATATATCATTGTTTGTCGGCCAATAAACAACCATTTGGAGTTCTGATGCATAGGAATAAAACCACACGGGCATCAGCCAGAGACGTTAAATAGCCAAGCATCAGAATGACAAAGACTTGTTTTTGGCTGATAAACGACGATAATGCCAAAATTATTTCGATTCTAACATGATTTGACATGTATTTTTTGCGATTGTAATTGGAGCTACTTTTTACTATGCTACGCTCAGAATAGGGACTACTTTTTGCGTTATTTATTGGGTAGTTTAACGATTTAATTTTGTTCTTTGTAGAAAAAAATCGCGAATATCACGTTAGAATAAAGGATTTACAACATAATTTCTTTGTTTGATTTTAAAATAATATTGAATATTTGCAAAATTACATTTCCCAAGATATTCAACTTTCAATTGTTAAAGGGACTTGTTCACATATTTTTGCATTTTTTTAAGTATGCAATTAACTGTCTTAACTTTACATATTTAAGCATCGGAACTGAACAGCTCGAGTATATTAACAATAAAATGATTCAAAAAAAGAACAAAGAAACAAATTGGTCCCACCGGGGTTCGAACCCAGGACCTCCGGATTAAAAGACTATCGCCATAACCACTCAGCCATTCAGACGCCTATATTTATGCCTGCATTATTTATGTCAGTTATCCACATGTTGTCAACAATTTTTACGAAAACATCAGAAACACACCAAATTACTTCATCGTTTAGCATTACTAACGCTTTATACTTGTATTAATCTCAACTGATGATTACTCATAAATAAAACGATATTTACAGTATATTTCCATGTCAGAAGTGTTATTTCTCTCCCTTGTATACACTGTTCTTTTATTTTAGGAATCTGTGTCAAAAAGTTTGAAAAATTGTCAATTCGTCAATCTGTGAACAGGTCCCATTAACCAACCTAAAGGGTCAGCTGGGAAAAAGCAAAATGGACTTACAGCTTTTTTGCCATGGATCTTTCCCTACCATATAAAACCTCACATAAAGGCGCATATGTTGAATGACCGCTTGAATGACCATTACACATTTCTCAAAATATCGCCCCAGCTCTCAGCGTATTTTAATTATACAGTCTGCTGTGTTTCAACCAAACCTGTTTGTTCGGATTTTTCGCAGTATTCAACAGTATTTCAGTCATATAACGGCGGTCAGTTAACCTACTCACACTTTTCCTGGGTAAGCTGGTTTACCAGTACTAAGTGCACATACTTATGCCAGTAACTGACAACTGCCCTACTTGAATCAGAGATAGGGGGAGAATGGCCATAGAAATAATTTCATGACCACAAGTTATGTGGCCGGGCTAGGAATCGAACCCGCGATCCTCGGATTTGTAGTCCAGCGCTCTACCAACTGAGCTAGCCAACCAAATAAATATTTCCAAGAAAATGTTTTCCAGTCAAAAATTCTTCATCAATCTCAAAGACAATGTCATAAGTGAATTATAGAAGAAAGTATTTAATTATACTTATGTTTACAGTTATTCAGGATTCTTATTCAACAGTCAATAAGTTACTCTGATGTCACAAATAAAGGACAAAATTAATAATGATGACAGTTATACTGTTGTTTTCTACAATAAATGACCAGCGTTAAACTGCACTTAAACTACAGTAAATTTAAGAAATACACATATTAGTCGAAAAAACAAAAAGATATACATGTATATATATATAACATTTAAAAGAATATCAGTGATCAATTGACCTTACAACGAGATTTGACTAACAATGTGCCTAGCCATTGAGAAAGCCAGGACTTGATTGTTTGACGGACATGGCTTGTAAAAACATTCATCTACAGTCAACGGTGTGTGTCGGACTTTATTCTAGGTAGGCGTGGTTATAAATCCCATAGCGTATCGTCATTTCTTCCTGAGACAACAAAATATTGACATTCTTACGTTCGACAGGCTCCACTGTCAGATCGGCTGTCACAAAGTTAGCGGGAAACAATCCCTCCCCACGCTGGTTGAAACCCTTCCACCAATTAGGGTCACTGTAAGGAAAAAATATTAATTTATAATACAGACAGTATGACTCAATCAAAACAGAATCGCAGAGTTTTGGCGATGGAGACGCAAGCTAGACCTGAGTTCTATGTGCAATAGCGCAGAGTAATGGCTCAATATCACTTGCCACCAGTTGTACAGGCACTCGGAGTGAGTCCACATAATTTGAGCCATGTCGTGGGAGAACCGGGCTTAATGCATGTGCTAAAGTGTCGTCCCGGATCAGCCTGTGCAGTCCGCACAGGCTAATCCAGGACAAAAATCTGCTTTATGGCACTGTCTGTTTCAAGGAAGTCTCTTTTAAACATAACTCCACTGTAGGTGGAAAGTGCCTTCCTGGATTAGCCTGTGCGGACTGCACAGGCTAATTCGGGACGACACTTTACGAACATGCATTAAGCCTGGTTTTCCCATGACAGGGCTCTTTTCATGACAGGCTTCAGCATTACATTTGTTCAAATGGTTTAGGCATGCTGTATCAATCTCAAAGACAAAGTCATTAGTGAATTCTAGTACCGGTATTTAATATTACTTTACATTTACATTTAATTATGTTTACAGTTGTTCAGAATTCTTATTCAACAGTCATTAAGATACTCTGATGTCACAAATGACAGTTAAACAGTTGTTTTATACAATAAATGACCAGCATGAAATTGCAATGGTTCAGGCATGCTTTTTTTGTTCAAATTTTGCAAAAGTGGATAAGTCCTAAACATTATGTCCAAGTATCACAATATTTTTGGTAAAGGTAACAAACAACAAATAATAAATTTAAGGCTGTTGTTGCAGTTAAAGACTCAAGTCATAAGAGATTTATCGAGACTTATAATGTATTTTAAGAGATATTCTAAGTAATAACATATGATTTATTTCCTGAGTTGGTCTTTTTTTTAAACAGAACTTGTTCAATGATGTAACACAGAATTAACATTGAAATTCTGTTTAAGGTGGAAATAAAAATATAGCTTAGACAAATCAAGGGAAAGAACTCACCTGTCATCCAGAACACTGATTAACTCCCCTGCCTTAAATGTCAACTCATTGTCCTCAACAGCTTCGAAATCATACAGGGCACGGACCTGAAACCCAAAATAAACTACTTAAGGGAATGATTCAGACAGAAACAGCACGGACATTAGAGCTCCAGATAAGAGGGGTATTTGTGTAACAACCCTTTAAAATATTGCAAATACCCTTTAGAAATTGGAAATAGGGTGTACTAGTACCATTTAGAAAATTAAAGTGGGAGTACTGGTCAATACTGAAAAATCCCAAAAACTTATTAACTTAGAAAATTCGATACCCTTTAAAGCTGATGGTCAAGGGGTAAAATACCCTCAACGATTCTCCGATACCCTTTAAAGCTGATGGTCAAGGGGTAAAATACCCTCAACGATTCTCCGATACCCTTTAAAGCTGATGGTCAAGGGGTAAAATACCCTTTGACAAAAGAGGTCAGGGGGTACAGTACCCTTTAGCATTAAATCTTATCTGGAGCCCAGGCGTGGTCTTGCAACTTGCTCCTTTCTGGTTCTATTTACCGATCCGGTGTTTGTGATTGGTTGCCTGTCACCAATCAAACAGAAGAATTTTTCTCTGTATTCCCTTGTTTCCATGTTTCAGTAAATTATACAAATCTGGTAACTGCAGCGATTGCTTTCTCCTAAATTAGATATGAAGATGGCATTAATTTCAAGTTAACTTACAGCAAGGCCAAACAAAATTAAATAGTGTTTTGGGCAATGGTTTTAAAAAAGTTAGGTAGGGTCGTGATTTAGTTGTTTTTTTAACTTTTTTTTTTAAAGATACATTTCAATAAAAAACATTGGAAATTATCTAAAATCTGTTGAAAACAGATTTCACAGATAACAATCGTTGCTAAAAACTTTAGGGTCGGGGGGTTTTTGCTAGGTAGGCTTGGGTTGCCCAAAACACAGAAAAATTTTGTTTTGGACTAATCACTGAAGCAAAGCAAACATATTTCACAAAGTCAGATGCCAAAAGTTGAAGACGTCACTCCAACAACCGAACAAGAGAATGCACCGGAAGTGACTCTGCATAATTTATGGGTCTTGGTTGAACCACGACCTTCCAGAGGTTAGTACACAACATACGCAAATGCTGAACCTGACTTAGCAACAGATACTGCAATACATGACTAAAGGCAGTTCTTAAAATATCAAGTTTGGTGAAGATCAGATGAACACTTTTGGACATAAAGAGCAGAAAATGCTAAAAAGGCCAATTTTAGATAAATCAAGGGCCATAACTCTGCAGTTCCTGGGTGATTTGGTTGATTATCGAACTTGGCCAAGATAAGCTTGGTGAAGATCGGATGTAAACTGTCTGACTTAAAGTGGACAGTACTGACAATCTGTCGTCATTTACCAGGCTCCAAGAGACCACATTACCTTTCTGACCTCCCTGACCCTGGGGCTGGCTGTGGCCCCTGATGAGGCCCCGCCTCCAAATGTCATGGGGTAGAGTCCGGTGGAGGTCTTGTGTTGGCTGGAGTGCTTATCCTCTTGTAGAGACAGGGCGATAGCTGCAAGGAACAGAAACATTCACATTTACATACACGAGGCATGTCGTGGGCAAAACCAGGCTTAATGCATGTGCATAAAGTGTCGCCCTGGATCAACCTGTGCAGTCTCCACAATAGTTGTTGTGAAGGACTTGCCCATTCAGACATAGCGGAAATGAAATCTCGACATTACCTCACAGTGCAAATGATAGTGATGAAATTCATGTAGTCATATGGAAAGAAAATCAGGTCATTACGATATATATGGAGAAAAATTTCTGGACATTTTTGTATTTTAATAAATTAATCTTATAATTTGGTAATTTTGCAACTTGCCCTTTATAACTGACAGGTCAAAATTTTAACTTGCCCCATTATGTTTTTATTTGTCCCGGGCTTTAGGCAAGTGGGTAGTTTTGAATGCTGCAATCATTTTTATTGGAAAGCCAGGGGTGTGGAAATCCCTTGCCCGACTTGTCCATCACAGGGAGTTTTACTGTCAGACCGACTTGTCCATCACAGGGAGTTTTACTGTCAGACCGACTTGTCCAACACAGGGAGTTTTACTGTCAGACCGACTTGTCCAACACAGGGAGTTTTACTGTCAGACCGACTTGTCCAACACAGGGAGTTTTACTGTCAGACCGACTTGTCCAAAACAGGGAGTTTTACTGTCGGACTGACTTGTCCAACACAGGGAGTTTTACTGTCAGACCGACTTGTCCAACACAGGGAGTTTTACTGTCGGACCGACTTGTCCAACACAGGGAGTTTTACTGTCAGACCGACTTGTCCATCACAGGGAGTTTTACTGTCAGACCGACTTGTCCAACACAGGGAGTTTTACTGTCAGACCGACTTGTCCAAACAGGGAGTTTTACTGTCAGACCGACTTGTCCAACACAGGGAGTTTTACTGTCAGACCGACTTGTCCATCACAGGGAGTTTTACTGTCAGACCGACTTGACCAACACAGGGAGTTTTTTACTGTCAGACCGACTTGTCCAACACAGGGAGTTTTACTGTCAGACCGACTTGTCCAACACAGGGAGTTTTACTGTCGGACCGACTTGTCCAACACAGGGAGTTTGACTGTCAGACCGACTTGTCCAACACAGGGAGTTTTACTGTCGGACCGACTTGTCCAACACAGGGAGTTTTACTGTCGGACCGACTTGTCCAACACAGGGAGTTTTACTGTCAGACCGACTTGTCCATCACAGGGAGTTTTACTGTCAGACCGACTTGTCCAAGACAGGGAGTTTTACTGTCAGACCGACTTGTCCATCACAGGGAGTTTTACTGTCGGACCAACTTGTCCATCACAGGGAGCTTTACTGTCTGACCGACTTGTCCATCACAGGGAGCTTTACTGTCGGACCGACTTGTCCAACACAGGGAGTTTTACTGTCGGACCGACTTGTCCAACACAGGGAGTTTTACTGTCGAACCGACTTGTCCAACACAGGGAGTTTTACTGTCGGACCGACTTGTCCAACACAGGGAGTTTTACTGTCGGACCGACTTGTCCAACACAGGGAGTTTTACTGTCAGACCGACTTGTCCAACACAGGTTTTACTGTCGGACCAGTAAAATTTTCCAGCCTACTTGTCCAATGCCAAGTACCATTTCAGGGTGTTGAAATAATGTAAAAGTTGGAAGTTAATAATCATATTATTACCTTTGAATAACAGATACACAGAATAGCAGATTGTGTTTCACTTATTATTTAATGAAAAAATATATCAGGAAGTCCTGGAATAAAAACTATACTTGATTTGGACTAGTGACTATTGCTTGCAGACAAGTAGATTTTTGCAATTTCCTTGTCCATGGACAAGTAAACCATTTTCATATTTCCACACCCTGGGCAAGCATTTTTTTTAATACTAAGAATGAGAACTTTCATAGTCATTAGACCTGGGCCCATATTTATAAAGGTTCCTACGCCATTCTTAACTTAAGTTGAACGTAAGTCAAAATTAGAATTTGCGTTTAAAACACTATGCTTTAGAACATTTGCATGACTAATGCTAGATATTAATACACTTTGAATTATATTGCAAATTATGTGTCAACATCTTCCAGAAATGCATTACTTTTTCAGAAAATGCAATAACTAAATTTGAGAATTTTAAGATTTTTCTTAATTTTCTACTAAGATTCTTTATAAACACCAGCCCCGGGGCCATATTCCAGAAACATCTTAAGTTTATCTTAAACTATTTTCACTTAAGTTCCAATTTTTGTAAGGCAATATTTTTAAAACTACATATAAATTAATGATTCCAATTGCGGTTAAGTAAATAGCAGTTTATAATAAATTGACAATTGGTGAACTTTTAGCAGAATTTCATTTATACATGGAATTAAATGTCTAAGAAAATGACGATTTTAAGGCTAAGGATAGATTTCACTTAAGATGTTTCTGTAATATGACCACAGGGCTGGAATTTATAAACACAGAAAAATTCTTATAATTATTAAATTTTATAATTGGATTTCTAACAAAGAAATGGGTATTTCGAAGATATTAACACACATGTTTTAATATAACTCCAATTGTATGAATATTTAGTATATGTGTAATACACATGAGGCGCGTCGTGGGAAAACTGGACTTAATGCATGTGCGTAAAGTGTCGTCCCAGATTAGCCTGTGCAGTCCGCACAGGCTAATCCAGGACGTCACTTTCCGCCTAAAGTGGATTTATGGTTATAAGAGACTTCCTTGAAACAGAAAATACCATAAAAGCGGAAAGTGCCATCCCCGATTAGCCTGTGCGGACTGCACAGGCTAATCCGGGACGACACTTTACGCACATGCATTAAGACCGGTTTTCTCACGACACGCCACACACGTTTTTAAGCAGTGTGGTGTTTCAAACAAAAATTCTAAAATTGATATATTTTCAATTTGTGCTGCAGTCTGCCGCATTGAACAACATATCTTCCCATAATGGCACAGTAAACCATACCTGTTTTTATCTTTTAAGTTTAACATCGCAGACATTCCGGATCTGCTTTATCTCTTAACACTGTAGATACTCCATCGTTAATAAAAAGCCTTTTCAACACTTTCGGATTTTAAGGTATTTTCTGTTTCAAGAAAGTCTCTTCTAAACATAAATCCACTGTAGGCGGAAAGTGCACAGGCGAACTGCACAGGCTAATCTGGGACGACACTTAAAGCACATGCATTAAGACCAGTTTTCCCACGACGCGCTTCAATTCTTATATTTTTTAATATAATCTAACAAACTGTGTGTTGACTGCGCACAGTCTAAGTCCTCGAAAGGGATTTGACTTAATGGAAGGTAGATTGAACTTAAGTTAAGAGCTGGTTAAGAATCTATCTAAATCCAGGCCCAGACTTGCCTTTTGCCAGATCATCTTCCTCCTGCTGCGACTGGGCCACATTGGGGTCCTTACTCAAGGTCACCGACTGTTTGGGCTGAAATAGCGGTGTAGAGGCATATATTTGAGGCATGGCGTGGGAAAACTGGGCTAAATGATGTGTGTAAAGTGTTGTCCCGGATTAGCCTGTGCAGTCCGCACAGGCTTATCCAGGACGGCACTTTCCGCTTACAGTGGATTTATGTTTAGAAGAGACTTCCTTGAAACAGAAAATACCATAAAAGCGGAAAGCGTCTGCACAGGCTCATCCGGGACGACACTTCACGCAAGTTTATTAAGCCAGATTTTCCCACGACATGCCTCATTTGTGTTCGACCTGCCTTTTATTAGATTAATTATTCTAATTATGATTTTAAACATAGTCTATTCATTTTTCATAAAATATTTGCAAAAATGTATTGAATTTCAAAAGATATACAACTTTCCTTGGTTTGCTGGCCAAAAGGGCAGCTTTGGCAAACCAAAAAGAAGCACTTTGATACAATTAGGTTCATACAGCATAAAGCAAAGGAATAACAGTTCCTGTTCTCCCTGACCAAATGGAGGAACAAATATTACACATATAATGTTATGGGATAGAGTCAACAGTGTACCGTCGAATCTGGGTTAGAGCAGTCAACACCTTCCTTCTTCATACTCTCGTAGAGCTGGGGTATCAGCCTGAAAACAGATTGTGGACAAATTTAAGTTAGGGAAAGAGCAAGGCTCAAACAAAGTACAGGGTACTGCTAAAAAGTAACAGGGTGGAACACCTGACCAGTTTGTTGAAATTTTCCATATATTTCCTAAATCCAGGGTTTTCATGATTCTAATACTTCGGATTACGGTTTTTAAGCATAGTCTATTTATTTGTCATTAAACATTTGCAAAAATATGTTGAATTTCAAAAGATATTCAGCATTTGTGTGTTGAGCAGACTAGAGGGTCAGCAGGCGGGAACCAAAAAGGAGCACGGTGAAGCACACTGCTATATCATTCTAGATCTATCCCTACAAGTATTTCTAATGGTTATGACAATAAGCCAATTTTCTCAAATAGTTTGCTTATAACAAATAACCATCTTAAATAGCTGCGAGGCATGGTCTATGCAGTTCGTTTGAAAACAGCAAGCTGAACCATGGAAAACATGATCAACTACAACTTACAAGGAATTATTATAGGATCTGAAAAGAAACAGCTAGATATTCAAATGGAGCAGTGGAAAAGTTGGACTATTTCTGTTATAACAGTTTAGTACTACTGCGATCATTTAATTCATTTCCTTCTGTTTTAAGGCTTTATTTGAAACACTTCCCCTCAAAGTGTTCGACAAAATTGTATGCATTATTTCCAAAAAGATCCAGCAACAAGAGCCGTCTCAGGCCAGCACTCTCGACTATTCATTCCTCTTTGTCAGAGTAATGGGCCTTGTTCAGTGACATGTCCTTACACAATGGCCCCTAACACCTAAGTGAAATTTCAAATGAACATCTGTAGTTTTTACAGAGATATGTACTTGCACGCAAACATTAACCTGAATTTTCTAAGTATAAAAAGGGGTATAATTCTGCTAAAATGCTGGTCGGAGTTATGGGCCTTGGCCAGTGACCTTATATAATGACTCTGAAGACATGTGTTAAGTTTCAGATATAGAAGATATAGAGATATGAACTTGTTGCACTTAGCTCTTAACCAGAATATTACGCCAACACTGACGAACGGGGGAGTAGAATAGCTCAGACTATTCGGTGAATAATCGAACAAAAAATTAAGTACAATGAGTATTCAATTGGTTTGCATGGCAAATGCACTATAATTTTATACATTCCAACTGATGATTATTCATTTATGACACAGTATTTCTAATATATTTATGTGCCGGCAAAAGTGTATTTTCTTTCATTTATGAGTATGTGACAAAAGATTTGGAAATTGTCAATTTGTTAATCTGTGAAAAGGTCTCTTTAAGAGTCAATGACTTTTGGGATTAAAAGCTTGCTGCCTAGTCAAAGTCCGGACACCCCGAAAGGGCTAAATGGGGAGGGGGGACTTCAAAGGTTTAATAAGCAAGAATGTCAAGGCACATAGACATACATGAGAGCCGAGTCCTCCTTGAATTCCTTCATCTCTGCCCATGTCTTCACCAAGAACTTCAACTTCTGAGACACTCTGGGGTGGGCCTGCAATCAGAATTCAGTGTAAAACAAGAACAGCCTTTTCCCACATGATATTCGGTGTAAAACAAGAACTACCTATACACCTGAAATTCAGTGTAAAACAAGAACTACCCATACACCTGAAATAACTACCCTTACACGTCACATTTAGTGTAAAACATGAACTACCCATACACGACATTCGGTGTAAAACAATAACTACCCTTACATGTGACAATGGGTGTAAAACAAACTACCATTACACATGACATTCGGATTAAAACAAGAACTACCCATACACATGACATTCAGTGTAAATTCGGTGTAAAACAAGAACTACCAATACACGTGACATTCGGTGTAAAACATGAACTACCCATACACATGACATTCAGTGTAAAACAAGAACTACCCATACACATGACATTCAGTGTAAAACAATAACTACCCATACACATAATATTCAGTGTAAAACAAGAACTACCCATACACATGACATTCAGTGTAAAACAAGAACTACCCATACACATGACATTCAGTGTAAAACAAGAACTACCCATGCACATGACATTCAGTGTAAAACAAGAACTACCCATACACATGACATTCAGTGTAAAACAAGAACTACCCATACACATGACATTCAGTGTAAAACAATAACTACCCATACACATGACATTCAGTGTACAACAATAACCACCCATACACATGACATCCAGTGTAAAACAATAACTACCCATACACATGACATTCAGTGTAAAACAATAACTACCCATACACATGACATTCAGTGTAAAACAATAACTACCCATACACATGACATTCAGTGTAAAACAATAACTACCCATACACATGTAGTGTTTTATCCAGACCTAATCAGCGCGGTGCCGCGCCACTCCCTTTTATTGATCCGCAAACGGGCCTTATTCAAAGGCAATTAGCGCCTCGCGCCCTTTTATCTATCGATTGCATTGCCTATAACGAGGGCCCTTTGTGATGGCATGTTTTGGTATATTAATTAATCTGTGACCAACTGATAAGATCAGCTGTAGGGGCAGTCGGATTAACAGTTTGTGTCCAGATTTACAATGAAAACATGCTGAGTTTGTTTTAAAAAATGAGCGTAAATTGTCTGCTTTTAACAGCCTCGTTTTCATATGGAATTTCTAACATGTTCTTGTTTTGTAAATTTTTATGATAAACGTGATAATTCATGGCAGAATGCATATAAATGTAGACTCAATGTGGTCGTTAATCTTAAATTATGACAAAATACGTACATTTCTTACAATAATAAACAAAAATCGAATTACAAAACTATAATTTCGGACAACATTAGTAGCACTGTCATCATCAACAGCAACAACATTAGTAGCACTGTCATCATCAACAGCAACAACATTAGTAGCACTGTCATCATCAACAGCAACAACATTAGTAGCACTGTCATCATCAACAGCAACAACATTAGTAGCACTGTCATCATCAACAGCCACAACACTAGTAGCACTGTCATCATCAACAGCAACAACACTAGTAGCACTGTCATCATCAACAGCAACAACACTAGTAGCACTCTCATCATCAACAGCAACAACACTAGTAGCACTGTCATCATCAGCAGCAACAACACTAGTAGCACTGTCATCATCAACAGCAACAACACTAGTAGCACTCTCATCATCAACAGCAACAACACTAGTAGCACTCTCATCATCAACAGCAACAACACTAGTAGCACTGTCATCATCAACAGCAACAACACTAGTAGCACTGTCATCATCAACAGCACAACACTAGTAGCACTGTCATCATCAACAGCAACAACACTAGTAGCACTGCCATCATCAACAGCAACAACACTAGTAGCACTGTCATCATCAACATCAACATTAGTAGCACTGTCATCATCAACAGCAACAACACTAGTAGCACTGTCATCATCAACAGCAACAACACTAGTAGCACTGTCATCATCAACAGCAACAACTCTAGTAGCACTCTCATCATCAACAGCAACAACACTAGTAGCACTGTCATCATCAGCAGCAACAACACTAGTAGCACTGTCATCATCAACAGCAACAACATTAGTAGCACTGTCATCATCAACATCAACAACATTAGTAGCACTGTCATCATCAACAGCAACAACACTAGTAGCACTGTCATCATCAACAGCAACAACACTAGTAGCACTGTAATCATCAACAGCAACAACATAAACCATAATGGTGAAAATAAAAGTATCTCCTACAATAAAAAGTATGAAAAATAAAAATAATACCAGGCTATAAGTATTTTACAATTAATAAGCATGATATTAACTTGCCCATAAATAGTTTTAATAGACACTTGTTATGTTTGATTGCCCATTGAAAATAAATTTTTTCTGGTCTTGGCAATAATATAATTTAATAAGAAGAAGAAGCTATAAATATAATAGGAAAGTAAAAATTTGTTAATACTGGTAGATCTAATTTGACTTAAAAAATCATAAAGCAGATAAAAGGAATCAGTCAGTAATACTTCAGAAAAAACATATTTTTAACCTAATGTGCCATTTTTAACAGTGTCACCACGCACAAAATGCCCGTGTTCTAAGTCAAGCGCCATGCCCCTGTCTGTCTAGATTAAACACTACACATGACATTCAGTGTAAAACAAGAACTACCCATACACATTACATTCGGTGTAAAACAAGAACTACCCTTACACATGACATTCAGTGATTGTGTACAGTACCGCTCAAGCGTAACAAATAAATCATTCATAAAAAATGAAATATCTGTTTACATTCATCTTGAATTCTGTTGACCACAAGATAGATTTGTAACTAAGATCGTTTATGCAGACCACACGAAAAAACCTCTGAAGGGCCTGTCAGATGCATTGTCTAACCAGGTTCGAAGCTTGTCATACATTTGGTCAATCTGCCCGACATACATGCTTGCTACCTGTAAAATGTTCAAATTTCTTGTCAGACATTTTGTCTAACAGACCTAATTGTCTGTCAGACATTTGTAATTTTTTGTCAGATTTGTCTGACTCTCTGACAGGTTTCGCAGAGTCTGTTTTGGGGTTGAATTTTTTTACTTACTTTTGGCTAAGTTAGTTTCCAGCACACATATTTTTCATATAACAGAGTAAATGTAATAATTAAAAATATTATATATTGTTTTAATATATTTTCCTAATTCACAGAATTTGTGCATCTGCAATACAAATCGTCACAGAATGACACTTCACTAACTAATGTTTTGCATGGCATTATATTTACTTTCTGGTTGATCAGTGTTCTACACTCTGATATAAAATCTCTGGAACAGATTTCTAGGTGGAAGTCTTTGCCACAATTGTTCACGCAGGCATGCAGCAGCTGTAAAATGACAGAAAATTCATGGCATTATATTTTGTAACAAACAACATTTATCAGATTATCTAGGGTTCTATACGGGGTTGTCATTATTAACCGATTGCCTATCAAATTCATCATTTAAAATCCTTAGAAAATCTGCTGTTTTTTTTCATGAATTGCAATCAGTAATATCACAAGGGTGCCCCCTACACCCCTGGCAAAATCGCTTGTTTCATTTGATAATGACAACCCTGTCAATAGGCCATTAGTTTGATAAGCCAATAGCTAAATTGCAAATATTAAGCTTTATAAAATTTAATTCTATTTGGTGACAATCGTTTCTAATCAATGCCCAAAATGAGAGATCAGCGCAGCGCTTCATCGTCGCGAGGCTTACTTGGCTTGAGCCCCGTAAATATGGAAAGATCTAGAGCAAAATAGCAGGGTGCTGCGCTCTGCTCCTTTTTGGTTCCCCCCTGCTGCCAACCTCGGGTGGTCAACACAAAAATGATGAATATCCTTTATAATTCAATACATTTTGCAAATATTCAATGACCAATGAAAATATTATTCTTAAATAATAAGAAGTATTAGATTAATAAAAACTCTGGATTTAGCGAGTTAGTAGAAAATGACAACAGATTTGTCAGACTTTCCACCCTGCTCCTTTTTAGCAGCACCCTGTACCTTTTCTCATCCTAGATCTTTCCCTACCAGTAAATATGCCTTTTTAATGATAAACTTTCACATAAATAACCAGTACAATTAATTTCTATTATAACTGATTGTGTTCCATAAAAAACCACAACAAAACAATATTCTAACATGATACTTGCTAATTTTTCAATATACAATGAACAAAATTTATATGGTAAACTACCCAATAAACAACGCAAAAAGAAGTCCTGTTTGTAGTTCTCATTACAATTGCAAACATAGTTGTCAAATCAAGTTAGGATCGATTTTCGCATTATCTTTGTTTATCGACCAATAAACAACTCTTTGTCGTTCCAATGCATGGCTATTAAACCATGTGGGCTAATAATGCATCAGAACTCCAAATCATTGTTTATTGGCCAATAAAAAACGATAAATCGAAAATTATTTCTTTTAAAATGAATTTTGATCATCTTTTACAGACTTGCAAAGAATACAAACTTACTGCACAGGGGTGGCGAAATCTAAAAAAAACGTACTTGTCCACGGTCAACTAATTATGAAATTTAACTTGTCCGTTGACGAAATCCACTTGTCCGTATATATATAAAAATGCATGTATTCAATGATGTGAAATATTCTGCAATAAATCAAAATGTGTATGTCTTGCTTGATTTTGATATCTGTATAGTGCATACTTTATATTAGTGTTTGATAAATAAAATTAAAGAGTTTTTCTTTGCACTGTTTAATTTTGCAAAGCAACAAGTACTATTATAGCGTCAGTTTTATATCGACGTGTATGACACATTCATACACTAAAGACTTAACTATTGTACGTTTAGTTGAATCATATTTCTTATCATAATATTTTTTAGTTTTTTTGGGTGGTGGACTATTCAAAGCTTAAGGGTTTAACCGTTTCTGTTCCGAAGTTGAAGATTTTATTAAAAAACGTTCCATTGTTTACCGTAAAAGTCGTCTGAAATAAGATTGCAGACTGCTTTTTGTTTATTTTAATGCAACATAATAAATTCCATTACGAGTGCTAAAAAATAGAAACCCGTCTACACTGCTGTCTACAAGTCGGATCGTATGTTGAAAATGCGGAACGCTTTTCAATGCGTTCCATGTATTGTGGGCCGCTTTACTCCGTATATAGCACGTTTTGCTCCGCAAATAGCACTGACAATGCAAACGCATGTCAACATCCGGTTTTGCGAAACTGAAATTCGGCTTTATTTTCTTTTTTTCTCCGAGCTGTTTTTCAATAAACTGGTTGTCCACGGACAACTTGATTGAAAAAATTCAGTTGCCCAGACCTACAACTCGGACATCTGATTTCGCCACCCCTGCTGTACAAGCTTGTGTATTGACAAATATACATGACATGCATGTACAGTGCATGCTGGCAAAAGGACAGTTTATATTTTGCATGCTTTCACACACACATTAAATAAATGTCAGACTTGCCAAGGAGACTAACTTACCGTGCAGGCCTGCATAGCTACAAATGGCACCCTGTGATTCAGACGTTTCACGATAGAGCGCAAACAGTCTTTGGACCTGAAATGTACAATAATTAAATTATTTTCCTTTTTCTGTTTGTTTTGTTTGTTTAGATTTGTCGTCGTATTCAACAGTATTTCAGTCATATAAAACAGCAGCCAGTTAACCTACTCACACTTTTCCGCGGCAAGTTTAGACGATCTAAGCTGTTTACCAGTACCAAGTACACATAATTATGCCAGGAACTGACAACTGCCCTACTTGTATCAGCGGTAGGGGGAGAATGGCCATAGATATCAATTTATGACCAATCCCCACACAAGTTATGTGGCCGGACTGGGGAGTGAACTCACGAACCTTGGATTGACAGTCCAGCGCTCTACCAACTGAGCTAACCGGGCCCGGCTGTTTTCCTTGTGCACTGCAAAAAATGCTTCATGAACTAAAATATGTTTTGAAATTAGTATTGATAAACATAGCATCAACTTACCCATTGTTAATTTTAACTTTATCACAGATGTCCATAATGAGGGCCCAGTCCTCAGCTGTGTTCAGTTCACTTGTTGCCTTTTCTGAAAATAAATGCCACATTACAGGGTTTTAATATAAGATAACTGATGCAAAAAACCACCAGGGCCTTCACCAGGATTTTGTTCCGACGCCCCGGTCCCAAGAGGGGTGGGTTAGGAAGGGGTGTCCCCTCCGAACCTGGACATTTTTTTTCGCGGCATGTGTCAAATGATGTTATCTGGTGCGTTTTAGCTTTTAAAATTTAGGCAAACAGCTTTTCATGTTCAGTAAATGTTTAAACGAAATGAAATAAACGAAACACCACCGTTAAAACGATATACTTCAAGCCTTTTAGAAGCATCGAGCGTCAATTTTGTTTGCAAAACTGAAAGTAGCTAATAATTTTTTCTGGATGTTTATGTCCAGTGCGCATCTCTTTCTCACAGTGACGGCATGTTCAAACGAACTATTCTCGTCGTCCTCGAATATTTAGGTTACACCCGATCTACCAGTACTTACGGAGCCTTTTTGTTCGATTAATTATGTTCATATAGGCATGCGTTTAGTGTTTTAACACTGTTTTAATCGTAACAACTGTTGAACATAGTACTGCTTGGATACTTGTAAAGATTTTGATTAAAGTTATACATTTATATAATACATGCTTTGTTCGTGCACAAATGCCCAGAAAATTTCCTCGTGCACGTCATGCCTACGCGCGTCAAATGTTAGTAAAGCACATGGTCCGTACACACACGCTTTCCATGCGTGGAACGTGACGTCGTGGTTGTCAGCCGGCATTTCGTGCTCTTTTGTACAAAACACGGGTTTTACATGGCATGCATGTAAAACAAGACAACTTATTTAATGAAACTACAACAGTAACACAGGATAGATTTTTCCGATTACGATTTCATATTAGCGTATTTTATACTGATTTTCGCAGTGTATTTCTTTTATTGCAGTTATTAAATTTAGCAAATAAATAAGTGTGGATATTATAAAATACAAAAGGGCGAGTGTTTGATTTGAAGCGAATATGAGGTTAATTGTGTGTGGATACATGCTTTTAAAAAGTTTGAGCCAATTTTGTCATTCATATATTGACATGCTTCATATTCTAATTAACAGTAACTGTCACTAATAAATAGCATTAATATCTACATTATTATAATTAAAACTTAGCAGTATAATCGTTAAATCGTTAATTGTATGAAATTAGGATTTTACAACACTTTATTTGAAAAGAGTTAGTAATGTTTATTGTTTTGTAGGGTCGCGAAAATATATGACAATATTAAAATAACACTTTACTTGCAGATTGGTAAATCCTCCTTCTAATTAAGATCTTCATTAGTTGATACAACAACGGTTTGTCCATAATTCATGTCAAAATCCATCATGACTGTGGTCAAACAGCTTGTTCATGTTCAGAAATAAATCCTGACGCAGAACTGTTTACCTTTGTTTTAGGCTACTAATGGGAATATATTTAGGTTAGCCTCGTTTTGGAATGAATGTTTACCACTGGTCCCAAGTTGCTCTCTTTTGCTACCTGTGTTGTTATTTTGAACTGAAATGTCCCCTATTGCAGATAAAATCATTACACAATAATAACTAGTCAGAAGATTAAAAATCAATAGTGCTGACTTGGATTTCAACTGAGTGTGACTGTGCCTAACCAAGCTGAAAACTGATGCTGTGACGTCAGAGATAAGCTTTCACACCATGACACACTCGTCTGCAACAACAGGCTACTTAATGATCTGATAACAAACAATGCCCTTAGGTCATGTTTGGAGGCTCTGTGGTAACCTAATATGTTGCAATTGAGATTTCACATACCAGATTTAGAACTGTCTAAAATTATGTGGTCACCAATAAAATTTGCCATTTTTAAAAAACTGTCGCCACTTTCGCAATTTTGTCGCATTTGGCGACAGTGGCGATCGACAGTGAAACCCCTGGTAATGAAACTCCACCTACAGGGGAGGGGCTTCACGGTGATTGACTGCAGCTTAGGAATAACTGCAAATTGTTAAAATTTTCGGCGAAGTGACACTCGCTTTTATCATTCACCGACTTAGTTGAGTGGGTGTACATGTTTCTAGAGTGAACAACTGCCTTTATAACGCAAGAGATTAGCTTTCACAGCAGGTACTGTTGGTCTACTTCAGTCAACATTGCTGATTAATTGATAAAATACAGGCGCCCCGGGCGATGTTTATAAGTGCAACACTAATTTAAGGCGCCCTGGGAATGTTCAAGTTAAAATTCAAGCGCCCCGGTCCCGGGACGCTAAAACGGCCTTGGGAAGTCCCTGTACCACTATTACCAGTACACTGAAATAAGGGAAATAAGGACTGGTTGTATACGAAGTTCAGTAAGTTGCAGCGAAACAAACATATTTTGTGATTAGCAGCATTTGGGCGATCGATTTTTTGGAGCAGTTACTCAGCAGCAACTAACAGTTAATTGTTAGTTGTACTTGTACACACTTATAGAGCTGGAGTGACTGTAATGCTGTGGCTACCAATGACATCAGAGCAATATTGTGCTTTTGCTCAAGTGGTGAACAAGAAGCTTTTTCTGAACTTTAAACAGCTTTCGTCATTTTGATGGACTAACGGTTTGTTTAGTCAAATTTGCATTAACACTGAAAGGTTAAATAAGTGTTTTCCCTTGACAACAGCTTTTCTTATACATCTGACACAACCTGAAAATGTCTGACAGATCCAAGCACTTGCCCGACATTTTGTCTGACAGAATTGTTTCAAGTTCTATTCATTTCACAGTGTGCCTCTGACTATCAATCTGATTGGAAGGCTGTTAGACGATTTGCCTTCCGAGTACCTCTTAAGTTTTGCAATGTCTGCTAACAGTATCATAACTTAAGTCAAACCTTTTTACACAAAATGACTAATCAAAGAAGTTACCTACAGTGCAATGTCATGATTATGTTGATAGAAATGAATTAGGGTTATTACAAAGAATGAATAGGACAGTTTACTTCAACAAATTATTCAGTACGAAACGCATACCAATGACCATGTAAAAAGAATGATATACAATGCTATATAATATATTGAAATATTTATGACGATGACACAATGTCACATGAAAATTAGGTTAAATAAATTGAAGAAATCATGATGTAATATATAACGGTTAGCAATATGTTAGTACTTAATGTTTTCTTATATATCTATAAATACATTTTCTTACCGACATCGGCGTCAAACGGCGTGGAACTCGCAAAAATAGGCATTTTTATGAAATTATAATGCGTCACGAAATACTACCTTGTTATGATTTTTCGTTTATAAATGCGCATGCTCGGCCGGAAATCAGTTATATGATTACACACCACTAATCAAACCAGAAGGTTCGGTTACAAGTCACTCCAGAAATTCAAAAACACAAACGCAAATCTGATTGCCTCAGCCATTTCTGACAAGGAGAAAAATAAATCCCAGTGTAGTGTCATACGGGTCTAACGTTACATATACATTTGCCGCCTCTGAAAATTATCATAAAATGTTTAAACTGTATTTGTACGATCGTTCATAACAATTATTTTTAAAATAAGCAGATAAAATTGATAATAGAACTTGAAAACAACCAGAAAAACATAAAAATGACGAAGCAAACACTTCAGCAGGGAATAAGTCAACAAGTACCAGTGTCGAGTTTTTGCATCGTTTATCAGTGTTGTGTAACCTTAACCAACTGTGAGTCAACGTATATACAGGTCACAATACACTAAATAAATAAGAGATGTAGGCTGTACTCTCTAAATAAATCAACAAGTTTAACTCGAAGACATGTTTTTAGGTTTAGACACTTGCTTTGATATTCTTTTTTTTTGGAGATGTTGGTAGGGTAAGCATTGGTATGCACAAATAAATCACTGATATGTTTTAAGATTGGAAACTACAGTATGACACTTGCGCTGAGGCGGGTTACGTTCAACTAGAAAGTAGCCGCTAAAGCGATGGTGATAAAACAGTCAACTTTGTTTAGTGTCGAGTTTTTTCTTACATAACACATGACATACCTTTTTATTGCTAAAATCAATTCAGCTTATAATGCTATTTAAGAAAATGTATGGTTACATTAAATTACATAAGGATTGGAATTAGTATATTGTAACCTACATGTATTTTAAGTTTCCCTATGTATAAACGAAAACTATTTGGTGATTAAAATATAGCTTATTGTGCGTTTTAAAGCTATGGTTGTTCTTAACTTCTATTGCATTGTTAAAATAAATATAATGTTTATTAACTTTATGTTAGTTGTATTTATTATATGCCATTATCTGTTATAAGATCGTACATACACGTTTTAATGGATCGTTAAGAAAAATATAAATAAAACGCCAAAAAGATTTTTGTCGATACACGGCTCCAGCAGGATTCAAACTCACGCCTGTAAAATCGCGCACTTCAACGGAAACTTTCCTACACTATATTACTTTTATCAATAGTGCGTATGTGTGTAGCGGTACTTCATGTACATTGCATTCATATCGAGTTTACTACTACTAATAATTTTTCCGCGCCCGCGAAAGTGTCACGGTGACAACTTCTTAGTAATTATAAAAAAATGTTTTGCTGTTTGTTTAGAAAAACGAGATCTATGTATGAAGTAATCATATAATAAATAATTCTTAAAAAATAATTTTATTTTTTAAAATATTATACCGTATTAGCCGTCGATACGCCCCCTTTAAATTCAGGGTGGTAATCGATGCGCGCGCACTCCAAAGTTGACATACTGAGACTCCAAGCGCAACGTATGAGCTTTTCTTTCCCCATGTTCTATGATCATTGTAACTATTGAAGTGTCAACGTTGAAACCGTGACAAATTTATCTAAAGTTGAAAGTTTTTAAATAATTATATAGTCTACCTCGTTCCAGTGGCGACCCTGTGTCTTCTTTTGCCTCAGTATGAAGCACCTAATACACTGCACATCGCTTACCGATGCAACAGGCACTACACTAGTACAAGTAGTGGGTAAGGAGGTAGCGGAGTTTTAAATATAATGAAGGAAAGGGACAAACATAGGTTTCCTTCAGTCAGAATTATGAGAGTTATGGAGCTGAAATTTGTAATAAAACTTATTCAGAAATTTGACAAACAACAAACCATCAGAACTTTTAGTTAAAAACAAGGGCACGGTCTAATAGACATTTCCAAAAATGGCAGTAATAGTAAAAAAAAAGAAAGATTTTCAGTGAAACTGATGGATGCTTCGCATTAATGCGCATTGTAAGTTAATGGGAATGACATGAGAAGTCAGATATATATATATAAAAAAACACTAAAATAACTAGAACTAGTAGACCAAAATCAAAACTGCCTGTAAATATGACACAAAATACTATTCCAACATTAAGATGAGGCAAATTTGTTAGAAAATTGAAAAGCCCTTAAATGTAAGAAAATCATTGAGGGGGAAAATTATTGTAATACGGCACAATGACCAACAATGTTGGATTCTAGTCATTAATTCCTGAGAAATAGCATGGAAACCAAAACTATATAATTCAATAATCAAAGAAAAATAACTCAAAATCATCAGCCTGTAATGACACAACACTATGCGCATGCTTTCTTGGAAGCGATGGTGCACATAAAAGCTTCAGTGATTTCTAGCAATTAGTTCTGTTAAATTGCGCAGAAACAGGTTTAGAAACAAATTGCAATAACTCTTTAAAAAGTCATCAGACTTGAATGACTTTACAAAATGCGCATGTCTTCGAGGCAGGGATGCTGCACATTAAGTTTCATTGAAATCGAGTCATTAAGTTGCTCGGAACTCGTGCTGAAACGAAAATACCATATTTTATAACCAAAGAATAATAGCTCCATGAAAAAATAATCAGACAAACAAATACAGTTTCGTTGAATTTCAGTAATAAGTTCGCGAGATCTAGCGCCGAAACGAAAATACGTCATTTTAAAATCAAAGGGCAATAACTCTAAGAAAATCACCAGAACTGAACAATCTGAATAAATTCATAAGTCATTAGTCATTAGTTTACTGGTGTTGAAATCTCGAAAGGAACTAAATAACCGGACAAACTGACAGACAGAATGATTGATAACATTTGCAAGGAAATGAATTTACACCTAGACAAACCGAATGGTAGTTGGATGATAAACTCCGAAAAAAAGACAAAGCGGTGGCTTTTTGCTCCCCCGTCGTCGAACATGATAAATTTACTGAATAATTCAGTCACTGTCCTCCAGTACCTGGAGTTCTAGCATAAGGCGTTGAAAAATATATGTTTGTTTCAGGTTACAGTACCAAAAAAATAGGGTAGGTAGGTAGGGATTTTTTTTAATTTAGTAAATGGTCAACTTGAAGATTCTAAAATGGAATTAATATTCAAAACATAGAGGTTATATCCTTAAACATTGCTTTGAAGTGGATGGTATCAAAACAAACCACTTACTTAAACAAAAAAATATCTGACAAACTCATTAAAATGTTCTAGGGTCGGGGCATATTTTTAGGGTAGGTCGTGTAATCTGAAACAAACTTATTTTTTTAGGGCTAAACAAAAGAGCACACAATTATGCATTGATGACCATAATTGACCAGTAGATACCTGTCATCAAGGATTAAGCTAACCAATTACGAGTTTATATTTCAGTGGTAAACAATAGCACATGGCTGTATAATACAATCGATTTACTTAAAACCCTTGGACAAACAACCTTGGACAAACCGAAAAGCGGAGCGATACATTTTTGTCCACTGGTTAATTGCTAAGGGTGCTGCGGGGATGTATAAAGTGATTCGCAAAAATATAAAGGTCTATTGGCATATCCCAGTTGGTTGTTTAACAACGCCTTCTCAGGTTTATCTCCAAGGACATTTCCAGTTTTTAGTTGTTCGCAGAAGAACTATATGTACCACACCAAAATGTCGACCCTTCAAAAGAACTATGATCTTAACCAATTTACTATACATACCGATCCACGTACGCGAAAGTAAGAAGTGCCGTTTAAAATAGCGGTAACGTTTGTCAGATGCATATATTTTGTTGAAATGAAATGTTTGGAAGACTCCAATTGGAAGACTCGTTTCTACTAGCGTTTGAAACTCCTCTCCAGCTATTGTACGGGAATAACTTCCATTCTTCCAGCTTCATACGGAGTCAAGCTTTACCACTTTCTCTTTTTCGTAAACTATGTTAACCGCTAAACATATATGACATACGACTGGATAAAACAGAGATAGTAATTGACATTGAGAAAAGACTATTATTTTTACATCTCCAACAAACAAAGAAATGGCTGATTCCATAGCTGGGCCAGAGTCAACCCGGTAGCTACTTAGTGCACAGCAGCAGATTTTACGAAATTCTTGTGGTGACTGATAAAAAATCAAGAAGCTGTTATCTCATTTATGCATGCATCTGTTGGGGCAAACGTAGATACCGTATTGCAACAATGCAAATATTATATGTACTAATACAAATAATAATCTTATTATCTGTATTAACCAGTGAACCATTTGCACACATAATTATGGCATACTTTTGCTTTGCAGAGTTTACTAATACAGTAACAGACCAATAATAGTATGTTGTCTTTTTTTTCCTGTGAACGTCTATGAAGCCATGTGTGGCATACTTGCAGCTTTTTGGCCTAGTTTAATCCTTCTTTATTTGACCCCCCCCCCCCCCCCCAATCTGGGGTATTGTGCCCCTTTGTATTGGCACCCTACTGCGATCACAGCGTGGCGACTCTTGTCAGCTGATATCAATACACGGCTGCAGAGGAAACAGTGCACGTAGCCGTTGCTCAGTCAGCTGAGAGAAAATATTACAGACGATGATGAGAGATTTTATGGTTGACCAATACACAGATTGGAATACACCACGGAGACGTCAGAAATTCCTTATACTAGGCCTTCAATAGCATGATTATCTGAAGGCGGAGAGACATCGATTTTCCAGTCTGCTGTAATGCATATAGCCTCCGGGAGCTTTACCGACACATCGATGGATCCTCTAACTTAATAGTCCTATCGGAAAATCGCATGAACCAGTGGAAAACACACGAAAAGAGGGTCTCGAAAATTTGTTAATGGCGAATTATTGGATATCGCTGGAACTATCGGAAAATACACACGACAATAGGCCATGGAAATTTCGTTAACTTTGAACTAATGGATATCGAACGTTTTGCTTTTATTTAAAACGCATAACGGTGCATAAACACAAAGGATGTAGGCGACAGACGGATTGGTTTTTGTAGTCATTCTGTGCAAGGATATCGACGGGAGATTAATGCAGGTTGGACAATTCCGTTGCTAGCAGATTATCACGAAGTGCGTCAACTCGTATTAAAGTACAGCTATAAACATTGGACATTTGAAAGTATTTACACTTTATTATTTATCAGGCCGAGTTTGTTTTAAACTTTAATTAACGAGACGTTATCGTTGGTGTCCCAACATTGGACAATGTATGACTACATATTGACTACTGCGGTTTTGCTGGTGACGTGTCTGAGAGTTGCAAATGGCGAATCAGGAGGGACTTCGAAGGTTAGTGTATTTGGAAACACGCATTTATTTTTGTGGTTGTTTGGTTTGTGTTGTGCATTGTAGTATACGGCTTTTTATTCTATGTGTTCAGTGTCCTGCTTGCAAGTATATATTACGGATCATGTGGGAGATCTGTCTTATGTAAAGCGTTCAACGGACCTGTTAACGGATTGAAGATTTGACCAATTTCAATTTTTTGTCACAGACTTCAAAAATAAAAGAATAGTATATAAACAGGAGGGAAATAAAACTACCGAAATAGAAATATACTGTAAATACCGTTTCGTTAATGAGTAATCATTATGGCTGAAATTGATGAAATTATAAAGCGTTTGTAACGCTAAATGATGGAATAATTTGGAGTGTTTCTGTTGTATTTCGTAAAATCGTTGATAACACGTGAAACGCTTACGTAAAGTAAAAATAGATTAAGGTTAAATATATAAGTCGGAATGGCCGAGTTAAGTTAAGGTGATAGCACTTTGATCCTGAGGTATGGAGTTCGAACACCGGTGCGAGCAACTTTGTTTTATCCTTTTATTGATATTATACTCGAGCTCTTTTCTTCCAATGCTTAAATCTTTTAAGTTAAGACATTTAATGGCATACTTTAAAAATGTCTTATCAAGTCACTTTAATTCCGGTTGGTTACTTAACCGTTATGCTCATCTAATAGTACGTACTTACATTGTACCCTGATGTGGTTCAGCACAGTACAGACTATAGATAGGTCACTTGTTTAAAGCCTCCAAGTCCGCATTGGGCAGAAAATAGTTCTCTTTGGACAATGAAAACAATTGAATAAAACAATGAGTATCATCATCATTGTAATGTTTTTACATACAACAATAGATGTGTCTTATTTCGAAATAAATACTGTCAACCATGAAAACTGTATATTAACACAGCATCTGTTGAAATATTAGAAAAGTGTTAAACCGTGATGAGATGTCAATTGCACGTCAATGTGATTAACAATATCAACAAAGAAACATTTTCAGAAAATAAAAACTACGTATACATATTGTTAAACATAAATATAATGAAACTCCAGAGACATCACCAGGAGATAAACCATTATTAACATCCGTTGGTCCTTTATTTAAGGAAATTGCCTATACAACACGGGACAATACGCACACCAAATTGATGACATTTATCTGTCATACTATATTATATATAGCATAATATTGTTACTATAAAAGAACATAGTATCATAGTATAAGGCGTGGGATACTATGTTTCTTTTTTCAATATACTTCAGGTCTGCATACAAACAGAATTTTATTTTTTATCGAAATGGTGGTTATTCAAAGCGGACTCTGTGCTTTAATTAAAAGCAGTATCGCTTAGAAGTTCCATCAGAGTATAATAGTTACATACACTCAACAAAAGTTATAAGGCACCAAATGCAAATTGTTGTATTTTCTTTATTTATAAGAATTTCAGCGCCATGGTAAACACGAAATTCTTTCGTATTTTTGCCAATATTTTGGTATGGACACATGCATGTATAACTCAAATAATCATAGCTGACATTTCAAGCTGAAATTCTTATAAATACAGAAAATACAACAATTTCCATCCATTTCCATTTGGTGAGTGATAAATTTTGTAGAGTGTATGTGCAAGATTTATTTATTGTGTAGCAACGCGTTTGGCACCAGACTTCAATTATATTGGTCAGAGAGGTCCAATATGGTTCATAAATTTGATGAAGACTGGTGATGTTGTAACTATTAAATAAATAAAATGGCATTAGCATATTTATATTAATGAATGAAATAAAGAAGTAACTTTTGTTAAATACTTGTTAGGTTAAATTACATATACCTATACTGTCAATATCTTCAAACTGCAAGGTGGTTGTCATGTTTTTGTAAATATTCTGTGTTTTGGACCGGGTGCAATGTACAATGAACATGAGTTGAGTTTAGTACATGTACGGAAAAACGTCCATATTTCCAAGTTCATATAGGAACAGTTCAACATACCAATCAAAAGCGCAAAATCTCATATAGGCATCGACATTAAAATTTTTATACTAGCACTGGTTTTAGCAAATCATAATGCTTAGATTCCATACAGGAACAGTTGAATGCATACAGGAACAGTTGATTTATTTACTCGTGCTAACTGATGTAAGACGCTTTCACTGATAGTTTGCGTAGTATTGTAAACTTTAGTAATAAAGTATTATGTTTAAATATATTTGAATTATACAATGTAATATATATTTACATTTATTCCCACTTAAGGAGAAGCCGCAGTGCAAGTCCAATGCGCATGTCTGTACGTCACTAATGAGGTACCCGGATGGAACAGAATTCGACGAGGGTCCGTACTGCAAGTGTCCCGGATGTATAAACAAGTGGATAACCAATGATTATATGTCGCTGTCATGGCCCCACTATGAACGAGGTACCACCACGGGAAACTTTGTAAAGCTTAAATATTCTGGTGTTCATTGGGGTTTTCTTTTGTTTTTCCCTCACATAAGCACAAAGTGCTGGGTCAGTTATTGGTATTGCAATGGGGCTGTCCTACCTCGTTCGTAATGCACCTATCAATATCCCCCCCCCCCCCCCGCAGACTTTTGACTAAAAGCGAGTTCGGACAGGCAGTAATTTGACACGCCGAATAATTCCGGGTGACGGGAAATATACTTCGTCGGATTTTAGATCCCAGTAATATCGGGCCCTAAGCATCAACAACTGTGGGGATTTAGACAAAAATGCATTTGGCTCTATGGTGTGGAATAAGACCCGAAAGAATAAAATTAGTGAAATTCCTCTGGGTCAGCCCGCCCCCCCCCCCTCCCGGGGCAATTCTGATTGGTGCATTCGTCAACAATTGATTGCGGACGCGATAGAGACTTTTGTTTTCATTCAAACATGATCATACCTGCACAGTTTGTGTATGAGCATTAAATCTCGGATAGGTTTGATAATGGGCCAGATCTGACAGGCATCAGTATATCGCCTGCTGATTGTCAGGTTAACTGAAGAAATAACCTGGACAGGCATCTGTATTGCACCTGTCAAGTGTCAGGTCAACAACAGTAAGTAATCTGTCTGATGTGGGTCATTTTGTGGGCGATGACATTCAGTTGTCAGAGCTGAACTCAGTTGTTGCCAGTATTCAGGTGAGTGCTGTGGACCACCATGGCCATCTGGTGTCACAACAAGTACACGCCATATAGCCCCATTTATCTACCGACTGCTTCGATTTAAATTTGCTGCATCACTTGGACTTGCAATGGGTCGTTTATTCGAACATACAAGTAGAATATTCATGTACCTTAATGTATTTTTGAAAAAAATATTGAAAAAAAATTGTAAATTTTGTCAAATTTGACTTTATTTCTATCTTTTACCAGCGGACAAAACCGTCCAGTACCGTTTCTGCGTTCCCATAATTCCCGAAAGGGAATGTCAACCCGGTGACCTTGCTGTTACTATGGCAACGGGCTCGGGCGAGTGGAGCCCGCATGTGCGCGAGGCCCGCTGTGCATGCCCAGACAACATGTACGAGTTGCTGGGCTGGTGGCGCCACCATGTGTCGAAATACGACAACAAGACGAGTCAGTGGATCTACGAGTACTTCTGTGAGAAGGTATATATGAGGCGTGTCGAGGAAAAACCGGGCATGTGCGTAAAGTGTTATCCCGGATCAGCCTATGCAGTCCGCACAGGCTAATCCAGGACGGCACTATCCGCCTATAGTGGATTTATGTTTAGAAGAGACTTCCTTGAAACAGAAAATACCATACAAGCGGAAAGTGTCGTCCTGGATTAACATGTGCGGACTGCACAGGCTAGTCGTGGACGATACCTTACGCACATGCATTAAGCCCGGTTTTCCCACGACACGCATCATATATAGCTATTGACATAATGTAATAGGCGGATTTTGAGGGGAGGAATCGGCGTATAATACTAGTTAAAACAGGGTATATATAATAAAAAAGAGTGCATGCATTCTGAGATAAAAATCAATTTATTATATGGGTATTGTTTGTTTGGCCCTATTCGTGTTTACATTTTGACGTCATAATTGTGAGTATTTTCTATAACCAGAGTTTACATTCTACTTCTTACCAAGCATGATAGCGCAATCGGTTAAAGCTCTGTCTTCTGGCATTTCTTCGCATGACTCATAAGTCGTGAGTTCGATCCCTGCTTGGCGTCTTATTTTTTCAGACGTTTTTGCTTATTTGTTTTACAAAATATCTTATTGTGTATTATATAATGTTTTGTTTATGTCATGCACATTTCTTTATAAAGCGCATTTCTATCAAATAATATCATTTATAGCGTAATAGGAATCCAATTTTTTTCGACGACATAGGCCCTTTAACTAGTTAATTAAATAGTCTAGTTAAATAAATATACGCAATGCATTAACCTATACTTAAGGACGGCATGCTAGTATTGTTCAAGACAAATATTTCTTGAACATAACGGTGCTCGTACAATCTTATGGTTACAATATACTATGTCCAGTCCTTATGTAATTTAATTTAAAAGCGATAACTTTAACCAACAATAAATGCGACATTTTGCACATAGGGACCCTCATAACCTACCTTTTCTTAAAGAGCAGTCTAAGCTTAATTGATTTAAGCAATAAAAAGGGTATGTCATGTGTTATGTAAGAAAGAACTCGACACTAAACAAAGTTGACTGTTTTATCACCATCGCTTTAGCGGCTACTTTCTAGTTGAATGTAACCCGCCTCAGCGCAAGTGTCATACTGTAGTCTCCAATCTTAAAACATATCAGTGATATATTTGTGCATACCAATGCTTACCCTACAAAAATCTCCAAGAAAGAATATAAAAGCAAGTGTCTAAACTTAAATACATGTCTTCGAGTTAAACTTGTTGATTTGTTTAGAGAGTACAGCACTACATCACTTATTTATTTAGTGTATTGTGACCTTTTATCGAGGGTTGAACACCAGACGATACTAACTGCCATTGAAATCAATAGCAGTTAGTATCTTCTCGCTATCAACCCTTGATATGATCTTTATTTATCATTATTTAAAGTAATCTAGTTCTGTTGGAAACATAGCCTTTTAAATCTCTTTCAATACGAAAAATACGAAAAAAAAACTGTCACACACAACAACAGTTTGACCCATTCCGGGCGCGTTTAAATATGTTTGATGCAAGACCAAGCTCATATAAGACGATATTGGCAATATGTTTAATCACTAGATTCAATACATGCTGACGTGTGCTCTCTTTTCAAGCCTCGATGTGAAACTGATCGCGCCCTCTGCGCAAAAATCTATGTTGACCTGCACACGGACAACAGTAAACCGATTGTGACCGGATATAACTTCCTGTGCGCATGCCCAGACGAATTCAAGTGCCCGGATCGAGACGAAAATGAAGAAAAGAACGAAAAGGTAGAGACGGACCAACGCGGATCTTATATTCCTCGCTTCTGCACCGAAACTCATAAAAACAATAAAAAGTAGAGCATTCTGAAAAATAATGTCAAAATGACTACGAACTAAGGCGTTACCGTAAAAAAGTTGTTGGTTTCCGCTTACCCGACCTCCCCCCTCCCAATTTTTTGCCGTCGACCCTGAAAGGTATTTTTTGCCTATCGATCATTAACTGTTTCTGACTTTCGGTAAAAAGAGAAATTTTCGCTACTCATGATGCGGCTTTTTGGTATTTAGCGCTCATGGTAATGACATACCGTAAAGTACAGTTTGTTTGATTTAAGTGTTTAAACATTTTACATGCAGTCTATATACCTAAACTGTGTGGTGATAATGCCGCGAAAGAAAAGTGAAGAAAAAAAGTTAATCCCCCCCCGCAGATCGGAGATGTATCCGGAAACCAACATTTTTTTTTGGCCTAAGCCATTATGTTTTGTTGACCTTTTATTGTATCGATGGATGCCTAGTGTTCTTTTCTATTTATTTTTTTAAATTTTTGTACATGTCGTCTTCACCATGGAACTATATTTCGCCGCGTATACATTAAATAAAACTCATGTTTTTGATAGTGATATGGTTGGACAGAGGATTGTTTCTGTGACAAGACTGCTTTTTATAGAATGGAAATAGTGCAAATTCTTCGAGTTATGTATATTGTCCTTTCATTTTCCGGATACTCGTGCAACATCAGTATTTTAGTGCTTCCATCTTACTATATATGTTATTTGTGATTTACTGTTCGCGTTTAGAATACACACTGGCTGTTTTTTTTAGCCCACCTCAGCACAAAGTGCTCATGGTGAGCTTTTGTGATTGCCCGTTGTCCGTCGTGCGTGGGTGCGTGCGTGCGTGTGTGCGTGCGTCGTCAACTTTTCATTCAAACAACATCTCCTAAACCACTGGGCAGATTTTCACCAAACTTCACATGAATGATCATTAGGTGATCCTCTTTCAAAGGTGTTACGGTCCGCTGCATATGTAGGTCACCAGAGCTAAAAATAGATTTAAAAAGTGTAAACTGTCTTCTCTGAAACCGCAGGGCCCAGAGGTTTCATATTTGGTATGTAGCATCCTATAGTGGTCCTCTACAAAGATTTTTAAAACTATGCCTCTTGGGTCAAAACGGGCCACGCCCCGGGAGTCACGTGGTTTATATAGAATATATAACAAAATGACTTTAAAAATCTTCTCCTCTAAAACCACAAGGCCCAGAGGTTTCATATTTGGTATGTAACATCCTATAGTGGTCCTCTACACAGATTGTTCAAATTGTGCCCCGGGGGTCAAAACTGGCCACGCCCCGGGGGTCTCATGGTTTATATAGATTATACAGCAAAGTGACTTTAAAAATCTTCTCCTCTGAAACCGCAAGGCCCAGAGGTTTCATATTTGGTATGTACCATCATATATTAGTAGTAGTCCTCTACAAAGATTGTTCAAACTATGACCCTGGGGTCAAATCTGGTGGCACCCTGAGGGGTCACATGCTTTATATAGACTTAAATAGCAAAGTTACTTTAAAACTGGTCTCGCCCCGGGGGTCACAAAGTTTATATCAACTTTATTTGCAAAATGTCTTTAAAAATCTTCTCCTCTGAAACCGCAAGGCCCAGAGGTTTCGTATTTGGTATGTAACATCCTCAAGTGTTCCTCTACAAAAGATTGTTAAAATTATGCCCCATGGGTCAAAACTGACCACACCTCAGGGGTCAGATGGTTTATATAGACTTAAATAGCAAAATGATTTTAAAATTCTTCTCGTCTAAAACCGCAAGGCCTAGAGGTTTCATATTTGGTATGTAACATCCTCATAGTGGGCCTCTACAAATGTTGTTTAAATTCTGCCCCTGGGGTCAAATCCGGTCACGCCCCGAGGGTCATATGGCTTATATAGACTTAAATAGCAAAATGACTTAAAAATCGTCTCCTCTGAAACGGCAAAGCCCACAGCTTTCCTATATCTGGTACGTAACATTGCATAGTGGTTTTTTCTTCAAAGGTTGTTCAAATTATGCCCCTGGGGTCAAATCTTTATATAGACTTAAATAGCAAAGTTACTTTAAAAATATTTACCTGAAACCGCAAGGCCCAGAGGTTGTTCAAGATTGTTCATAGTATGCCCCTGGGATAAAAATAGGCCACGCCTCGGGGATGCAAGTTCCAATTGGGTTACAAGGTCTTAGGTGAGCGTCCTAGGGCCCTCAGGGCCCTCTTGTTTCTTTATAAAAAATTCAGTTTAATACTAACTTGTATACACAATGTATTTGCTATATTATAAATACAGTTATTATACAAAATGTTTTTGCTATATAAATTCAGTTACTTACTTTTTATATACAATGTATTTGCTATATCATAAATACACTTATTATACAAAATGTTTTTGCTATATAAATACATTTAGTAGTCCAACTGTTTGCTATAAAGATACAGTAAGTATTCAACAT
Organism: Congeria kusceri; assembly: GCA_027627225.1. Taxonomy (NCBI): domain Eukaryota; kingdom Metazoa; phylum Mollusca; class Bivalvia; order Myida; family Dreissenidae; genus Congeria; species Congeria kusceri. Next base: position 44,732,713 of record CM051039.1, on the reverse strand, counting down.
TTCTTGCAATATAAATACAGTAAGTATTCGAAATTATTGCGGTCAGAAAAAACAAAACTCAAGGAAACTAAATATTAATTTGGTCAAATAAATTTGGCTGTACCTTAAATGTAAAGAAAGTACAAATAAACACTATTTTTTAAGTCAAGGACAGCCAAAAACCTTAACATAAATTACATGTATAACGATATAAATATACATGAAAGCAATATAACACTATTATAAATCGTATCTAGTAATAGTAATATGAAAAGACTCTAAGTTGATGAAATACATATCTAGTGATAACTAGCTCTTATATTATACAGCATACCGCATACAAACACAATAAATAATTCAAAACCTTCTAATATACAACTCCTTCTTTCACACTCCAACTCATTTAATAAAAAGGAGGGAGGGCGGATAAAAACAAATGTCCGCTCCGGATTAATGCTAACGACTGAAAAGGCGCTCAAAGAGGCGGACTACTAGTATTGTAAATTCAAGTAAGCGAGAAAGAGTAGCCTCCCTTAATAATAATATAATTTTGTTAAGATTAGTTAAATTATTTCGGTCAGAAAAAAAACAACACAAGTAAACTAAATATTTAATTTGGCCGAATAAATTTGGCTGTACCTTAAATGTAAAGAAAGTATCAACAAACACTATTTTGTAAGTCAAGGACAGCCAAAAAACTCCGAAAAAATGGCAACAAATACTTTGGACGAACTAATGTACAACAAACAAATTACAGGCAAGAGCAACTCTTTGAGCCGCGTAAATCATGTTGGTCAAAGAAAATAGAAGGTAACGTAAGTAACAGTCAGACTTCCAATTGCCAAAAAGTTGAATGATTTCGCCTGGCACACCATCGTCGAATACCCACGTGATAAATGTAGTATACGTAATGAATCAACCCTGGGTTACCGAGAATGCTGGCACACCTTATTTGAAATAGAACGACGCAACTCCGCGGCGGCATGAGTGCATAGTGTATTCATGTGCGTTTGATACCGATATTAGGGACAAAGTACGCCGAAACGTTTGCGTAACCGTGATGGCGTCAATAAAAAAACAAAAACAAAACGAATGTCCGCTTCGGATTAATACTAAATAACGACTGAAAAGGAGCTAAAAGGGGCGGACTACTAGTATTGTAAATTCAAGTAAGCGAGAAAGAGTAGCCTCCCTTAATAATTATATAATTTTGTTAAAATTAATTAAATGTTTTGCCATAAAAAATACATTTGCTTACTCAGTTAGTATTCAAAATGTTTGCTTTATAAATACAGTTAGTATCCAAAATGTCTTATTTTTATAATATACAGCTAGTATCCAAATATGTTCTTGCTATAATATACAGTATCCAAAAACGTGTTATTGCTATATAATATACAGCTGGTATCCAAAATGTTTTCTTGCTTTATAATTACAGGTTGGTATCTGAAATATGTTCTTGCTATATAAATACAGTTAATATCCAAAGAGTGTTCTTGCTATATAAATACAGTTAATATCCAAATTGTGTTCTTGCTATATAAATACAGTTAATATCCAAAGTGTGTTCTTGCTATATAAATACAGTTAATATCCAAAGTGTGTTCTTGCTATATAAATACAGTTAATATCCAAATTGTGTTCTTGCTATATAAGTACAGTTAATATCCAAATTGTGTTCTTGCTATATAAATACAGTTAATATCCAAAGTCTGTTCTTGCTATATAAATACAGTTAATATCCAAATTGTGTTCTTGCTATATAAATACAGTTAATATCCAAAGTGTGTTCTTGCTATATAAATACAGTTAATATCCAAAGTGTGTTCCTGCTATATAAATACAGTAAATATCCAAAGAGTGTTCTTGCTATATAAATACAGTTAATATCCAAAGTCTGCTCTTGCTATATAAATACAGTTAATATCCCAAGTGTATTCCTGCTATATAAATACAGTTAATATCCAAAGCGTTCTTGCTATATAAATACAGTTAATATCTAAAGTCTGCTCTTGCTATATAAATACAGTTAATATCCAAAGCGTGTTCTTGCTATATAAATACAGTTAATATCCAAATTGTGTTCTTGCTATATAAATACAGTTAATATCCAAAGTTTGTTCTTGCTATATAAATACAGTTAATATCCAAAGTGTGTTCTTGCTATAACATACAGTACATATCCAAAATGTGTTATTGCTATAATATACAGTTAGTATACAAAATGGGTTCTTGGAATAATATACAGTTAGCCATAACCCAAAATGTGTTCTTGCTATAATATACAGTTAGTATCCAACATGTGTTATTGCTATAATATACAGTAAGTATCCAAAATATGTTCTTGCTATAATATACAGTTAGTATCCAACAAATGTTATTGTTATAATATACAGTTAGTATCCAAAATGTGTTCTTGCTATAATATATAGTTAGTATCCAAAATGTGTTCTTGCTATAATATATAGTTAGTATCCAAAATGTATTCTTGCTATAATATACAGTTAGTATCCAAAATGTGTTCTTGCTACAATATACAGTTAGTATCCAGATTGTGTTCTTGCTATATTATACAGTTAGTATCCAACAAGTGTTACTGTTATAATATACAGTAAGTATCCAAAATGTGTTATTGCTATAATATACAGTTCGTATCCAAAATGTGTTCTTGCTATAATATACAGTTAGTATCCAACAAGTGTTATTGTTATAATATACAGTTAGTATCCAAAATGTGTTCTTGCTATAATATACAGTTAGTATCCAAAATGTGTTATTGCTATAATATACAGTTAGTATCCAAAATGTGTTCTTGCTATAATATACAGTTAGTATCCAAAATGTGTTCTTGCTATAATATACAGTTAGTATCCAACAAGTGTTATTGTTATAATATACAGTTAGTATCCAAAATGTGTTTTTGCTATAATATACAGTTAGTATCCAAAATGTGTTTTTGCTATAATATACAGTTAGTATCCAACAAGTGTTATTGTTATAATATACAGTTAGTATCCAACAAGTGTTATTGTTATAATATACAGTTAGTATCCAAAATGTGTGCTTGCTATAATATACAGTTAGTATCCAAAATTTGTTCTTGCTATAATAAACAGTTAGTATCCAACATGTGTTCTTGCTATAATATACAGTTAGTATCCAAAATGTGTGCTTGCTATAATCTACAGTTAGTATCCAAAATTTGTTCTTGCTATAATAAACAGTTAGTATCCAACATGTGTTCTTGCTATACTCTATAGTTAGCATCCAAATTGTGTTCTTGCTATATTATCGAGTAAGTATCCAAGATTTTTGCTACCAATATCGGTAATTGTAATTTATGTATACTATGAAGTACAATAAGTTTTGGAAAAAAAGACTTGATGCATTTCATTGAGTTATCATTAAATAAATTGCATTTCATTTCTTCTTATAGTACTGATCCTACCATTTAAAGAAAGTTAACTATTGAATATCAACAGCATGTATGGTGTAAATGTCACAATGTCATGATAAAATACGACCAATAAACAATGTTGTGTTTTCATTTTAAGATGCATTTTATACTTGCTAATATCCTAGTTGTTGTTAAACTTATTCTACTTAGGATATTTTAGTATATTTACTTGTAGCGGGTTACTAGTTTTTATACTTCGAAATAAAACCCGTAATAATATTACAATAATGTATGAAACGCGTACTGGTATTACCGTATTTACAGTTTTCGCATTGCAAACAATTTGTAAATATGCACCATTACATGTATTAGTAATAAACTCTGTTTAAACAACGACTTATATTTGTTACTGTTGAAGCATCTTAATTACACAATATAGCTTTAATGCTGACGATTTTAGTGAAATAATATGTTATTCAACACATTGAGTCCCATATCGAAATAAAACAAAAGTTCGGCGCTATTTTCGTATAAAAGTAAAATTAAAATATTAACATACTTTTAACCTATTTATTTAAGCTCGAATGTGTCGAAAGCCCGAGAGTCACGAACCCCCTATGGCAAGGCGGACAGCATGTCCATATCATCACTGCGACCTTGAAAATAAAATATTGACAAAATGCTCAGTATTAGCGTATAATATTAAAACCGGTGAAACTTGATATTAAAAGAGACACTGACCTTTAAAAGCATAATAACTGAACCCGGGTCGGCTAGGTGACAAAAGAAAAAACAGGGAGAACAACGGCCCAAACAGCGGCCAAGATAGGGTCACAGCAATAGACCTTTACAGGTTTTGCAGTTTAAACTAGTTAGTGTTGACGGATTAATTTTCATGCACCGAACATTATGCATCTATCAATGTTTTCCCCCGGGGGGGGGGGGGGGAGCGGCGGGCATATAGGGGACTTTAGACTGCAAGCGATCCCCGACAGGCAGGAATCTGACAAGCCGAATGATTCTGGGTCCCGGGGAAATAGACTTTGGTCGAAATTTAGATCTCGGTAGTATACAACCCCGGCCATTTGATAGATATATCGCAACTCCCACTGAGGGGATTTAGACAAATATGCTTGGCTCTAGGGTGGGGAATTAGACCCCCGAAAATAACATTTGTCAAATTCCCCTAGGTCTGCCCGCCGCTCCCCCCCCCCCCCCCCCCCCGGGGGGAAAATATTGATAGGTGCATTACAAACACATCGCAAGCTTTGAAACGTGTAAAATAGGTTAGCCGTTAAACGCGTAATAATTATTCAATGGTAATGATTGGATACAACGACAGGTTAATTTGCATGATTGACATTTGTGGAATAGCATACTCCTCGCAGCAGTTGCTTCCCCTTTGCGGTTAACCATAACTGCCGGCACGAATGAAATCATTCCAGACTTGCAAGTATTTAGTTGTAGGCTTTTTTAAACTGTTATTTTTTTAATTAAAAAAAACAAACTTCCTTTGAAATGTTGAATTATTGGAATAGACATACATAATTATAGAGGGTTAAAATAAAGAAGAAATGTCTTTAAAAAAGACAATCGGCGTTGAAATTAATATTGAGATGTCATCATTTTCCCTAAATATATTACATGAGGACCAAGATGATCGGTTACGTGACTTCTCGGACCCCAGATTTTTCGGTCTCTACTAAGGAGACTTCTCGGACCCCAGATTTTTCGGTCGCTACTAAGGAAACTTCTCGGACACTAGATTTTTCGGACACCATAAGAAAATGTATCGGCCCCAAAATTAATTTGATAGAAAACTCTATAATTATTAATACCTGTACCGTGAATAAACCGATCATATACCGCCCCATGTTTTCACCAGTGATCAGACACGGGTACATAGCAATGTTAAATCATATACTTTATGTATCATTAGTATTGCACATAGTATATTAATGCTACGCAAATGAAGTTAAAGTGACATGAATAACATTTCGACGTATTACGAGACTTCTTTCACCACATTTTCCTTATAGAAAGATGTTTAATATTTGTATACATTGAATAACATCTACTGGAGAAGTCGATAGAAATGTGCAATTATAACAAATTCTTAATAAAACGCAACCACAATTCAAATTCAAATTAACATGCACAGTAAGTTTATAAATATAAATTCCCCATTTATTGAAATTCTCGGGTTTAGGATTCTCCGGACGCTAATTGATGCGCGTGTATTAACACAGCTTTACACGCGCTATTTTTAGAACGATTCACTCTCCTGCTGGATCGTATTGTACTCGCTAGAATTAATTCACGGGGACCCAAGTCGGTTACAACGTACAATAATATTTTTACACAATGATAAAATAATAGGAAATATAAGCTCCATCAAATTTGCTAATATTTTTTTTATTATTGATCAGAAAAATGCCAGAAATGTACCACTTTATAGTGTGTGCTTGTCACAAGAATCCTGAACACCATTGACAAGCAGACGTAACGCGAGCTCAACAGGCAACATTGTACGTTGAGACCGACTGTGGTCCCCGTGAATTGGAGCACTGTAGGTTAAATACCAGTAATTCCAATTCCCATAGGGTCCCATTATAAAACGGCGAACTTTCCAAGCATTATTCTAGCCTTTCCTTTATTTCAGATTGTGCAAGCATGGTATCAATTTAAAGATGAATCTTTCTTCTTCCAAAAAATGCAATAAAATACATATTGCTTACTTCTAAAAAAAGTGCATGTCGACTGAATGCAGACATTGGTAGAAAACAGGGTTTCGGCAGTCATATTTCGACAAAAGCCCCATACCACAGTGAACACACCCCAAAGCTCACCTTTCAAGTAAGCCTCCAATGAAATACACCAAAATGTTCCAGACACACATGGGATATAAGAAATAACCACAAAAGGCATGTCTGAAATTGCTAAATGGCTTTATACCAGAAGAAAAAAGGAACTCTGCAGTAATAGGCACTACTTTCGAATGGACAACGGAGGGTATTCTGGATTACCTTCCCCTGTCACTATGTTATAGGGTCAGGCACACGTCAGTAATGGATTCTTCCATAGTAAGCCTTCGTGCATAAAACTCTGATGGTAAAATATTATTTACAGACCACGTTATTCTGACTTGCAAAAGCTATTTAATTTTGCCTATCATTTCATTTGAATGGTTTCGCTTAATGTTCTGTTGCACGGTTTCTAAGGTATACGGTATACAGTACTATTCTGCTGGCCTACTTTCTTATGACAATAAACTGTCACAAAGCTGAAACTTTTAAAACCAAGGAATGCACTGGTATTTTTCACGTCAGAACGGTGCAGTCGGTTAGAGCGTTGCTTATTCTTAAATGTTTTCACGATCTTCGTCGTGAGTTCGATACCCACTCTGGGCTTCCGTTTTTAAGTAACTTTTTTTTTTAATTATCACAATGTAGTTTATTATTTGCACTTTAATTATTGTATACGCATTTGTATTGCTCATTTCTATAACATACTAAAATTAAAACCTGCTGAATGAAATCACTTTTTACAAAGACATAGCTTCAATGTGCTCATATGGCTTTTTTGAAAGATAGTAATTCTGTAACTGTGTGTTTTCATATAATGCAGGAAAAAAACAAAGCATCATACAAAATCAACACACAATCAACACACACGCACGCACGCACGCACACACACACACACACACACACACACACACACACACACACACACACACACTCACACACACACACACACACACACACACAATATATAATTTTGAAACATTGATTCACAAATAAGCTTTCATATATTTCCTGTTAATGAGGACATAAAGAAGCAACGGGTGGTGAAAATAAGAAGAGATGTAGGCAAACATTTTCAATTTATGCACAAAAATAGTATTTTATTTTTAAGTATTTATATTGCTTTTTCTAAAATTATTTTGCGCAATATCAACCAAGAAATAAAGCACAATACTGTTATTAATTTTAGAATAACATAGAATTACATCGTTGAATACTTAATATAATACAAAACAGGTCAGTGTCGTATTTACTAAAAATTTCTAAGTACTTCAAAAGATTATTATGCCTGATGGATACCTATTAAAGAAGAAAGGGTCAGTTCCTAGTGTGTTTGACTGGTGTGAGGAAATTTCTGGCACCTAGAAAATTATTCATAAGGAAGCCCATTGCATCATTTCAACCCCAAACAAAATGGCATTGTCATTTTCTATTTACCTATTGACCAGTTACTCTTGATTTTTTGGAATGAAAAAAAATAAATTTTGAAGGGTTGCTTCAATATAAATGAAAATTATTGTAATAGATACTGCTTAATTATTTCCATTAAATTTAATTTAATAATTTGTTTAGCTTTCACCAGCTGTGGATATTAGCATGTCTTAATAACTTAATTAAACAATAAGAAAATGTCAAATCAACTTTAACTTTGATATTTTTGCACACATCTCTGTTGAAGAAGATAGTTTCTAAATGATAGTCATTTTCACACCAAACAAAACAATCACCATTCTAGTCCAGTGCAGGCCATTTGTGTCAATACCTTATTATAATTAATAATCATGGTTAATTTTTCTTACACCCCAAATCTATTGGTTGAACTGAGGAACAAAATAATATAATATGTATGGTAGTTTGTAGGAAAACACGTTTGCGTACCAGTAATTCATAGAAATGTCCTGAGGTTCTAACCATATAATGATTGCACCTAATTTGATACTCGTAGTCTATGCTTGATTACCTTATACATGTATTGTCTATTCATAAATTGACCATTTGTCTAATTTGCATGTGCCCTACTGTGTTAACCTAAACTTGAGTTAAGAATCTGTAGTTAATGGCCACAAATAACTCTTGGGGTGGATATTAGATTTGTTTAACAATTCACTATGGATCTTGATTTGATACATGAAATGTGCAAAAGAAAAACATACTGAACTTTTAAGACTATGTATATATATCTCACTTTAGAAATGGTAGCATGAGATTGTTTTATTGTCAGATGAAAATTTATTTGCTTTAATGTAATGTTCAACATAAGAAAATGTAAATTTTGGAATGTTATGTGTGTCTCGGTCACTATAAGAAGCAGCCATACTGCTTATCAGCAATGCAGTGTTCACATCTGACTCATCTCAACTTCGCTCTGGAGATCTCATTTTTTATTCATGAGGTTAATATTAAGAAAGGCCTAAAGAACACTTTAAAATCACAACCAACTTTACTATTGAGTATAAGAATCGTTATATGTACACTACAGCAGATGTTCGTTAATATTAATATAGACTTTAATACACATAACGCTGTTTGTTAAGCATCTGTAGTCATAATTATATATTTTTAGGGGTTTTCCAGGTCATACGCACATATGCACCACCATCGGTACGTGTCCCAGCTTCAACCTCAGGCACGTTTCTCGTATATTAAACTCAGTTGATGTTTTTAAATAAAAGTACACTTCGATCTCTGCATTATCTAAATCATTTTAACATAGAGACTGTGTAGACCCCCGAATAGCTCATTCGGGATAGCACTCGCCTTATTTGTCGGTGAGTTGTACCGGGTTCGAATCCCGGATTTGCTACAAAATTGTCTCAACCTGAGTGATTTCATACATCACAATAATAATTGTCAGTGTATTCAATAGCATTAAAGCAAATCATCTAAAGGATCTATTAAAAATAGAAAATGGTCTAATTAGATCATTAGTCCAATTTTATTATAAAAGTACATTCTCATAGTACGATTTCAAATACAACAATACAAGTATAATAAATTCATCTCGAAACAAGGTTGAAATGGTCTAAATGATTTACATGTGAATCTTAATACAATGAAGTATTTCCATACAAAACGGGATACATTCACATCAGATAACTTATATGTGAAACATCAGACTCCGAAAGAAAATATTTTCATTGCAAAAAAATTGTACTGTACATTATTAATATCCCACATTGTCATTACGTCGGTGCGTCCAATACACCAGTTATACTAGTACCAACTAGCCAATGATAACAATATAAATATGAGCATAAATAAGAAACGTGATGATGGCAATGCAAACGTATATAATACTTAATATATTTTCAAAGCTCATTTAAATGGTCCATACATAAACAATGTGCTAGCCTTTAATATATTGCCATTAGTGGGAGCCAACATTATTCACATGTGCCTGACGTACGGTTTTGATACGTGTGGCCGGGTACCATACTACACGGAGGGATACACATTGATTTACTGGTATCTAACCTGTAATTGCTATTTATAGAGCGCGCCGATTATGTAGGCTAAACAAAATAGTTATTTTATTATGGGAATGAATATAACATTCTGATCATAACATACAATTAGTAAAATTGTTCATAATTATGTTCAGTTCTAGAGTGTATGTTGAAGATATGTTTCTAACTTAATTTTCTCAGCTTATGTTAACAATTATGTAAATTTTAATCCTCAAAAGTATGCAACAGTTTTCGGTGTATATTAAACCATTGTTGTAAGTTTGCATTCCCTTAAATAAGAAAATTTGCCCAATTCTATTGGCATTCAATTTTCCCGCTGCATAATTATCGCAAGAAATCTAGGTCAAAAGTGATCTTAGACAGCTACGCCGAAAAAGGGGGTGGTCCCACACGTTATCAGAGTCTAAACGCCAATGGCAGATATGTCCTCGACATACTTACATAATACGTTAATACAAGTTCGGCATGTAGTAATAAATAGAATTGTCACTGAAACTGATATTGTCAAGATTTGTTTCCCTTTTTAAAGAACTGACTCTTTAAATACTTACCATATGATTGTTTTTCCTGGTCCGTATATGTACTGTCCTTTTAATTTTCCTTTTTGAAGTGACAAAATAACAACGAAACAAAAGTCATTTTTTTTTTTTCTTCTAAATATTTCTTTTTTCTTTCCCAACAATAATTTGGTAAGTAAATAAACAAGCTTATGAGTCATTGCTAAACATAATTAACTTTTCATGCATTCGTTTTTTTTAATGAAATGACACAGATACACATAAATATTTTAACACATATTACAAGTATGTGGATGTTCTTTGTTTTTTAATGTGAATGTAATATTGGCGCAAAACAAAACACATGAAACTCGTATTCCACGATAATTGACAGTCGTTAAAACAACATTGAACGCAAATGAAATTCCTACGTTAGCAACCACAAATGA